>JAEIFV010000108.1:0-578867 GCA_018904265.1 Lordiphosa collinella | reverse complement strand
TGACACCTTATCGTGCGACTTCTTTAATCTGCTGATGGAGTACATACTGCGCCAGTGCCCAAATGCTAACAGAACGGGCACCATTTTTTCCAGTGATAACATGCTACTTGCATATGCCGATGATATTGATATCATCGGCAAAAGCGAATCTGTGGTAAAACAGGCGTTCTCAGAGATAGAGAAGCAGTCAAAACTTATGGGCTTAGCGGTAAATGAGGATAAGACGAAGTACCTACTATCAACTCGCTGTGAGTCTACGCTTGGACAATGTGTTGCAATGGAAGACTATAGCTTCAAGGTTGTTAAGGAATTTGTTTACCTCGGAACGACGATAACCAGCGACAACAACACCAGTCTGGAAATACGAAGAAGAATTACCGACCGATGTTACTACGGGCTCAATAAGGAGTTCAAGAGCTGAGCCCTCTCTCGGAAAAAGAAAATTGCGCTATGCAATTCACTTATCATCCCAATCCTGCTATACGGCGCAGAAGCATGGACAATGTCATCAATGGATGAGGCGGCAATTGGCGTGTTCGAGAGAAGAGTTCTTCGGAGGATTTATGGACCTCTAAACGTTGCCGGCGAATTTCGCATCCGAATGAATCGCGAACTGTATGAGCTCTATGGGGACACTGACCTAGTCAAGCGCATAAAACAACAGCGGCTGCGCTGGATAGGACATGTTACCCGTATGGATGATAACGCTCCAGCAAAACGTGTGTACAGTCGGCAAGCGTACGAGTTAGGAGGCAAGCATGGGCCGGGTCGACCGAAGCGAAGATGGCGCGACCAAGTGCAGGGAGATATTGCGGAGCTGGGTGTGTCCTCCTGGAGGAATGTAGCTCGGGACAGAGGCGAGTGCTATATGTATCGTTTTTCTTCCCCATACTCGATAATAATAGAGGTTTAGCAAATTGGCTTTGGACTTTAACCGTCAATTTCACTTTGGAATTCCGACGCGGATATGGCAGATGCGTCGCTAGGCTAATTGCATTTTGAGCGAAAAAATTATAAAAATCAAAAATAATTATTAATAAATTTTTGAAAAAAAAAATTGCAGAAAATGGAAATCAGTTCTGGGGGTAGCTTTGAGGTCGCTTTTAAAGTATATGCAATAATATTAGTGAAAAGTCTTACACAGAAGCCGCAAATAAAGGATGAGTTTTATCTTGAGCGAAAAAATTATAAAAATCATAAATAATTATGAATTAATTTATTAAAAAAAATTGTTTGAAAACGGAAATCAGGTCTTGGGGGGGGGTAGCTTTGTGGTCCCTTTTTCAAGGATATGCAATAATATTGGAGAAAAGTCTAACACAGAAGCCGCAAATTACTGTTGAGTTTTATTTTGAGCAAAAAAAAATCATGAAAAACACAGGTTTACAGATAATTTATTACTTTCTCGTCCTCGACAAATTTATGTCATTTCTGGAGATAAGAAATTTTTAAGTAAAACAGACTTCGAGATAATGCCAAATAATCGTTTTTAGCATTTTTGAAAAAGATCTTTTCACTTAATTACAAATATCTACATTATGAAACAACTTACGTATAAGTTGTATGTTCCAAATTAAAGCTAATAAAATCGTTCAATCATTCATACGTTGTTGTATTATCAAACTTGTAGTGTGGATGCCATTTACAAAGATATCGAACATTTCGTTTCGTGTTAACTAATAAAAAATAAAAAAATGGATAAAAAAACTTATATATAACAAATCAAAAAGTGTTCGTCTATCGAAATCTGTTGGAAATTGTAGAAGTTATTAGCATTTATTTAGAAATGAAGCAATTTGAGTTTTACCGTTCAAATGGTATTAAAAATGTCTATGGTCCGTTTAGCTCCGCCGTTTGTGTGTACAGTTTTCCTCTCGCGTGAGAAACCAACAAAAGTCACCCAACATGGCCTAATTCCAAAATACTTGATAGCTGAATTCCATTATATTTATATCCTGATGAAATCGTTCACCATGCTCATCACTCTCACGGCGAGGTTTTCAGGGGAAAAATCAAAAAATTAATTAGATGTATTTCGAACCTTCGAAATAACCAATCATCGATAGAAAATACGATATGATATTTCGCACTTGAACTCCATACACACTTTCGAAATGACAACCTGCGAAATTCGTACGAAATAATTTTTTTCGTATGGGATTTTTGATTTCGAGACCATTTTGCAGTATCTCCGTACCTAGCTTAAATAAAAAAATCACCCACTTATAATTATCGTAGAAAAATCTTTATTTTTGTACTATCTGCAGATCTGCCATGATTTTGAAATTTCAGATTTTTTTACGTTTTTCTTCAATGATAATCATTATTTTTGAGTAATTTTATAAAACTTAGACCATTAATCATTATATTTGATCAAAAAAAAAAGAAACTACTACTACTACTATTTTTTTTTATTTTTTGCTCAAAATAAAACTCAACAGTAATTTGCGGCATCTGAGCTACCCCCTAGGACCACAAAGCTACCCCCCAGAACTAACTTCCGTATTCGAATTTTTTTTTTTAATTTAATTCATAATTTAATTTAAATTCATAATTTAATTTAAATTAATAATTTAGTTCTGGGGGTTCCTTCTCAAGGATTTCCAATAGTTTTGATAAAAAGTTTAACACAGAAGCCGTAAATTACGGTTGAGTTTTATTTTGTGCAAAAAAATGATAAAAAAAATTATAAATAATCATTATTTTTGAGTTTTTTTTTGTTTTTGATCACATATAATTATTAAGGGTCTAAGTTTTATAAATTTTCTCAAAAATAATTATTATCATTGAAGAAAAACGTAAAAAATCAGAAATTTCAAAATCATGGCAGATCTGCAGAGATAGTACAAAAATAAACAATTTTTTCTACGTCAATTATAAGTGGGTGATTTTTTTTATTTAAGCTAGGTACGGAGATACTGCAAAATGGTCTCGAAATCAAAAAACCCATACTTAAAAAATTATTTCGTACAAAGTGTGTATGGAGCTCACGTGCGAAATATCAAATCGTATTTTCCATCGATGATTTGTTATTTCGAAGGTTCGAAATATATCTAAGCCGTATATTTTGTAATCAATTGTAAGTGTGTGCGCCGCACACTGTGCGGCGCCCGACAAGAAAAACAAGAGTGAAGTAGTGGCCAAGACCAATGCTTCACAATAGATTTAATTAGTAGATTTAATTTGATTATTATATCGTAAGTTTGTTTCAATCGTCAAAGACGCCGGTCGTGTTTACTCTGTGCTCCTGAAATTTTATATTTTTTTGGTGCCTAATCACGAACTCTAATCCCTGTGTTTACCTTAACCGGAGTGATTTTGGTGATTTGTAACAGACATTTGTCTTATTGATCCAGTCGTGCAGTTGTTTCTACACATAAACTAAAAGAAATTTCATTGCAAATAATTAAAAACAAACGCATTGTGTTGTTTTTGTTTTGAAATCGCCTATGCGCTTACGAGCAGTTACTTTGCTTTCGCTCTCAACCTCTCTCAACGCTTGGACTATTGTTGTTGTTGCTGCTACTACTCTCATCGTGCTGGAACTCTTCAAGCTGACGTTTCGTGGGAGTCAAAGTCTGAGCGCAATACAGTTAGTTCCCGCTTACGATCAACTGCTATAAACTTGGTGGACATTCTCTCCTGAGTGCTGCTGTTGCTTGCTCCCCCCGCCTGACATCACTTCGTCTTCTGCCACTCTTATTGCTTCTCTTAAAAAATCCGAGTCGTTTGTTCTTGCGCGCTTCTATCTATCGTTGATCAATTACCATGGCAACCTGCTGCGCTGTGAGTTGTTGTTATAACAATAAAATAACTTCACGGCAGACCGTCTCCTACTGTTGGCTTTGTCCCAACACGGCTCATACCACTTGCGCAAACTTTGGATCCATTGGTGGTCGTGTGGCCGACATTATAAGGAATCCTGAAGCCAACCTCGATTGGACCTGCTGGAAATGCAAGCCCATTAAAGCTGACATGAGGGTATTTATGCGGCAGACGTACTTGGAATTTGATTCTGTTTGTGAAAGTTTCCGAGAACTTCAAGCTAAGTTTCTGACTGCGCAAACGCATTTTAAAAACCTTAAAACTATTGACATTAATGAGTCTCCTAACAATACCACTATGTATGGAATGGCCACCAATACCTTATCCATTATAGATCAGGAACCATTCTACTCGCCAGCTGGTTCGCCTATCTCCCTCGCTGCCCCGCGGATGACAACAGCGCATATTCGTGATGTACAGAATCCTCAGCTATCTAGCGGCGTTCCTACTCTGGTTGTGACTGGCGCAGCTCCTGATCCGGCTCATACTGATACATATTCTACGGTCACTCCAATTGTCGATACTGCTGCTACCGCCCCACATTCCGGCAGTTCGCAGCGCCCTCCATCAACTCCTTCTCCAGTTAATTCGGCACCAGCCAGTGGTATCACAGCTGAAGCTACCACAATCGTGCCACGGAGTAGCCTTCTTCCACCATCCAACTTTGCCTCGGATAATGCTTTGGAAACTGCTCCGCCTACTACAGATAATGTCGCCGGCGCCCAACCCGCATTATCCAACATTACCATGTCCGGACCAGCTGTTAAACCTATATGAGGTGTTGCCCCAAGAAAAAATGTGGCAATATCTGGCATTGCTCCCTTAAAATCTATATTTGTCTCGCGTTTAAATCCAAATGCGACTGCAAACGATTTGAAATCCCACTTAGGCAACAGGCTGAATGTTTCTGTTACTGAATTCATTGTTAAAAAGTTCGTCTTCAAGCAGAAGCGTAAGATATCAAGTTTTAAAATTGAAATTTCGGAATCCCTACTTCCTAGAATGCTTGAGCCTTCTCTTTGGCCTGAACATACTATTGTTCACGAGTATGCTGATAGGCCGGATACCAATACCAATGTGATCCGTACATCTGAGCCCAAACCTTCAAAAAACTAACTTCATCCTTCTACATTCACTATCAAAATGTGCGCAGTCTGTTAGGGAAGCTTAATAGGTTGTATCCAAATAGTGTCTCCTTTGATGCCAGTGTTATTGCCTTTTCAGAAACGTGGCTGAATTCTTCAGTATCTGATTGTGAAATTTTTTCAAATGACTATGTTATCTATCGATGTGACCGTTCTGCACGTCTTGGTGGTGAAGTCCTTATTGCCGTTAAAGCTTCCATTGCTTCCGAAATAGTTGCAATCGACAATATTCACAACATTGAGTTCGTTTCTATTCGATTATCTCTTCAAGATGTTTTTATTTACATTTCTTGTTCGTATATCCCACCACGATCAGACATTAATATTTATATGCATCACTTATCCTTAATTCGAAACCTGCAATTGCATCTTAGAGATAATGATCATCTCGTTGTTTTAGGTGATTTTAATATACCCAGTTTGGCTTGGATTCCCTTAGATGACTCGAATATCTTAGTACCGACAAGTCCGCATGACTTTGTCCACGGTATGATTGACCTCTCGCTAAGTCAAGTTAACTCTATCCATAACAGTAATGGTAAGCTCCTGGACCTAGTATTTGCCTCTGAGTTCGCTAACCCATGGGTATCAAGAGTTGACCCTCTCTCCACCCCAGAAGATGTCTATCATCCAACCCATGAAATAGTTCTTGAGATTTCTACCTCTTTGGCGATGCCATCTGAGTTGGGGCCAAGATCAAGTCGATTTTTCCGAAAAGCTAATTTTTCTGAGCTAAATCAACATCTTTTGCATGCTGATTGGTCTTTTCTTGATTCTGATGCTAGTCCATCCGCTAAAATTACCCTGTTTTACCGAACACTTAATTCTGCATTCGATTTGTTTGTGCCTTGTTCTTCATTTTCTGTAGCATCTCATAGGCCACCTTGGTTTACTCGCAGATTGTCTAATCTTAAAAACGTAAAAAACAGGCTACATAAAAAGTATAAGAGGACTGGACAACCAGCGGACCATTCCCGTTATTTAATCGCTCAGTCAGACTTTCTTCTTCAGAATTCTGAGTGCTATCAAAATTACCTAATTAGGTGTAAAAATGAATTTAAGGACAACCCTAAGCAATTCTTTTCATTCGTCAACTCTAAACGTAAATCTTCATCTTTTCCATCCTCTCTTCGTTATAACACACTCACCGCCAGCAACGACTTGGACATTTCCAATTTATTCGCTGATTTTTTTCAAACAACTTACTCATCGTTTGCCTACAATACTGCACCTACTTACCCTTACTCTTTACCGTACTCTGAAGGCATTTTCATGCCAATAGTCGACGAATGCACAGTATATGAGAATCTTAAACTGGTAAAAACTTCCTATTCATCTGGTCCGGATAATGTTCCTAGCTGTGTTCTCAAGCATTGCGCCTCCGCCTTATGTGAACCACTATCTAAAATATTTCAACTATCCCTAAACCATAGCTTTTTTCCCGATATCTGGAAGGAATCCTTTATTTTACCTCTTCATAAAAAAGGATGTAGATCTGATATTCAGAATTATCGTGGGATTGCTAAACTTTGTGCCATACCCAAGCTATTTGAATTAATAATAACAACTCAGCTGCAGCACCAGTGTAGCTCTCTTATGTCTCCATCACAGCACGGGTTTATGAAGCGCCGGTCTACATCAACAAATCTTCTCGAATTTACTTCCATAATCAGAGACGGATTCAAGCTGAAAAATCAATCAGATGTTATCTTCACCGATTTTAGCAAGGCATTTGATTCAGTTAATCACCTTTTGCTTTTAAAAAAAATTGTCCCTCTTAGGCTTCCCTAACCCCTTAATAAACTGGATTGCAATGTACTTGTCAAACCGCTCACAGAAAGTCCTATTTAACAACACTCTATCTAAAAATGTTAACGTTACTTCCGGAGTTCCCCAAGGTAGCCACCTTGGACCCTTGCTTTTTGGTTTATTTATAAACGACCTTCCTTCTGTCATTGTGAACTCTAAAGTTTTGATGTATGCTGACGATGTCAAAATCTTAATGCAACTAAAGGACCGGGATTCACATTTCTTATTACAAAATGACATAAACCACCTATATTCTTGGTGCACCAACAATTTGTTGAACCTTAACCCCTCTAAATGTTGTTTTATGTCTTTTTACCGTTCTACCCCGTTTATGGGTAACTATTGTCTTGGCCAGCACAACCTCGAGCGCATACATGCAGTGACAGACCTAGGAGTTTTATTCAGCCATAACATGAACTTTTCGGATCACATTGGCATCATCGTTAGCAAAGCGAAAGGGGTGTTGGCTTTTGTTAAGCGTTGGTCTAAAGAGTTTGATGACCCTTACACCACTAAGCTTCTTTTCGTCTCACTTGTTCGACCAATACTCGAGTATTGCTCATGCGTATGGTCTCCGCAGTATGCAATTTACCAGGACCTCATTGAGTCGGTGCAGAAGCAATTTCTCCTGTTTGCCTTACGTGGATTAAACTGGGAACCCCACCGTCGTTTGCCATCGTATGTGGATAGGCTCCGCCTTTTAAGCCTACCGTCTCTACAGGATCGTAGAACCTGCCATGGAGTTATGTTCCTTCATAAACTAATACATGGGCACATTGACTCTAGTTTTCTTATAAGTCAAATTAAATTTTCGATCCCTTCTAGACCGACACGACAGTTCCGGTCAATTTTCTTACATATAAGTAGATCTAATTTTGAATCTCACGACCCGTTTCGTATCATATGTATGCTTTATAATGATTTATACCATTTGTTAAGTTCTGAAGGTTCCTTGTTTGTTAATGTTTCTAATATTTTGTTATACTTATCGACTCAACAAATGTAAATCTTCGCCTCCGCCCACTTGATGTGAGTCGGAGCACATCGTAAAAATGTTCTCCCAATTCGGTCGGAGGCAGGATTTGGTTTAATTTTTTTTAATATGTTGACAGCTAATTTGTCAACTCTTTTAAATAAATGAAATGAAATACGAATTTTTTTAAAGTGCAAGGAGCACACAAATATATTTTTCCTACTTTAAATTCTAACAGCCGGCTTAGGATTATGACTAGGTAGCAAACCCCGACCACAGCGTGGCTGGTCATATTAGGAAAATACTCAACGCCAGCAACCAGCTTTGGTCAGCGAGCAAAATCCCCAAAACGCCACAGCAAGTGTAAAAATAAATAAAAACAAACAGTGAATGTATAAAATAAATAAGAGCCGCTCTACTGGCGTTCGGGACCCATCTGAACCATTCTTTAGTGGCGGGCGCGGTATCATCCCGCCCACCGCGAGACGTTTCGACGTGGTTGCATCCCGCCGGCTCTGCCTAAGTCCCATTCTCTGTCTCTTTTCCCCTAGTCCCTTTTTCATAGTGGATGTGGTTTTATCCCGCCTACTCGAGACGTTTTCTTCCACCCTTCTCGTCTTACGGCAAACGTGGTTCCATCCCGTGGTCGTGATCGAGGCGGTCAAGTTGTGTTTTTTCCTTTGCTCTCCCCTGCTGCGGTCGTGGTTTCACCCTGACGTCCCTTTCATCCTTCACCCTTCTCGCCCCACGGCAGACGTGGTCCCATCCCGTTGTCGTGAACGAGGAGGTCAAACCCGAATTCTCCCCCCACCCCCCTGCGGCGGCCGTGGTTCCACCCCGACGCCATTGTAACCCCGAAGGTCTTTCCACCCCTCTTAGCATACGACGCTTCGCTGCCACGCAGCTACCGAAGCTTCCTCCTGCCTTTAGCACATACCCCATCAACATACTACGGAGTGGCTACCGACAAAGCATATCTTTCCCCCAGTGTCCCAGATCTTACAAATTTTCTTGTGAGAGAACTTGGTAAGACTGAGAACTATACTTCGGCCAAGGAGCTTCCTTACAAGTGGCGCCCGAGCAGGGACACTGAGGCGAAAGGGAGGAGGAAAAAAAGTGGCCTAAAGACCCATTTAAATTCTGGGAACGGTGCTAGTGTAGAAGCCGAGTTTCCCTAGCGCGTCCATTGCGATTAAAAAGAGAAGAAAATAAAACGGAGGGAACCTTTTTCCTCTACGTGCGAGCATACGTGTTAAACAGTGAATTCGCCGGGCAGTGAAACGAGAAGAATAAGCACGAGAGAAAGGAGAGTCCCAAGCAAGAGAGGAACGGCGATTATGACTAGCAACAGTACTGTTGAGTACGAAGAGGGGATAATTACTAAGAACCCCGGTGTGGGCTTGCGTTGGATTTACTCACGACGCAAAGAGGAGCATGCGACATGGGCGTCCGAGTTCGGCTTTGAAGCTGGAAGCCGCGTTGAAAGCTTGGGCGCGCCTAGCAGAATTGGAGGCTTTCTTTGCCAAGGTGCCACCTAAGTCGATTGATGAGACGGCACGGGCCTAGACACCCTCTCTTTGGCTATCCCTGGAGCCGGACCGCCTCAAGCCCCTACACCCGAAAAACTTTCACCCAGTCGGCGACCTACGTTTAAGCCTTCGGGGGACCTACCAGAACCTGGCGAACCGACCGTTTTGACTCCGGTTGACCCACCCAAGCCGGCGGGGCTATCTTTTGGTATGTTCTCCTCGACATCGGCATTTGCTGACCTGATCCGTAAGTGGGGAATACACTTCGATGGGGGGTCGGACCCGTTATCCTTCATCGAAGAGGTGGAGGAGAAGATAGTGACCTTTGGGCTGGATAAAGACCTTGTTCCTCGAGCCATGTCTGAGGTATTCGTTGATCGAGCCGCACGTTGGTTTGGAACCGGCCGACTCCAACAGGCGTCATGGGGAACGTTTCGCCGGGAGTTTCTGGCCTTTTTCTTGCCACCCCGTTATTTTGAAAGGTTGGAAGACGAGATTGGTGCATGCGTGCAGCAGGAGGGCGAGACTTTCAAGGACTATCTAATCGAATTACGCATAAAAATGCATCACGCGGGTTATAAGGAAGACGAAGAGTTGTATTGGGCATATGAAAATGCAGCCCCCGACTACCGGTTATTCATTAAGCGCCATGAGTTCCAGACTCTCACGCAACTGGTCCAGATGGCCGACGAATTTGAGAGCGTCAAACGTCAGAGCGTGGTCAGAGCTTCAGCCATGCCAGCTGCAAGGGTCCCGTTTCAGAGTCCCGTGCCTATCCGCCACCCTAACCCCTTTGACGCGGAACACAGTCGGCCTAGGTAGTGGTGTGGCTTGTCAAGCGGAGCAACCGATCGACGTAAGAAGAGCGTGTTGTAATTGTGGTCAGGAAGGCCATTTCATTAGTGCCTGTACCAACAAGCGGGTCTTGTTTTGTTGGTTTTGTGGTAAAAGAGGTTTGAGAACATTGGATTGTTGCAATCGAGACAACCAGGGAAACGGTCAGCGTCTCCGCCAGGGCCGGGAGGAGGCGGAGGAACGCCACCCAGAGTCCCGGTCGTAGTTAACCAGTTACAAGAGGAGAGAGGTCTGATCGTCGCGACAGTGGAGGTCGGCGGTCAGAGTGTATCGGCCACGATCGATTCCAGCGCTTCCCGAAGTGCAGGTCTAGCATAGATGTGGCCAAACTGCGGCGAACTTGTGTGAAATTGGAAGGTAACCAAGTGGTCGTACCGTTACTGGTCACGCCGACTATGTTGGACCAGATAATCCTAGGCATGGATTTCTTGAGTGCCATAGGAACGCAGATTGTCTGCGGAAGTGCACGCTTAGAGCTGCGAGCCGACTCTATGCTGCCAGAAAATCCGAGGATGTATCCTACGGTCCTCGATTCAACCGAGGAAAGGAAGGCACATATGCCGGATATAGCGCCGCCAATAGTGAGTAATGCCCAACATGCGTTAGCCGCAACTTCGATCCCCGACGCGATACACAGTCTGGCGGTCGAAAACCAGATTTCCCTGATCGAGGCGGCCGAGAACACTAGTCCAGTTAGTGAAGATGACGACAACGAGGGACCCTCGCTGAGATCCGAGATCGTAGAGTTCATCGAGGCCGAGCTCGCCGCGTTTGACAAACTCACAGGCGTTTCCCACATCACCGAGCACAGGATTGTCATGACGGATAATAAACCGCTTAAACAGAGTTATTATCCCATGAATCCCGAGATGCAACGGATTATTAATGCCCAAGTAGACGAGCTCCTAAAAGTAGGCGCAATCGAACCATCCAAGAGTCCCCAAAGCGCGCCGGTCGTCATAGTCAAAAAGAAGACGGAAGAATGGTGGATGTGCGTAGACTATAGGCAGCTGAATGCGCACTCTGTTCCGGACGCTTACCCCGTCCATAGAATCAACCATATCTTGGAGAAATTGCAAAATGCTCGCTTCATTTCTTCGTTGGATTTGAAGCATGGATATTGGCAGATTTCTTTGGCACCCGATAGTCGAGAATGTACCGCCTTTACGGTACCCGGGAGGGGACTCTTCCAGTGGAGGGGGACGCCTTTCGGTTTGAATTTGGCTAGCGCTACTTTCCAAAGCGGATATGGAGCCTCATGCATTCGCATATCTCGACGACATAATCGTCATCGGAGAAACCGAAGAGCAACCAACCTCAAGGAAGTTTTCCGACGACTAAGGGAGGCGAACCTTAAGGTCAACAGGAAAAAGTGTTCCTTTTTCAAACAAGAGTTGGTGGGACATGTGGTGAGTCGGGACGATATCCAGACGGACCCGGGCAAGGTCGCGGCTATCAAGGAGCTCAAGGCACCCATCAATATAAAAGAACTCCGCCAATGCCTTGGTATGACATCATGGTACCGCCGCTTCGTTCCTAACTTCGCCACAATCGTGCAACCGATGACCTCACTGCTTAAGAAGGGGAAGAAGTGAACGTGGGGATGTGAGCAGCAAGCGGCCTTGGAGCAACTTAAGCACAGTCTCGTCACAGCACCTGTGTTAGCATGTCCTAACTTCGCGGAAAAATTCGTCCTGCAGACCGATGCGAGCGACGTTGGACCGGGAGCGGTGCTTACCCAGAAAGTAGAGGGCCAAGAAAAGGTTATCGCCTACGACAGTTGACGTCTGTTAAAGGCGGAGGAGAACTATAGCACCACCGAGAAAGAGTGCCTCGCAATTATATGGGCTATTAAGAAATTCCGCTGTTACCTGGAAGGATATCGTTTCGAGGTGGTGACCGACCACATGGCACTCAGGTGGCTGAACTCGATCGAGAATCCCTCGGGTAGGGTTGCTAGAGCTCCAACAGTTTCAATTTGACGTTCGTTATCGCCGAGGGAAACTCAACATCGTGGCCGACGCACTGTGGGAAAACGGCCAGATTAATTGAATTTTATAAATATCTTCGCCAGTTTCGTGTTGTAATCGATTTCTAATATATCTGATAGGGTAAAATCACTTTTGTTTTTTTTTTACTATCAATATTCGCACAGCTGGGAGTCATGAAACTAACTTATGTCTGCACCATCTGCATACATAAGCTTTCCCCTTTTTTTTGTGTCACTGCTGCTAATTTACGCAACATTGGTCAAATTAAAAGAAAAATTATGTTAAGTGTTTATAATTTACTTCAAAGGTATGTATTAAATAAAAGATATGTGTTGGTGACTACATTGTGTTTCGTGACGCATACTTGTGGTTGTTTAAGGTGATATTCTAACTTATAATTTTTACTGGTACATTCAACTTTCGAAGAGCTAAACTTTCTTCATTCGACAGCATTCGCTCTAATTGTTGTTTCTAAAATTGTATAATGTGTTGTGATGTGAAATGTCCAAATTGTGGAACCACCTTCGTCCACTTACTGAAGAAATTTTTTTTTAGCGAAAATGTCAGTGGACTGGCGTGTGTTATTTTTGGTAATGAGCATGGAAGTTGACACTTCTAAAAAAAACTGTTGCTGTGAATTCATATATATTTAACAATATTATTGCCTGCCAAGAAACCACAAAGAAAAAGAAATATCTGACATCGCCACAGAAATTCCGTGCGAAGAGCTCATGTCTGTGGCCAGCACTAGCTTATACAAGGCTGGCAAAAGAAATGCATCAATGGTGATATCTTCGCTGACTCTCGATGAACAACTGCCAAAGTCGCCCTCTGTTAAAGGCGGAGGAGAACTATAGCACCACCGAGAAAGAGTGCCTCGCAATTATATGGGCTATTAGGAAATTCCGCTGTTACCTGGAAGGATACGTTTCGAGGTGGTGACCGACCACATGGCACTCAGGTGGCTGAACTCGATCGAGAATCCCTCGGGTAGGGTTGCTAGAGCTCCAACAGTTTCAATTTGACGTTCGTTATCGCCGAGGGAAACTCAACATCGTGGCCGACGCACAGTGGGAAAACGGCCAGATTAATTGAATTTTATAAATATTTTCGCCAGTTTCGTGTTGTAATCGATTTCTAATATATCTGATAGGGTAAAAACACTTTTGTTTTTTTTACTATCAATATTCGCACAGCTGGGAGTCATGAAACTAACTTATGTCTGCACCATCTGCATACATAAGCTTTCCCGCTTTTTTTGTGTCACTGCTGCTAATTTACGCAACATTGGTCAAATTAAAAGAAAAATTATGTTAAGTGTTTATAATTTACTTCAAAGGTATGTATTAAATAAAAGATATGTGTTGGTGACTACATTGTGTTTCGTGACGCATACTTGTGGTTGTTTAAGGTGATATTCTAACTTATAATTTTTACTGGTACATTCAACTTTCGAAGAGCTAAACTTTCTTCATTCGACAGCATTCGCTCTAATTGTTGTTTCTAAAATTGTATAATGTGTTGTGATGTGAAATGTCCAAATTGTGGAACCACCTTCGTCCACTTACTGAAGAAATTTTTTTTTTAGCGAAAATGTCAGTGGACTGGCGTGTGTTATTTTTGGTAATGAGCATGGAAGTTGACACTTCTAAAAAAAACTGTTGCTGTGGATTCATATGTATTTAACAATATTATTGCCTGCCAAGAAACCACAAAGAAAAAGAAATATCTGACATCGCCACAGAAATTCCGTGCGAAGAGCTCATGTCTGTGGCCAGCACTAGCTTATACAAGGCTGGCAAAAGAAATGCAGCAATGGTGAGAAATGCATCATATGACTATGATCGACGGGAAGGTATTTAGTGTTGTCGCGGAATCATCATCAAAAAAATGTGGAATTTCTGATATAATACCCAAAAATATGAACGACTTAAAATTGATAAAAAATTTACCTTGAAAAGAGAATTTATATGAATGTGGATTATCATAACTACACGAGTGGGTTCGCTTTTTTTAATGCAATCTGCATATCGCCTACAGAATTCCAATTTAAAAATGGCAAGTCCGCAGTTCGGATAAAGCGATTTTTAATGAAAGAAAAAATACAAAAACTGAGACAGAAAATGTCTCTATTGGTTGATATCCCTATGCCTGGATCAGGTTGCAGATACTGGAAAAGTTCAATAAATTAAAAATAAAAAATTTAAGTTTGTAGCTCTTAAAAAAAAATATTTATTTTATTTGTTTATATTAATTGTGTTTTTGTCTGTAAAAAAAAATAAACCGACAAAAATCGGATCATTTTTCAAGGAGTTATTTATAAATCGGAGCTAATCTGGCCGTTTGTCCCACTGTGCGACGGCCTGTTTAGACAGCCTTGTGACGTGATTCAACAAGTTGTAGAGCAAGAATCGCAGTGTAGATGGTTGGTCGGTATGATGGCCAGCAACCGGAGAAGTTTGCAGACTATGCCATAGAGAACGACTAGCTCTATCGGAACCTGGGACATAGGGCGGATGACGTAGATTACTACCCTTGGAAGCTCTGCGTCGGCAGTGAGCACAAGGCCCGGGTTCTCCATGAGTGCCACGATACGCCGACTGCAGGACGCTAGGGGGTGCTGAAAACAATCACCAGGTTGATGCAGCGCTACTATTGGCCAAGTATGTTAAGGGACGCGGGCAGGCAAGTTCGGCAATGCGAGTCCTGTCAGAGGTTTAACGGTTTGGAAGTGAAGCCAGCGGGTAAGATGTTAACCTGACGAACCAATGTACCTTTCGACGTACTATGTGCAGACTTTGTAGGGCCGTTGCCCCGTTCCAAGCACGGCAACACGATGTTGCTCGTCTTTCACAATATTTTCACCATGTGGGTTGAGTAAATCCCTTTGCGAAAAGCAACCACTCAGCACGTGCAAAAAGCATTCCGTGAACGCATTCTCATTAATCTTGGGGTACCGAGGATGTTTGTGTGAGACAATGGCGCCCAGTTCACGAGCAAGTCTCTTAGGACGTTTTTCAAGTCATTGGAAGTGGAGCTAAAGCATACAGCCCCGTATTGCCACCAAGAGAATCCCACTGAAAGGACCAATCGGACGGTGAAGACGATGATAGAGCAACTTATCAACGGCAATCAAAGTTCTTGGGACGAACTTTTGCCCGAAATTGCGCTGGCCGTCCACCCCATCGTTTCTCACCCAAGGACGAGAACTACGCAACATTGTATGACGAGCTGACCCCAGGTACCGCGACACGTGTGTTGGAGCCGGCGAGAGGGTGGAGAAGCTTAAGGAAATCTACAGGCTCGTGGATACAAATACACAACGCGCTTCCCAAGACCAAGGGCGTCATTACAATCTGCGACGACGGGAATGGAGGCCTGCCCTGGAGGCGATGGTATAGCTTCGCCAGCATCCCCTGTCTAAGGCTGCCGAGGGATTCGCCGCAAAGCTTGCGCCTAAGTACGACGGGCCTTACCGTGTAGCGAAGTTTATCTCCCCCAACCTCGTCCGTCTCCAGCGGCCCGGAGCACGTAAACGCCGAGTAGCCAACATTTCCCAACTGACGACGAGAACGAGCCAGGCTCTGAAGAAGAAGGGCACCCTCCCTGAAGTATATCTACGCACCCGGCTGGAAAATTAGCGAGTAATATAATATAAGTCTCTGTATAAAAAAGTTGCTACCCCATTGTAAGCTGCACCGATAGGCAGGTATATCAAAGTATTGTTAAGCTAGCAAACCCCGTCCGTTTTTCAGATGAATGACGAAGACGTAATCGTGCTGAGCGCCGATAGTTCTGCGACTCGGAACCCTGTCCTTCTGAGTACCAACGGCAGGACGAACGGGAGTCTCAGCACAAGGTAGAAAACTTGTCTGAGGAGGAGAGTGACACAAACGCTGACGATGACCCGCGAGTACCCTGCTACTCTAACAATTCCGAGGAGGTCCATTCGACGCGGTGTGATCCTCGAGCCAACCGGCCAAGTTATGGACAGACTCATCAAAACGATGATGGATCACAAGTAACTTGCAATGAGTGCAAAAGCAAGTAAAAAACATTACAAAAGGGTGAGAAACTTCTCAATAGAGGAGAAGGTGGTCTTTATCAAATTAATTAAAGAGAAACCTGTGCTGTAGGAGCTGGCCTATACGCAGCATTTTGATAGCGGCTTGAAAAGAAGCATCTGGGAGGGTATAGGTTCTGCCCTCGGAGAGGAAGGTATATATAATAATTATTGAGTTTAATTATGTTATTCATAATTGTTTGTTTTTTCTAGGAGGCCAATGCAGAAAGGCTTTGGCATCGCTAAATGACTGCTTACGTAATCGCCGCCCCAAGCATGCTAAAAGCGGCAACTCAAGGAGGCTGCGATGAGGCGTGGGAGTTAGCTCTTGACAGATTTATCGACGCAAAGAAGGGGTATATGTTATGCATATGTTAACATAAACGAATGCGTGTTCTCTTTTGCAGAACGTATAGCTCATCGAATGAGATGACTGACGATAAGAAACCTGGGCCCATCACCACAAATTCAATCGTGAATTATGGCGATTGTGTGTTTGGGATGGATGAATCTAACCATGGTCAAACTTGGGAATTTTTTGTCGCCGCTAGTCCTGAACGAAAGCTCGACATCTACTTCTTTATATTCGTTTGTAAGCATTGTTTTTATTACAAGATTGAGATTATAAATTTATTATCATTGGTTTACTTTTCTTCCAGAAAAAAAAGCGACCACGCCAAGAAAAGATGCAGACAGAACCTGCTAAAAAAACCTGGAAGAGGCGTCTAATGCCTTCACGGACTTCTTTTCAAAGCAATATGATGTCATCTGTTGATACAGCACCTTCTCTGGTCGTGTCCTAAGACCACCATTCGGAATTTGCCTATTGAAACAAGATTTTATATTTCAAAGAAAACGCTGAAAAAATTAAAATGAAGTTCACGATGTTTCTAATAGCACCGGCTGAATCCGACTAATTATTAATTGGCTTTAAATTATATTATTTAAACTAGCTGAATACCCGGCGTCGCCCGGGTTGTTAGGAGAGCGAATATATTCAATCTCATGCAGGCTGCATGACGATATAAACATTTTGGACCGTTCGATCTTTTTCTCTATATAAACGGCTTCATGATAATCTAAAATCAAGAATATTTTGCAAATTTCGTGACTTTTTTGACCGTTTGGTTAATACTTCCTATTTACCCGTCTACAATTGCTGTCTATCAAATCTTCACAATAATCCAGCCTCAAATCAAAAATTTGCAAAATTCGCAATATTTTGGACCGTGTAATCTACAGCTTCCATTTACCAACGCCGGCATTGTAATATAACCACTAAGCGCTTTCATAAATACTCATAAGGTTATTTCGCGATTTTTGGACCTTAGAAACCTTCGCGGGCAAGCGTTGCCCAAAGTTTTATGGCAATCAGATGAACGGTAAAGTTTTTGAAATTTCGCGGTTTTATGACCATTTCCGGCCCATTTCTTCAATTTAGATACCTTCGCGTGCAAGCGTACAACCATTCCTCAAAGCTTTATCAAAATCGAACATTTTGCAAACTTCGCGGTTCTTGGACCATTTTCCGCCCATATCTTCTACTTAGAAACCTTTCCGGCAAGCGTCGAACCACTATCCAAAGACTTACCGAAACCGCGAATTTTTTAATTTTCGCGGTTTTTTGACAATTTTCTGCAAATTTTTTTTAACTTAGAAACCCTCCCGAGCAAGCTTTTAATTCATTCCCCAAAGTTTGACTGCAATCGGCTGAACAGTATAATTTTGCGAATTTCGCGATTTTTTGACCTTAGGAACCTTCGCGGCCAAGCGACTAACCATTGACCAAAATTTCATCGCAATCGGATGAATGGTATAGTTTTTGAATTATAGCGGTTTTTTTTACTATTTCCCGCCCATTTATTGAAATCAGAATCCTCCAAAGTTTTATAACAAACGAACATGTTGCAAATTTCGCGGTTTCTTCTACTTGGAAACCTTTCTGGGCAAGCGTCGATCAATTTCCCAAAGTTTTAGCGAAAGCGTAAATTTTGCAATTTTCGCGGTTCTTGGACCGTTTTCCCGAATTTTTTCAACTTAGAAACCATCCCGGGCAAGCGTTCAACCATTCCTAAATTTTCATTGCAATTGGATGAACGGTATAATTTTGCAAATTTCGCGGTTTCTGGACCATTTCACAGACATGAGACATAGCCTATGACACTTTCCTCATCGACATGAACTTACTGTGAAAAATTCCTGAAGATCGGTTCAGCTGTTTGGACGCCCAAAAGGGACAAACATACAAACATACAAACACACTTTTACTTTTATATATATGTATAGATGTATAGATTATATTAAAAAAAAAACAACGAAACCATAATTTTATTTGTGTTTTATTTTTGTTGACAAATCGTGAGTATTTTATTTATTTACAGACGCTCTGGTAATGCTGCGAAACCATTTTGCAGGTTGTCCTTGATGAATTTGGGATAGTTTTGAATACGACCACGCGTTCGTGAAAAGCTTCGGCCCCTCTTGGATCTTTCCTGCAACGAAGGGTTAACTCAACACTTTTTTGTTGGTTGTCTTCACAACCGCTTCTTGCCACTTATGTAGAGCGATTGTTGCAACTATAAATGCATTGCAAGCCAACAAAAAGCTTCGTTGTTTATTTAAATCAATTGTGACTGTTAACTTGCAGTTTTTGTTGGCTCGAGGTCTTGTTAAGCTATTGGCATAACTTTTAACAGAGGCACACACCACAAACAAAGGAGGCTTCAGGTTGATCGGACGTGTTTCATGATTGACCAAATCCTCACTCATCAGCGATCTTGAGCCTGAAATTTCTATCCAAAGAGCATCCTCTCCACGCCAGCGACGACAAAACTGTTTGGGAATTCCAAAGGCAGACAGCCATTCCCCTTTGTATTTGCAAACATTTTTGGTCTTCTGCTTCAGACGTGGCGGCCGTTGGCTGCTCACTGAATACAAAGCCCAATGGAGACCACACTCTTACAAAGGGGAATGGCTGTCTTAGGCTGTCTTCTTGGTGTTTTGCGCGCAAGCTGCCTTTGGAATTCCTAAACAGTTTTGCCGTCGCTGGCATGGAGAGACTGCTCTTTGGATAGAAATTTCAGGCTCAAGATCGCTGATGAGTGGGGATTTGATCAATTCGTGACTATTTGGCATCTCCGTACCTAGCTTAAAAAAAAAACAAAATAATCATTATTTACGGTCCCTGGAATAAATACATTTTAGGAGCAGAAGTTACGGTGCAGTTAGTTGGATCCCCAGAACCGGCGCCGGATCGGGGTGAGAACGCAGGCCCCCCGGCGTCCATATCACGCAACTGGAAACCCAGTGTGGAGGTGGTCCACTTGGCCTCCACACTGCGTAATTTGGCAAGTGAAGGCGCACTTTGTGACGTAGCCACAAAAATATTTAGTTTTGTTGGTTAAAAGAATATACTAACAAGCCCTTGACTTTTTAAATACAACGGCCGTTCCCTTAAGCAAAGAAACGAACCGGTTTTAAAGGTTGGTCATACTCCTGAGGTTCAGACTCTGATGCCGCCGCCAAAAATGGATCATTGAGCACAACGCGCTGAACTAAGGGAAATAAAGGCGAGATCGGAAATTCCATAGACAAATTGCATAGACAAATAGCGTAAGGCGTGGATTACTTCCCGCCTCGGTCACCTTTCTCTTCCTTTTCCCTCTTTCCCGGAGGCGTGGATTACTTCCCCCTCCAGACCCATACCCCATCTCTCTGAGCCTTTCTTGAAGTCGTGAATCACTTCCCGCTTCAGTCCCTCTGCCTTTTCTCCCTGTGCCTTCTCAGGAGTCGTGGATCTCTTCCCGCTCAACCCTAATAGCTAATTTCGTCCAGGCGTGGATCACTTCCTGCTTCCCTCTCTTGACTACATAACTTGGTGATCCAAGAGCCTTAATGCACACAGTTGTCTGACCTTCTTTACAAATTATACAACATATATCCCGGCCTAGGAGCTTCCTTACAACTTCATCGTCAAGATGGGCGAGTGGCGAATTCATTTTAACTGCGCTGGCGCTTGACCACATCCTGTCAACGACGAGCCACCGAAAATGGGTAAGCCTACACCGGCCACGGCCCCGGCAGAGAGAAAGAAGGAGGACGCTTCTCGCCGGAGACAACGCAAGGGGTACAAGGCTTATCTCAAGTTTCTCAAGACACTTGAGTTCCGCAAACTCAGGAAGAAGCACGAGAACAAAGTGCGGCGGTACAACCGGCTGTCTACGGATAGCTGGGACCAAGCACCAGCACAGAGGACGACTGCCCAAGTGGAAGTACCGGCATCTGCGACGAAGACGGAATCTCCGACCACGTCGAAGACAGCCAAAGCATTCACTGGGAACAAGAAGCACCGCAGAAGACCACACCTACGTCGACCACAGTCTTCCAAAAGGAGGGACCGGATGGCGGAAGGGTTGGAAGTCCAAAGCGTCAAAGATCAGATAACTCTTCCAAGGCTCCGGAAAACAAGCGAAGTAGACCAAAAGACCTTCTGGACAGCTTAAGCTCAAAAGCAGAGCTTCAGATAGCAATTATCGACCGAAGCAATCCGGAAGAGAAAATTTCACCAGAGAATTGGCTCCTCCTGGAGGGAATCATCATGCAGGGCATCCACGATACTCTACATTATCAATTGTCAAAACAAGGTGTTTAAAACCGACGACTGGACCAACCTGAGAGGTAACTCCTTTGCCCATTAAAAATGGGTAAAAAGGGAGTCATGAAACTGTTTAAATTAATGTTGGGTTGTTCATTAGTGCGAGAACACAACAAGGTGATCACTAAACTGAACAAGTGAATTTGTTATTTTGGAACGCCCCAGCGGCGCGCAAACATAAAATAGTTTAGGTTCTCTAGACCTAAGTTCATATTCTGTGTAAGAAGCACCACATTGTCATCCTTCTCTTTAATCTTCATTATTTTTACCTAAGAGCTAATTTTATTTTCAGCATAGACCTAAGATCAGCCAAATAAATTCTAATCACGAGCCCAACTTTAAACACACCCGGCACGCGCTCACAATCGATAGGCAGTCAGTTGTCGATCACGCGCTCCATTTTTATCGATAGCACGCTGCCGCTAGCAACTGCGAGCGCCGCCATCAGCGACAGCGCCAGCGTCCCATAAAAGTCGCTCCGCAAACGCAAGCGAGCTCACTTAGTGAGCGGCATCGGTCGAGTAAGCATCGTAGAAAGTTGGACTCTCTCTAGCAGCAGTCCCCGATCAAAGGAACCAATAGTGCGATTTCCGAATCGGCTTTGGTTGGCTTCAGATGTGCGACTTCCGATTCGAAAGGCATTCGCGGTGGAATAGCACCGACGCTTGCCAAGTCCGACTCCCAACGTGCGATTTCCGAATCGGCGGCGGGTAAGCCGTAGGTGGAGCGATTTCCGAATAAGCTCCTGCCCTCAAGCTAGACTGGACGCACTGCACCCACCAGTGACGCGACCTTCAGGGACTCCCGATGTGCGATTTCCGAATCGGCATCTGTGTCTGGACGGGATTGCTAGTAGAACTGCCCCGACGCTTGCCCAGTCCGACTCCCGACGTGAGATTTCCGAATCGGCGGCGGGTGAGTCACAGGTAGTACGCACGCGGCTCAGTGTGGCACATGCGGCACGCTCTAGCACACGTCGAAAGCTGAACGTCGAGAAGCTGCAATCACAACGGACCTCCGAAGCCTACACAGCAAAACTCACCCATTTGCTCAATGAGTTAGGCTGCCAAGGAGATTCTCGGATATGCCGAGCACTCCCGAAAACAGTCATGGTACGATGATGAGTGCCACCGCGCTACTGAGGAGAGAGACGCTGCCTACAGGAGAACTCTGCAGTCAGGAGCAACGCGAGCTGTCAAGAAGCGATACCGGAAGAAAATGAGAGAGGAGAAGCGAATTTTCAGAAGGAAAAAGATTGAGCAGGAAAGGCGTATGCGTGAGGAAGATGAAAGGCTGTTCGGCATGAGTGAGACTTGATAATTGTACCAAAAAGTTCGGCAACTAGCCGGAGCCTCACAAGGACGAAGACGGAAATCTTGTCACAGATCCTCAAGTGGGACTAGACAATTAGAGAAATTTTTTTTCCAAACTGCTGGGAGGCGATGACTCCTCTGGAGAAGTAGTGGAGCCACCAATCGATGATATAGATGATAAAGATATAAAAGGCGAATAAATAACAAATCAGCTGGAGCTGATGAGCTGCCCGCTGAATTGTTCAAGGCTGGCGGCGAGGAGTTGGTAAGGTGCATGCACTAACTCCTATGCAGAATATGGTCCGAAGAGAGTATGCCCGAAGATTGGAGTCTAAGTGTTCTCTGCCCAAAACCTAAAAAAAGAGACCCTGCAATCTGCGCATATTACCGCGGGATCAGTCTCCTACCCATTGCATATAAGGTTCTGTCATGAGAACGTCTAAAGCCGAGAATGAGCGAACTGATTGAACCTTATCCTGGTAAGTCCACCATAGACCAGATATTCACATTGAGACAAATACTGGAGAAAACCCTTGAAACGAAAATCAAAACCTACCATCTTTTTGTTGATTATAAAGCCGCTTTCGACAACCCGATAAGGTCAAAGAGTCGGACAAGTTTGTATGGGTACATTTTATTTCATCCGATTGACTTGAAACTAAAGCCAGTTAGCGAAGTGTACGAAAAAATTGGACACGTATTTTTCCGATGTCGGAAAATCCGCCCACGAGGAAAATTCTCGGGAAATCCGATTTGGTAATATCTATTGTTCATCCGAGTGACTTGAAATTCGATTTGTAAGGATAAAAAGTTTGTATGATGATTATTTTATTTTTTTTCCGATTGACTTGAAACTCGGTTTCTAAGCAAAGTAAATCAAACTCAAATCTAAATCTCCGTATGGGTTTCCATTAACGTAGTATTTACTTTTTTTTTGTAAATTGGTTGGGTTATTTGTCAATTTCCGTACGCTTAGCATCATACTCATATTTAAGGCTACACAAAAGAAATATTCTTATCCTTCTTTGGCCATTTGATGGTAATAAAATCATCAGAACCGTTTTACGGTCTCGGCCGCTGCCACTAATGCCCGCCACTCGCCTCTGTCCCGAGCGACATCCCACCAGGAGGACACACCCAGCTCCGCAATATCTCCCTGCACCTGGTCACGCCATCTCCGCTTCGGTCGACCCGGCCCGGGCTTGCCTCCTAACTCGTTCGCATGCCGACTGTACACCCGATTTGCTGGAACGTTATCATCCATACGGGTAACATGTCCTATCCAGCGCAGCCGCGGTTGTTTTATGCGCTGGACAAGCTTAGTGTCCCCATAGAGCTCGTACAGTTCGTGATTCATTCGGATGCGAAATTCGCCGCCAACGTTTAGAGGTCCATAAATCCTCCGAAGAACTTTTCTCTCTTTTTACATTGTCCATGATTCTGCGCCGTATAGCAGGATTGGGATGATAAGTGACTTGTATAGCGCAATTTTCGTTTTCCGAGAGAGGGCTCTGCTCTTGAGCTCCTTATTGAGCCCGTAGTAACATCGGTTTGCAAGAGTAATTCTTCTTCGGATTTCTAGACTGGTGTTGTTGTCGGTGGTTATCGTCGTTCCGAGGTAGACAAATTCCTTAACAACCTTGAAGTTATAGTCTTCCATTGCAACACATTGTCCAAGCGTAGACTCACAGCGATTTGATAGTAGGTACTTCGTCTTATCCTCATTTACCGCAAAGACCATAAGTTTTGACTGCTTCTCTATCTCTGAGAACGCTCGTTTTACCACAGATTCGCTTTTGCCGATGATATGAATATCATATCACCCGATTTATGCAAGTAGAATGTTATCACTGGTAAAGATGGTGCCCGTTATGTTAGCATTTGGACACTGGCGCAGTATGTACTCCATCGGCAGATTAAGGAAGTCGCACGATAAGGTGTCACCCTGCCTAAAACCTCTTCTGGTATCGAAAGGCTCAGAGAGGTCTTTTCCTATTTTGACGGAGCTTTGTGTGCTTCTCAACGTCATCATGCAATGTCGAACGTAATTTGCTGGTATACCAAAAGTGGACAGGGCTTCAAAGAACTTTGACCTTATCGGGTTGTCGAAAGCGGCTTTATAATCAACAAAAAGATGGTAGGTTTTGATTTTCCTTTCAAGGGTTTTCTCCAGTATTTGTCTCAATGTAAATATTTGGTCTATAATGGACTTACCAGGTCTAAAGCCACACTGATAAGGTTAGATCAGTAACCTCATTCTCGGCTTCAGACGTTCACATGACAGAACCTTATATGCAAGGGGTAGGAGACTGATCCCGCGGTTATTGGCGCAGATTGCAGGGTCTCTTTTTTTAGGTATAGGTAGACGCCAATCTTCGGGCATACTCTCTTCGGATCATATTCTGCATAGGAGTTAGTGCATGCACCTACCAACTCCTCGCCGCCAGCCTTGAACAATTCAGCGGGCACCTCATCAGCTCCAGCTGATTTGTTATTTATTAGCCTTTTATATCTATATCATCTATATCATAGATTGGTGGTTCCACTACTTCTCCAGAGGAGTCATCGCCTCCCAGCAGTTTGGAAAAATAGTTTCTCTAATTGTCTGTTTTTCATCCGATTGACTTGAAATTCTCGGGAAATTCGATATGCTAAAATCTGTTTTTCATCCGATTGACTTGAAATTTGGGTTGTAAGGACAGTAAGTGAAATAAATTGAAATATGATTTTCCGATGCTGGCAAGTTCGACCGTAGGGTCGAAAAAATCCCGGAAAAGCGTCGGAAAAATTTGTATGGGTAAATTTTTTTTCATCCGATTGACTTGAAACCTGGTATGTATAAAGTAGGCGAAATAATAGGATACGTGTTTCCCGATTTCAGAAAATCCGCCAACAAGGAAAATTCACGAGAAATTCGATAATCAAAAATCTATATATCATCCGATTGACTTGAAATTCGGTTTTTTGAGGGCAGTAAGTGAAATAAATTTAAATGTGATTTTGCGATGATGGAAAATTTAAAAATTCCCGGAAGAGCGTCGGAAAAGTTTGTATGGTGAGAATTTTATTTTTAATCTGATTGACTTGAATTGGACGAGTATTTTCCCGAATTCGGAAAGTCCGCCCACAAGAAAATTTCCCGGAAAATTCGATATGCAAAAAATCTATTTTTAATCCGATTGACTTGAAATTCGATTTTTAAGGATAGTAAGTGAAATAATTTGTAATGCAATTTTCTGATGTTGGCAAATTTGACCCTAGGGTCATTAAGCTCTGCATGCACAAAAAACCTATTTTCATCCGATTGGCTATAATCTTTGTTTGTAAGGATAGTATACGAAATAACGACAACGTCAACGGTAACGATAACGTTAACGGTAACGGTATTGATAACCAAATCAGTAACGATAACGATATCGATAACAATAGCGGCATCGATAGCGATAACGACATCAATATTTTTAGCGATAACGGTATCGATAACGATAACGGTAATGATAACGATAACGGTATCGATAATGATAACGAAATCAATAACGATAGCGATAACGAAATCAATAACGAACACGGTGGAGATAGCGGTAACGATAACACTAATGATAATGATAGCGATTTTCTTTCCCGGTCGGAAAAGAAAAAGAAAAACATAAAACCGATATTTATATGATGATTTTTAATAGCTTAACTGATCCAGAGTAGCGAAGCGCACTGGGTTCTATGCTAGTGCCTGTATAAGTTTGAAGAATCGCTAGTCACTAAATAAAATAAGTAACAAAGTCGGGCAGACCCGTCTATAATATTGTAGCGAGTTTGGTCAATGGACCTGACGTCTTGGTAAGGTTAGTTTTTGTTTGTGACGCACTGTACCAGCGGGAAAAAATGAAATAGCGGCTGGTTTGAATTTGAACCTAACGGATCAAATTGGCGCCCTCGACCGATGTCGATGTTCAAATGCTAAAATATTTATTCTACGAGGGCGGTCCCAGAAATAGCCGACCTAACTATTAAAACACAAAAATTTATCATTTTTTTTTTATTTTTCAACATAGGATCCTTTTAGGTCGATACACTTTTCCCAGCGATGTTCAATAGCTTCGATACCTTTTTTATAATAAGAACTGTGAAGCTCTTCAAAATAGGCATAACCCTCGGACTCCACCTTTTCATTGTTGCCAAATCTTTTTCCTCCGAGCCATTTTTTCAAGTTTGGAAATAAAAAATAGTCAGAGGGAGCTAAGTCTGGCGAATAAGGGGCGTGAGGTAGCAATTCACATTTTAATTCATTAATTTTAGCCATTGCAACGGCAGAGGTGTGAACCGGCGTTTTTATATGGACGTTGACGTACAATGCACAGTACGTTCAAGTGGCCCTTACGACACCAAGCCGAAGCCTGTTACGCGCGAACCCCAGGCAAAATAGCAGCCCACCTCCCGCCCAACCGACCGAGAGGCGCAGCCGCCAACGTGCGAAAATAATGTTAAGTACGGGACAAATGATTTAAAATAGAGGTTTTTAAAGCAGGAAGAGAAAATTCCGAATTGATTAAGCGGTAGAGTTTGTTGTAATCAGCACAGAGGACACGAAACGGATCATGCAAGGCATAGTTAGTAGTACAATGTTTCAGAGATAAGGGGACAAAGTTACGGGACAGTCTACAAGGAACATTAAGATTGATTTGGCTAACCAACTCCGATGAGTCAATTTCGCCATTAATTAGTCTATGTATGAAGATTACACTAAGCATAACTCTACGGTTAAGTAAGGAAGGAAGATTAATTAAAAGTAGTCTACTAGAGTAAGCTGGTAAACGGACCTCAGAATTCCAGTTCAAGCCCCGAAGGGCAAACAATAAGAATTGCTTTTGCACAGATTCTATTCTATCTTGATGGGTCATATATTGCGGAGACCACACACAAGAACCATACTCAAGTGTAGGACGGACAAGCGAAGTGTAAAGAATCTTGGTAGTGTAGGGATCGTCAAATTCTTTCGACCACCGCTTAATAAACCCAAGAACACTTCTGGCCTTATTAACAGTAGCAGTTACATGAGAGTTAAATTTAAGTTGATGATCAAGAATAACCCCTAGATCATTTACTTCATTTAGGCGCTGCAATGCCACATTATCAAGCATGTAAGTGACTAATTGGGGTAAGCTTCTGTAAAATGTCATAACCTTACAATTCAAAGTGTTAAGGTTTAGAGGATTATCTTGACACCAAGAGTGAAATGCATCCAAGTCTGCTTGCAAATTATAGCGGGAAACTAAATCATTATATGTTAAACAAATTTTCACATCATCGGCGTACATAAGCACCCGAGAGTGAGCCAAGACTGAAGGAAGATCATTGATAAAGATAGTAAAAAGCAATGGGCCCAAGTGACTTCCTTGGGGAACTCCAGAAGAAACCTGGATGCACTTTGAATATGAATTACGAAATAGAACTTTTTGGGTTCTACTACTTAGGTAATCAGAAATCCAACTGAGGAGGTTAGTTGGAAAGCCGATTAAACTCAGTTTGTGAAGCAGCAAGGAGTGATTAACAGAATCAAAAGCCTTACTAAAATCCGTATAAATGACGTCAGTCTGCATTTTACCTATGAACCCTTTGATCACTGAAGATGTGAATTCTAAAAGGTTAGTGGTAGTAGATCTTCGCTTCACAAATCCATGTTGGAAGGGTGAGATAATGGAACTACATAAATGTTGCAGTTGAGATGTTATAATTCTCTCAAAAGCCTTAGGAATTGCAGACAACTTGGAAATACCCCTACAATTTCCAACATCTGACTTATTATCTTTTTTATGGAGTGGTATAATAAAAGATTCCTTCCATAACAGAGGGAAAGCGGATGACTCCAAAGACAATTCAAACAATTTATGAATAAGCTTGCAAAGTGCATCCGCACAGAACCTAAGTACACAGCCAGGCACTCCATCAGGGCCCGGTGCATACACGGGTTTCACAGAGTTAAGATCGCAAAGGAGCGAGCTTTCAGTGATAACGGGGCTAAAAATGCAATTAGACATATTCAACCCATACGGGTATGGCTGATTCGCACAGTACCTAGAAGACGAGTAGGTTGACTCAAAAAACTCTGCAAACAGATCAGCTATTGCTTGATCAGTGTTTGCTTTAGCATTACCATATATAACCGAGGAGGGCAGGGTGGATGACTTGCGTTTAGAGTTAACAAAAGAATAAAATTGTCTAGGATTTCGCGAAAATTGAAGTCTGCAACGGTCAAGATAATCTTTATAGCATTGAGCATTAAGCACATTAAAGCTAGAACGGGCAAGCACATAACGGGAGAAGTCCGATGGCTTACCGGATTTCTTATACTTTTTAAAATATCTCGACTTTCTGTTCTTTAAGTTTGTTAGTTCCCTTGAGAACCAAGGCTGATTATCAAGGCGGCGAGGGCGCACAAGTGGAACACAAACATTAAAAAGAGAGTTCAAGGTATCGTAGAAAAGTTGTAAAGCAACGTCAATATCTGTGCAAGTGTACAACTGAGACCAATCAGTGTGAAATATTAAGTCGTTGAGCTTTAAAAAAATCAGCTTTTTGGAAACAACGGGTCTTAGCCGTCAAATCTCTAGAAGCAGAACACACAAGAGAAGGCAAATCAATGGTAAGGTCCAATGTAGGATGAAAAGGGTCCTCCGGAAGAACCAATGGGTCAATCCTAGATGCAACATTGCTGGGGGATCGAACAGGAAAGTCAAGTCAAGCGATCTGTTTATCGAGTTGCGAATAGGGTTAACCTGTGCCATTGACAAATCAAGAAGTCCATCAATAAGGTCATGGGATTTCGAGAGAAAAAGCGCATTTGATTCTTCAGTTGAGGACCAATTAATCTCCGGCAAATTAAAGTCACCAAGTACAATCAAAACGTCACTGTTTGATAGCAACGAAGAGACCGATTGGATAGCAGAAAGGTGCGAGGTGTAAATTGTAATATCGGATTGTAGAGGAATATATGAACAAGTAAAAAAAACGGAAAAGTTAGAAAAAGTAATTTTAACACTTATTAATTCGATGTCATGGGGTGCTAAAAAATGTGTTAGTTCAGACGAAAGGCCAGAATCCACAGCGATCAAAACCCCACCCCCAGCACGGGAAATACGATCGCATCTATAATTTATGTATTTGGTGGGAAAAACTGAAGAATCAGAGATGTCTGGTTTTAACCACGTCTCGGTAAAAACAAGAACATGATACTCAAAAGATAAACTATCTACAAAAAGTTTAGCAAGTCTTGAATTAAGACCTCGTACATTTTGATAGGCAAGAAAAAGGGTGGACATTAGTTTTTTGGACGCAACATTAGAAGTAGAGGCACCAGATAAATTAGAGGGTATAGAAGGCAAATATATAGGATATCGATTTTTCTCTTTCTCTATATACTCTTTTATTATAAGACGAGCCGGCCAGAAATCTTTTGAACAAATTGTTGAAAACATTTCACCGGGAACACTTATTTTGAAGGAGGAAATATCCCTTTCATATGAAAAAGTGAACTTTTCCACCAAAATATCTGTGGCTTGGATTTTAGCCTGAATAAAGGCCTTAACATCATCAGATGTGAGATAAGGGGCAAGCCTTGAAACAAATACATGTTTCTTTGGCAGAATACCCATTGGAGGCTTACGAGCACCAGATACCCCAGCCACATCGGTAATGCTAACCGAAATCGGAGAGGCAGCAGGCACAGGTGGCAAAACTTTTTTTTGCACTTTAGGTTTAGAAACCTCCTGAACGGACGCGTCGGACACTATAGGTGCATTAGAAACTACCTCACTAGGAGCAGAGATGCTACTATTTGAGGCATCCAAATCACCACTACCCGATAAATCCCGAACTGTTAGAGGCTTGGGAGTACCAGTTACCCCAGCTACATCGGTAACGCTCACCGAAATAGGAGGGGCAGGAGGCGCAGGTGGAGCAATTTTTTCATGCACCTCCTGGACGGACACGTCGGACACTATAGGTATAAAAGAAATTACCTGACTAGGAGCAGAGATGCTACTCTTTGAAACAGCAAAATCGCCCGATAAATTCCGAACTGAAGACGGAGAACGGAATGATATCAGTCGCTGGATGTTTGGAGATGATGGACTTTGGCCATGATCCGAGACAAAAAGCTCAGCCTCAAAAGGCACACCCAGGCAATTATTTATTTTTGCCTTAGGGGAATCATGCATCAGTTTTAAGCTGGCAAACTGAGAATTCAAATCCAAAAACACGTCATTTACTTGGCGAAACTTAGAATACAGGTCTTTTAAACCCTGTCTAGTCTGCCTCATAAACTTTCTCATTTCCATTTCCACTGGACTGCAAGAATCACAGCCCCATTTAAGACCGTTGGACAGCTCAATGGCGTCCTTAACCCTGGCAGTATAACCAATACATTTTACATGTATAACATGGTCACAAAGCCAGCACGTAATTAAATTATCATTGGTGCTGCCTGTCGAAATCTTGCAGTTTTTATAACAGCAGATTGGATTCGAATAACTCATTTTCAGAGAATAAAAAAACTCAATTAAAATAATCAAATAATCAGAGGAATACAGACCAAATTTACCACTGGGGTCAAACGGTTGAGCCGATCGCGATCGCGAGAAAGATGAGTGGGAGGGAGTTAAAATAAGCCCAGCACAACAACAACACAAATGAAGAGAGCGCGAGCGTTTGGAAAAAAGGCAGGCAAATACAGAAAGCACAAACAAAACGAAAGAACAAGTCTAAGCACAGCACACACAATGCAGATTTTGTTAATAAGTTTAGTTTGTAAATTAATAACACACCAATAGCAAAAGCTTTTAAACATATATTAACGCGACAAACTAGACACACAATTGACACTGTTAAAAGATTTATAAAAGCGCAGAGAAAAAAAACACGTCCGTCTTCAAAGAGAATGCGAATGTTCTGAAGTCAGCAAACGCGGCACCCATCTTGCGCATAACTTTTTCATGTCCAATTTTTCGGTCATTATGCGATGTACAGCACTTTTTGAAATGCCTACACATTCAGCTAACTCAAGAACTTTCAGTCGCCGTTCACTCAATACACATTTTTTAATTTTGGCCACCATTTCTGAAGTGGTCACCTCATTTGGACGCCCATTACGATGTTCATCTTCGCATCTCAAACGACCTCGCCACCCAATATTTTATTGTTGTAAACGAGGGAGCAGAATTACGTAAGGTAGAGTCCAGCTCCTTTTTAATATCGGTTGGACTAAGACCTTTTATATGAAAGTATTGTATCACATAACGATGACCAATTTTGTCCATGTTTGCAAATCAATAACAAGCGTTCTCTATTAAAATCGACAAAAAAAAACTGTGCAAGGTAAAGGGACCAAACTTCAAACTTAAGCTTTTAATAGTCGGTACTTCCCCTTTTTAATATTTTTTGCGAACATTTTCCAACACTTCTGTGCCAGGTCGGCCATTTCTGGGACGGCCCTCATATAACCATGCTAGTTTATAAGTGATGATTAATTGGGGAAAAAATGTAATTTTTCAGGGTAACGTGAGCCGAGAGCAAGCAAAGCATATAAAAGGTCGACACCAGCGCTTAGGAAGTCACTGAGTCACCAGGGCTCGAGGAACAATGGTAAGCCAGCAGAGGTACTTAGCCTTCTTAGGTATGGAGCCGAAGGGCATCCACCTTGGTTTGTGTAGTTTGGATTGCCAATCCTCCCCAGAGTTATAATACTCTACGAAGCCGACGTGCATCCACCTAGTTCTTGAGGATCTTGGATTGCCGATCCTCCACAGATTTCTAATAGTCTACGGAGCTATGGTTCATACACCTAGTTCTTAAGTATCTTGGAGTGTCCAAAGAGTTCAAATACTCTACGGAGCCGTAGTGCATCCACTTAGTTCTACAGATTTCTAATACTCTACGGAGTACAAACAGCTAGTTCTTGCGTATCTTGGGTTCCCGATTTCCCCAGAGTTCCAATACTTTGCGGAGCCGTGGGGTATCCACCTAGTTCTTGAGTATCTTGGATTCCCAGAGTCAAGATCAACTATTGAAACAACTACCCTTGGAAATAGTTCTAAATCGCGGTTACATCGCTAGTGGCCTAGCTTTATTCTTAATATAATTTGACTACTTATGAAATCGTGAAAACCATGCAATGAACACTTGATTATTCTGTTGCAAAACAGAAAAATCTTGAATTTTCTTGTTTCGTACCGTATATGTAGCTTTTGCTTTTAGCGTTTTTAGATGATTTATAAGTCATGAAACTTACCTCTTGCACTTTCAAAGGTATCTCAGTTATATTTCCTCGTACATTTATTTGGCGAAGTAAGAGAACCGTTCTAAGATCATTCAAATTTAGCCCCAAAAGTTTTGAGAGCGTCACGATAATGTCTAAGTCTGCTTCCGTAAAATCGCATCTTTCTCCATCTATGTCCATAAATTCGATGTTACCCAACCATAGAATAGAACTTAATACTTTGAAAACGCCATCAATTATGGCCTGTGGAATTTGTAAGACTGCAAACGCCATAGTCAGTGCATTAAATTTGATTGATTCAAGGTTTAAGTCTATTGAAATACCTTCCGAAGTATTTAGGTATTTATAAAATTCGGGCGATCTTAAGTGGAATGTCTCTGACATTTCTAAATTTTTTCGACCTTGAGCTACTAACTGGTACATCACGTGATAGTTTTGCTCTCCGTGACTTTGAAAAGTTATTCGAGACTGTTCCAGTAGGTAATCCTGTATGACGCAACCTTTAATACAATGTGCATCATCAAAGCACACTTGCATAAATTTTCCAAATCGGGAACTATTATCGTTTCGGACTGTCTTTGCATTCCCTAAAAAAAAGAGGTTATAAGAATTAATAGTAATATAATTTAAGATCTTCGCAAGTAAGTTGATTTTACATTTCATAAACTTAGATTACCGGTGTTAAATAGGCCAAATTTTAATATTTAAAATTCAGGAAAAAATTCCTGAATACGTATAGCGAACCGCATAAAAAGTTAATCGAAAAGAAAACAAGCACATAAAGAAATTTCGGCGATGCCAAAATTTCTTTTACCATTCCAATTCCTCGTTTTCTGCTTAGCTTAAGCACGCTTACAAATTAGAAATGATTGTATCGACTCGACTTGCACTCTGATCAAGTTTAAGATTACGATTTGTTTAGTAATCGAAATTGTAACTTGAAATTACGATTATTCAATGTTTATTTTAAATTGAAATTAGTTTTACTATAACTTGAATAATTGTACCTGTAAAGGGAGATTATTGAGTAATTGTGCTTAAAAGTTGAATTATTCATGTAATGGTAGGTGAAAGATATGACTTTTTTTACCAAATTAGTTTGGTAATCACGAAATTTAACTGTTTGCTGATCATGGTAATAAAATCAAACTAATAAGGACAATTTTTTGATTAAATTATGAACCTTCCTACCCTTTTCAAAAAATACTTTTAAGTTTATTTCGCTTATACAAAATCCGTAAACAAAAACCCATGTTGTCACAAGATGGAATTTAACATATGATTCGGTTTGTCGACTTTTGTAACACAAAGCAAGTCTGGCAACGCTGTGTGACAAATCGGGCATGCAAAACGCAAAAAAAAAAATCTGCCAACGAGATAATCAATATTTGGAAAAATACCGCCTTTTGATGGCCCCAATAGACTGTCTGCAAAAAAGGGCAGTAAAATGAATCTCTGATTCAACAGAAAACATTAGCTTAAAAAGTGTGGCGATCGGTGTTCTGGATAAAGTCAAGGAGCGGATTTATAATATTTTACGATTTACAACAGAAGCGAACACTGCAATTATTGCATCTGTATTATTACGAAGCGGTGGCTCAACTATCTTGAAAAAATTGCTTAGAATGATCGCCAAACTGATGATATTGAGCCTATTGCATTAGCCGAAGCAGTGAAATGTGCCATGGCACATGAGAATACAATGGGCTCAAGAGAACACATAATTCCCAAACATGAATTCTTTGATTACTTAGGGGACACGCCCAAGCCGTGGCGTCCGAAGCTGAGATGGGGCGACCAGCTGAAGAGAGATATTTCGAAGCTGGGAGTGCCCTCCTGGTGGGAGGTCGATCGGGACAGAGGCGAGTGGCGGCCATTAGTCGCAACGGCCGAGACCCTAAAACGGTTGCGATGGCCAAACAGAAGAAGAATTCTTTGATTTCGATGAAACCGGTAGCGTAACATAGTTCTTCGATGCCTTGAAATTCTACTATTCAAAGACTTCTAAGTGAGAATCATAACAGTCAAATAAATATTTGATAGAGAACAGAAATCTATTAAAATAAATTAAACATAATATTTAGTAAAAACATTGACATTTACGAAATGGGTCGCTATTCGCTTGAAGAAAGTTGGGAAATATTAAAAACTGTGACGATGTCACATTTTTCCTTAATAGAATTAAGTTGTATTTATAAGCTAAAAATACCCGCACACGGAGTGCACAAATAAATATCTGTTAAGCTAAATTCACGAGTCTTGAAATGCCCCTTCCCTAACACGATAAAGCGCGCCAAAACATAGATGCCAGCGCTAACATACACTAACACAAACAGACGAAATGCACACACAAAGTCAGACAGGCACCGTTAGGACAAATGCGCGAGAGAACAGCCAAAAGTAGCGCAGCCCTTGGCCTTCATACCTACATACAAATTCGGGCAGGCGCCGCTGCCGACGATGCCACGCGACGACAACGTCGCTATGCATTTGGCGCTGACGCAAAAGATCGCGAGCCCAACAACAACAACGTAGTTATGCGTTAGGCGCCGACGCAAAAGAGCGCGAGCCCAACAACAACAACAACGTCGTTACACATTAGGCGCCGACGCAGAAGAGCGCGAGCCCAGCAACACAACAAGATCGGTAAGCGTTTGGCGCCGACGCAGAAAAGCGCGAACCCAGCAACAACAACAAACCTCAACAGCGGTGCAACGGTACATAGTGACAGCCAATGAAAGTGCGTGGTAGCTTTGCGTCGGTCTGTGGCCGGGCAGAGCTGCTGAAAGAACAAAGGGAATAAAGTGGCCTGGCAGAGCGCGCTTCTGGGCATTCGAGCATGACAAGTGAAAGTGATCAGTTCTAGCTGCGGAAAAAGACAATTGCGAAAAGCCCACAAGCAAACACGTGGCACCCAGAAGAAGTATTTGAAAAAAACAACGGGAATATCAAGTAAGACGGAACCTTTGCTTTTAGTTATAAGCTATAGCTTATTGCAGCATAGGGCCAAATAATGTTGAAAAATTCCTAATAAATATTAAAGAATAACAAGCTAACTGTGAATTCCTTTAATAACCACTAACGAGTGACGCCTACTAATTAAACAAAGTAAACGGTTTACTGCGCTTAATTATTAGCATTTGTGCAAGGTAGTATTGACAGTGAGTTTAACGGTTGTTCCGGTTCCAGACTCGTGGTCGAATACCATCTGCCAACGGTAGTACCGTTACTAGTCAGAACTAAACGAAATAAAGTTGCCATCTAGCGTTTCTGCAACGGTACTAGTACAGTCGCCCCTCTAGTGTTTTAGCAACGGTTGTACCGTTGCTAAGCAGAACTAACCAAAGTACAGTTCCCCTCCAGCGTTTCAGCAACGGTTGTACCTAAACGAAATTAACCAAAATACAGTTGCCCTCTAGCGTTTCAGCAACGGTTGTACCGTTGCTAAACGAAATTAACCAAAGTACAGTTGCTTCCCCCCCTGCGTATCCGCCACGGTTGTACCGTTGCCAGTCAGAGAGTGTAGAAACTAATAAACGGTAGTACCGTTTATTAACCGAAGTTTTAAAACAGAGCAAACCAAAGCATCTTGTTATCCGTGTCAGGAATCTAGCACAGTTTTCCAGAAGGTTTATTTAGATAATCTATTCCACGCTAGGCAACTGACGGTTGTACCGTCTTTGCAAAACCCCAGACTAGGCAACTGACCGTCTTTGCAGACCCCTCGCTAGGCAGCTGACGGTTGTACCGTCTCTGCAAACCCCTCGCTAGGCAACTGACGGTTGTACCGTCTTTGCAGACCCCTCGCTAGGCAGCTGACGGTTGTACCGTCTCTGCAAACCCCTCGCTAGGCAACTGACGGTTGTACCGTCTTTGCAGACCCCTCGCTAGGCAAGTGACGGTTGTACCGTCCTTGCAAAACTCACACGCTAGGCACAGATCCGTAACAGAAGGGTCCCAAATCAATAAATTTCTTGTCAGGAATCCTGGACAGACTGAGTCATCTCACCCAGGCCTTGTAGCTTCCTTACAAAACATATTTCCAAAGTGGTGAGTCCTCGACTCAATCTGTGCGAAATTTGAAAAAAAAAAATCAATTTGAGGATCAATACGTGAAGCGAATTCGTGAAACTGGACTGTTGGTGGATAAACCTATGCACGTACTCGTCCGGTGCGATCGGCCGAAAACATTGCTGCGGTCGGTGAAAATGTGCGTGAACAACCATCGACGTCAACTCGCGCTACCGCGCAATGTTAAGTGATTTTCTGCGCCTTATATTCGAAATCGAACACGCAGCAAATATGGAGATGTGAATTGGCCGCCAAGAAGCTGTGATCTGACACTTTCAGACTATTATCTTTGGGGAGCTTTCAAGGACAAATGTTATGCAAACAATCCTGAAACAATTGAGGAGTTGAAGAACGAGATTCGAGCTGCTATTGCTGACATACGTGCCGAAACAATTAAATATGTTCTCAATAATTGGGTGCATCGAATGGGCTACTTTCAAGTCAGCCGTGGTGGTCATTTGACCGAAGTTGTTTTTTATAAATAAATGACATGAACCAACCTTTCCAATAAATGTTCATCCTTTGAAAAATACCGAGCCTTTTTATAGCAAAATTAAATTCCAATTTTTGAATGGACCACCCTGAAGAATAAGGTGGCCGGGTGGCTCAGCGGCTAGTGTGCGCGACCGCTGTGCAAGAGGTCGTGTGTTCGATCCCGCCTCAGAACATCTAATGAAAAAGTTTTTTTTTAATAAACTTTACACCCGGTCACCCCTCACTGCTGTTGGCGCCAGCTTTGTAGAAAAAAGCTTCTAAAACTTCTGTTCGGATTCGGCGTTAAACTGTAGGTCCCTATCTCTTGTGCGAAAATTAGAAACGCCCAAGCCAAGAGATTGAGAGAAGCTCGGCTTTGGCCCTTTGGGGCTGTGTCAACTTGACAAGCCATTTTACTTTACTTTACCCTGTAGATTTAAAAAAGTATGAAGTTTTTTTTTTAGTTTTTTTATAATTGTTGCTTGGCTTGAGTAAAACAAAAATAATTATGTGGTGAATTTAGCTGCTCGGCTGAATTGACCGCGAATTGACCGAGTGGTTTTTGATTGTTATTTTTTTTTTATTAAATCCTTGCAGAGGGTATTGTTGGTAGAACCGTTAACCATTGCAGAGCAGTGTGGGCCAGCAATCTCATTTTTTGGCCAAAACTCTGTCATTTCTACACCAGACTAGCTAGGAAGCAGAAATTTTTTACGAAATGTTCTTAAAAGATTGAACATAACGCACATAATTTTTAAAAAATTTAAAAATTTTATAACATATTGATAATCCAAATCAATGTTGGAAAATTTTCCAACATTTTGGTTTTGGATTTAAAAAAAAAACTTTAAATTAGATTTGTTAAATATCGATAGCATTTACAATGTTAATCTGTATGTACGGTCACATTGTTTATGAGCAGAGGTCAGGCAGAACTGCTAACACTCTGTCTCTTTCTGTTTCTGTCTTGAGCGAGGCAAACGCATTCTTGTGAAAAAAGTTTATTGAATTTCTGATGCAAAAATAACTACGTAATTATTTCTGCAACTGACCCACATCCACTTGGAACGTGAGAAGGATCTCACCAGAAGTTTCGGAAGACAGGATTCGCTTTATCAGGTTATCGGCCCAGAAACACGCGAGTGTGGGCAGCCGTTTGCAGAAATAAGGTTGAGATTTAATTGCGCAGTTTCGCAGAAGTACGTCATAAGGCGCGCGGTCAAAACGGCGTCATTTTACCAAATCGAGAAATTGGATGTTGGGAATTATGATTCCTGGTGCATCCAGAAGAGAAGCGTGTTGGTGCATGCCGAGGTGTGGAAAGTCATAGGCGAGACGAGGCCTATCGAAAGTCCAGGAGTTTGGGATGCACTCAACGAAAAGGCGTTGGCCATGATAACTTTGAGCGTGAGGCCTACACAGTTGTGTTACCTCAAGAGTTGTCAAACGGCGGCGAGTGCTTGGAAGAAACTCAAAGATGTACATGAACCAAGCGGAACTACAAGGAAGGTGTCGCTATATAAAAAGTTGCTTGGGCTGCGAATGACAGGGGATGACGGCATGTGCGAATATGTAAATTCGTTTTGCTCAACGGTGGATAAGCTCGCGGAAGTGGATATTAGGCTAGGAGACGAGCTAGCAGCGATAATATTGCTTTCGAGTCTTCCAAAGGATTACGAAAATTTCGTCATAGCCATGGAAACGCGATAGTTTATCTTCTCTGGAGCTACAAAGTGAGCAGCAGGCATTTCAAGCAAAGGCCCGGCAGAGCACGCCGGTGCCAGTGCGGAAAAAGAAAGAGATGGCTGATATACAGTGCTACAATTACGGGCAGCGCGGGCACTACAAGAAAGATTGCAGGAATAAGGCCAAAGAAAAATCGCAAGAAAGTCAGCAACAACAACCAGGGCCAGAACGTTCGTTTACAGTTTTGGCGGCTACAGACGCAGGTGATCTGGAATCTTCAAGTTGTTGCGTGGATTCTAGTGCGACGACGCATATGTGTTTTGTTTTGGCTGACAACAACGTCATAAAGGCAGTTGGCAGAGGTGACTTGAAACTCCAGACAGGGCAGTTCAAGCAAAAGTTGGAGAGCGTGCTGCATGTTCCGGGGATGAAAGGAAATTTCATATCGGTGACGCGGTCCATAGAACGTGGTTGCACAGTGATGTTCGGTCGGGATTTCGCAACTGTTCGCCAGGAAGGCGAGAAAATATTGAAGGCGCCTAGAGGAAACAAGTTATTCGTCTTTGAGGAAAAACGCAGTTCATGTTTTGGCGCAGTACAGAAAAGTGCAAGAATTTGGCATAACAGGTATGGTCATTTGAATTTCGCCAGCTTAATCGATCTTGCAAAAAATAAAATGGTGTCTGGCCTAGAGAAAGTGGATATCTCTGAGAAGATGTTGTGCGTGACGTGCATGAAGTGCAAAATTCACACACAACCGTTCCCAGCAGCGTCTGAGAACAGGGCCAAACATCAGCTGGAGCTTGTACATACCGATGTATGTGGACCATTCGCGACACGTTTCCTTGGTGGCTCAGCATTTTATTTGACATTCATTGACGACATGTCCAGGCGCATATTTACATATTTTCTGAAATCTAAGAACTAGGTTTTTGAAAAATTTGTGGAGTTTACGAATATGGCGGAGAGGCAGACTGGCCGGAAGCTAAAAGTAATCCGCAGTGACAATGGCCGCGAGTATGTCAACAGGCGTTTTGACGGGTTCCTCATGGCATTGTGTGTCAGTTGACGGTTCCATAAGGCTTCCAACATAATGGCGTGGCCGAACGGGCAAACCATACTCTTGTCGAGATGGCACGAAGTTTGCTTGTGCACGCGGATTTGGGCGAGTTCCTCTGGGCAGAGGCGATACAGACTGCAAGCTATTTTTGGAACAGGTCGCCAACAACGGCTTTGGTTGGCAAGACACCTTATGAGGCGTGGTGTGGCAGGAAGCCCAATGTTCAGGGTATGCGCATATTCGGCTCGGTGGCAGTAACTTTAGACAAGACTCGCCACAGCAAATTTCAGGAGAAAGGAAAGGAATATCGTCTGGTGGGATACCTGCTAGTATCAAAGGCGTACCGGTTGTACGACAAGGAAAAGCGCGACATAGTCGAGAAGCGAGACGTTTTGTTTGAAGAGGATGTGTCGCCGATACTTTACTCTCCGTGTGTTGCTGAAAATATTTCGAGGCCAGGCAGGGTAAATATTATGGCAGAGGATGAGAGTAAAGATGATATATTAAGCGAGGAATATAAAAGCGCAGAGGAATCAGAGGAAGAAAAACCTGTGCATGAGCATGTACCAGTAAACGTACAGGTGGATGATTCAACGATTACCAAGGAAAGCGAACAAGAGCAGGCGCAAGAGAAAGGTATGCGAATCGGTCCAGGCAGGCCAGATCGGAGATTTATAAAGTTTTGAACGCGATGATTTCGGAGGAACTTCCATTACCGCAAACGTTCCAGGAGGCAACAAAGAGCAAGCAAGCATCATATTGGCAGGCTGCCATGGATAAAGAATATGAAGCGCGTATGTCGAATGGTACGTGAACTTTGGCAGATTTACCCAAAGCGCAACAAGTGATTGGTTGCAGGTGGGTGTACACCATAAAGAGGGACTGCAGTGGTAGCGTGGAGCGTTACAAATCCCGTCTGGTGGCCAAGAAAACGCCGCACCAGCCAAGAATGTTCAGTGTGAATTATACCGAAACATTTTCTCCAGTATGTCGTTATGAAACGATAAGACTAATTTTTGCTCTGGTGCACGGCCTATCTCAACAGTGAGTTGAGCGATGTTATCTACATGAAGCAGCTTGATGGATACGTAGACAAGACGAACATTCAGCAGGTGCTGAGCCTGAACAAGGCGATATACGGCTTAAAGCAGGCATGAAGGGAGTGGAATGCCAAATTGAACGCGGCGCTTTGCGATATTGGATTCTCTCCATGCCAGAACGAGCCATGCTTGTATAAGCAGGAAATAGAAGGTAGTGTTGTTTTTTCATTTTTTTATTTTTTTTTTAACCTTTTTTGGCATGGTTTCGTTAGCCGTTTACAAATTTGTTTATAACAAAAATTTATTTTATAAATAAATAAAGTAACTAAAGTATTTTATGACTAATAGTTAGTGACTGTACCTAATTCATTACCTAATTCATTAGCGAAATAAGGTCTCGCCGATACTGTAGGGCGTGAGAAAGGTAGTTAGACAGCATCCGCCAGTTTCTCCCATTCATCCACTCCAGTGTTTCAGCCTCAGACAATACTGAGCTCTGCAGGTGTAAAGCCCGTATCTCGCGTAGTATCGGGCAGATTGCGATGAAGTGTTCGACGTCTTCTCTTACTCGTAGGTTGCAAAGGCTGCATATTGTGTTTGTGGAACTAGTATATGGCGTATAGTTTAATGATGTCATTCCGCAGCGTGCCCGGAAAATCATGCTGATAGTAGTAGTGTCGTACTTATCATGGAAATAGTTTCTGTCCCCTAAAACATGGTTGACTTTTCGCTATAAGTTTCTCGTTGTGCTATTCTCCGCTCTGCTTTTATAACCAGTCCAAATTTCGTGTGCAATTCTCTCCAGCAGCATATTTTGAGAGTTTTCAAATTGATTAGGATGACCCGCAAATACGTCTATATTGAATCTGTTTCCCAAAGTCTCCCAGCTATTGAAACATTGCGCCCTTTCTAGAAGTAGCTGATTCTCTAAGATTCTCGGCAATCTGGAACTTGGCATATTAAGTACTTTTCTGATGTAAGCAAAGTGTGCACGGAGACAAGCAATAAACATTGGTGGCAAGCCAGTTTCAAGATGGATGGCATAGTGAGGAGTATTAATAGGTAATCTAAATATGCGTTTGATGAAAGTACTCTGGAGGCGATCCACATCCTCAAATTCTTCATGGCCCCAGACTTGCACTACATAGCACATTATCGTGTTTACTGTAGCCTCAAAGAGTTTATACTTTGTGCTGGCCAGAACGTTGCGCTTATTAAAAAAACTGTTTCCATGTACTGTTGATGGCGGTCGTTGCATCTTTTAGATTCTCTGCAACGTGTGTGTTGAAGAACATGTTCGGCGTTAGAGTGACTCCTAGGTATTTAAAGGATCGGACATTCTCAAGTGGCTGACCGTTTAGCGACCAGTTTTCGTTGTCTGCTTGGCGACCTCTGTTGTCCCTTACGACCATTACTTTGGTTTTTGAGTCGTTGATCTGGAGGTCCCAAAAACGGCAATACTCGTATAGTTTGTCTAGCATGAGTTGAAGGCTTTTGGGGCTATCTGCGAGTAGTGCAATATCGTCTGCGTAAAGCAGGGCTTTAATTTTCTGGTTGCAAACAGATACACCACCAGGTAAGTACAATAAAACGTCATCGATGTACAGGGGAATAGTTGTGGGCTGAGAAGGCAACCTTGTTTAACGCCGGTGTTATTCTCGAATTTTTCCGATAGCTGGTTTCCATCACATATTGCTGTCATGTTGTCTTCGTACAGGCTTTTGAGGATATTGGTGTATTTTTTTTTTTTTTTTTTTCATATCCAGATTTTCAATTTATAATCCTTATTTCCTAGTGCGACAAGGGTAACCTTATATATATTAATGCACTAGTCACTACAGAAAACGTAATAATTGACAAAAGTATTAACTTACTTAAGACTAAAGTTACATTGTGTCTGAATATTAGAATGGTTGAATTATTATTATTTTAATTGGTTCCACAGACGAACAGTGTGTACGAAAAAGTGACGTTCTGAGCAAGATAGTTTATGGCGGATGTTATTAATATTTTTAGTTCTAGTCGATAAGCTGAAACACAATTTGTCAAATAAATAGCTTGGTTCCTTTGTGATAATAATTTTGTGCAGAAGTAGTAGATTTCTAAAATCTGTCCATGATTTAAAATTTAACTGATAAATTTGTTTGGCTAAGCTAGATATATGCTCTCTTCTTCGAACATTGTATACAAATCTGTCGATATTAATAAATTTTATTGTAAGTTTGCGCTGAGAGGCAAGATCGCAATTTCCAAATATTTCTATGCCATAGCATAGCGAAGGTGACAGGTACGTTTTAGCTAATGAGAGTCTAATTTCAGTTGGTAAAAACGGCTGAGTCAGTGAAAGCTGCCTAATTAGCCCATATGTTTTTCCGGTGGCTTTAATTACATGGCCTGTCCAGGAGAGGGTCTTATTAATTGTGATGCCAAGATTGACCACTTGATCTACAAATTGGATCGGAGTACCATTAAGGTTTAAATTTGGAAGTGATTCAGTGCTCAGCGGTTTTTTATAAATGGCGATACACTTACATTTAGCCGGATTAAGAGAAAGTCCATTACACAGAGCCCATTTACTGACATTGGACAGTTCACTGTTAAATAAATTAACACACTCATTTATACTTCCCAACGGACAACTAGCATACAATTGGACATCATCAGCATACATATGCACATTACAGTTTGACAATGAGACAGGAAGATCGTTTATATACATCGAAAACAAAAGAGGACCAAGAATTGCGACCTAAGGAACGCCACATTTGACAGGCAAAAATTAAGACATTTCTTCGTGGGTGAAAACTGCCTGAATTCTTCCACACAGGTACGACGAGACTAATTTGATGGCAGTGTCAGTAAAATTTAAAAACTTGCTTAACTTTGTGCTTAAAATGTCGTGTTGTACTGTGTCAAAAGCCTTACTAATATCCAGTAATGTGAGAAATGTCACATAGCTATTATCAAGTTGCCTTCGTATGTCTTCAGTCACATTTAAAATTGCTGTGATGCAGCTTCTGTGCTTCCGGAAGCCAGATTGGATGTTGCTTAACACTGGGTTTAGGCTCAAAAACTTGTTTATCTGTTCAGACATTAAATGCTCAAAAACTTTAGATAAGAAGGGCAGAATGGATATTGGCCTGTAATCATTATTAGCCTTTGAAACAGGTATTATTTTGGCTCTTTTCCAATTTTCAGGGAAAGTCGACGTGGTAAACGCGGTGTTGCAGATATGAGTCACATGGTTTATGATTTTTGGCAAGATAAGATTGAAGAACTTTTGGTGCATATCATCTAGACCAACTGCGTTCGACTTAATTTTAAGGACACATTCGAGAACATCACATGGGCTTACGCACATAAAACTAAAGCTACTATTACAATTATTATCTACTACAATATCGAGATATGGGTTAGTCAGGATGTCAGGTACGTTCGATTGCATAAATTTTTTGTTCAGGTCATTTAAATCAGTAGTGACATTATTATACGATTTCGTCTTACCAATTCCCAGTTTCTTTAATTCACTCCATTTCCGTTTGGTGGATATTGCACTTTTAAATTTGTTCGTATAGTGAGTACGCTTTGCAGTATGGATCAAATTATTTACAAGACTTCTAAGCGCTTTGAAGCGCAGATAGTGATCAGAAGTCTTGTACCTCTTCCACTTTTTATACGCTGTATCACGCTCTGTAATTTTTTTCGCAATATCCCGTGAAAACCAGGGTTTATGTCTCTCATTGTAAACTTTGCGTTTAAGCGGTTTAAATTGTTGATATAACATGTTGATATAACGGGAGAGTTCATTTAACTGAGAATTGACGTCTGTAAAAGAGTATATTGAGTTCCAATCACAGAGATCTAAGTTGTCCTGAAGTTGTCTGTAGTCAATATGTCTAGAGTCCCTAAACCAAACTGTTGTGTCACCTTGATAAGGATTAAACTCGTATGTCAAGAAGATTAGGTCATGCTTGGAAAAAGCTGGTACTGCGACCTGGTCGTACAATAAAATTTTGTCCGTATCACTAACAAAAAAAACGTCAAGGAGGGTGTCAGTCGTGCTCGAGAAATGCGCAGGGGTAGAAGAATTAACAATATTTAATCCTAGAGATGCCATTTCTAAGGTTGAATGTTTTTCTACTAGAACGTTACAGTTTAGATCGCCAGTTATCACGATATCAGTGAAACTTAAAGATAGTGTAGAAATTAATTCAATAACATCCGAGTAGTCGATGGAGCGGTGCGGCCGATAGAGGCAGCCAATATGTAAACTTATTGCACTTCCCCTACCTGCAACTTGCAGAAACAAGTATTCTATTGCACTCCCCGGAGCCTGTTTACATATTACTTTGGCTTTAAGTTTTCTATTGATAAAAATTGCAACTCCTCCCGCATCGCTTTCTCTGTCCGATCGGTATAAGTCAAATCCGTCACATGAAACTAAGACATCACTTAATTGGGGAACGAACCAGGTTTCAGACACACAGACTACATCGACATTTGACTTCACAAACAAGTATCTAAGCTCTTCTATTTTTCTAGAAAGGCTTTGGGAATTTATGTGACAAATGTTCAGACCAGTTTTTTGTTTAGCAAGAATCCTAACCATTGTACCACTGTTCGCTGTGGCCCTATTTATATTATTATAGAGATTAAATATTTGGTAGCTTCTACTAGCGCACGCAATTTAAGGGAACCTAACACAATTACAAATCTATGGTGATACACAAAACATAATTTGCTTAAATACCTAACAGTAATATCGATCATTGACAGACAGCACACACTAACGAAAAAGATTATTATTATCAGCTGCCTCTTCAGTTGCTTCGCGCTGCTCTTCCTGGTTCTCTTCGCTTTGCTCAAATAGTTTTTGCATGGTGTCAATGCACAATACTTCGCCTCCCACTCTCTTAGTGATGTGCACGACTCGACGCCTCGTAAAAACGGAAGAGAGACGCTTATGCTTTTTTAAGTTCATGGCCTCTTTGAAGATAGCGTAAGAGTCTTTGGAAAGCTGCTCATTAATGTAAAAAGGTGCCGCTGAGTCGAAGCCCAAAAGCTCGAGAGTTAGTGGGTTCTTAGTTTGCTTCCTAAATGCACCGGCGGCCCGCATCAGTGCCGCCTTGTCGCGCACGTGCTCCATTTTTAATATAATTGTTGCGGCAGCAATTGTGTTTGTGTTTTGCTGCCGGGTCCGGAAAATCTCTTTTACCCTCGGAGGTGGTGTAAGATTGAGGGCAAAGCAGAGTGAATTGAAAATCGTTTTAAGGTTTTCATCTTCAAACACAGGAACACCATTGATACGGAGGTCACTTGCCGTGCTCGCATTGGACAGCACCGCAAACCTGGCCTCCAACTCACCGATGCGCCTATGAAGTGCCTGCACTTCTTTAGCCTCAGCTTCAAGTTGAACAACCCGATTTTTAAGTTGAAGAGCCTCACCGGCCTCTGCCTCCAATTGCTGCACACGCTGGGTGAGTTTCTGCATCTCGTCAGTCACAAGACTTAGCTTCTCCTGGAACTAATGCAGAATTCGCTCCTCCGACTCACGTATACTGGCCGTGATATGTTCGACCTGTTCGCCGAACTTCTGGTCAATCTTCTGGAGCAACAAGGAGGATGGATCCTCAGAAGATTTACCACCTTTGCCTTGCAAGCCAGAGTTCTCGCGTTGGCGTTTAGATGCTGGAGTCGCCATTTGAGTGAGTTTTCGACTTCAATGAGTGGTTTTGATTGTGTTGTTGTTGTTGTTTGTGTTTGTGTTAACTGCACGAAGTGTTTAATCAAAAGTTTTCTTTGCTGAATTTTTGGCAAGCAGTAAATAACCTTCACCAGCCACAGCACAGCTGCTCTTAGCTATTTTAAAGATGTTTTTACAATTAAAAGTGAACTTTATTTCAATTAAAAGACAATTGTTTCTGGAGCTATTTAAATGGCGATAGAAGCTGCTAGGGTTGCCGAGTCTTTTTATTGGTTGAGACGTCTAGATTTTGGAGCTTATAAAGCAGTTTGGTTCTATTTATTTTGTCGAAGGCAGCTCGGAAGTCTACAAAACATATTTATAATTTTTCTTTTCAGCTAGGAATATTTGAGCTATTGAGGACAGCACAAAAATCGCGTCGACTGTTGAGTATCCATTCCGAAACCCAAATTGAAACTCGCTTAACTTTCCATTAGACCCATTCTGTCAGTCTCTTATTCAAAATTGACGTGAAGATCTTGCTTATGGTATTTTGACAGGAAATACCCCTATAGTTTTCCGCTTCCAAAGGGTTGCCTTTTTGAATAAGGGAAATATTACACTCTCCTTAAAGCAGGGTGGAATTTCCGCTGTTGACAGAATCTCGTTAAATGTTTTCGTAATCTGGTGAATGTAATTGTTAGAGACATGCTTGTCGGTCCCCGGTGATTTATTTAGTTTTGCTCTTCGGATGGCAAGGTTCACTTCCGTCGTTGTAATGGGCCCATCAAGGGATTCATCTGTAATAATTCCATGCTGGCAAAAACTCGATTGTGTGGTTAGTTGGACATACAGAAGAGACTTGAAATGGGCCGCAAGTTGGTCAGCATTTAAATTAATTGGTTTGCGTGAAGCGGCTCCGTTTAGTTTCCTTGCGAGCTGCCAGAATGCTTTGCTATCTCGTACGTTTGCAATTTCTAGTTCCATTTTCCGGTACAATTCACGCTGCTTATCTTTGCACGTATTTTTGTATATATTATTGGCATTCTGATACATTGTTCTAGCTTCTGACGTGTTAAGGTTTTTAGCTAGTTTAAGGGAAGGTTCTCCTGGATTTTTTTGAAAAAATCGATTTTTTTTTTTTACATAAAATGAAAGTTACATATATGTAGAATATTTGTGCCAAGTGATATTTCAATACGACGCGTATTTCTCGAGCTAGATCGTGTCAAACGTACCCATGTCACGCGCGCGGCGCGCGTAACAAAAAACTTTAAACGCGTTTTTCTCGGAACCATGTTTTCTAATCTAACGAACAGCACAGGGCTTGTTCTATTGATCCGATTTCCTTTATTCAAAAAATGTTTGAAAGTATATACTTTTTTGTACGCCTGGAACCTAACATTGGCATAAAAAATTGTTTATTTTTAATTTTTAAACGAGATCTAAGTAAAAAAAAAGCAAAAAATTTCAATTTTTTTTTTTTAAGTCCATAAAATTGGTTTTTTTTTTTACGAAATTTAATTGAAGTTAGGTTCCAGGCATATGAAATGTTATCAATTTTAATAAATTTTATACATTTCTCATTTCAGTTCACTACCTGAGGCCCCACACTGTCCGCGGGAGGTCGATGTTTTGCGCGCAGAGGTCGACGAGATCCGCCATTTTCAAGCCGCTATTTAGAATTTTTCAGATATCTTTTTTTTTTACTCGTAAAGTTCAAAAGCATAAGTTCGTATGTCTTTTCATTTTCCCACAAACCATTCTCAAATTTTTCTTGTTTTTCGGCCAAATCCAGGAGAACCTTCCCTTAAGGAGGCGAAAAGATTCCATTCTTAATTGTTCGCAGTCTCTATCGAACCATGGGTCTTTGAAGGATGATGTTTGGGCGTGCTGCATACATTGCGCTGCTTGGGATATGCACTCGGTGATATCTTCGACGGTCAACGTCGGGTGGTGACTGCTGTTAGTGAGCCGGTCGTCCAGGTTAACCGCGAAACGCTGAGCGAGATGCTTTTTCCACTTGAGATTTGGCAGTAAGACGTTGGCTTCTTCCTGGGTACGTTGCTCGCATCTCAGCCCCGCATTGACTACGAGAGGCATGTGATCAGATTGAATTTCCCCCATTATTGTAAACTCCGTTAGAAGTTCGTGCCAGAGTCCACTTATCAAACAGTAGTCTATTGTTGAATGGGCCTGTCCTCTGATGAACGTTAAGTCTACATTTGGATCCCCAGCTGTTCTGCCATTTACCGGCAGTAGGTTTAGCGTCTCACACATATCTAGCAGTTTTAGTCCTTTTCTGTCTGCTACTTTATCCATCGCCTTACGAGCTGTGCGTGCCAAACTTGGTAACGTGTCGAGTCCCTCAGTAATTCCTTGGAGTTCACCTATTCTAGCGTTGCAGTCTCCAATGACCATTAGATTTTCGCTGCCCAGTTCAAAGCATGTAGTAGGTAGTATGTGTCTTGTATTTATCTATGTCGATGATTTGATTATAGCTTGCCAGAAGAAGGATGACCTGATTGCAATCAAAGCCAAGATTGCAATGAAATTCGAGTGCGTCGACAAGGGTCAATTGCGATTGTTTTTGGGCATGCAAATTGAACGAGATGGCGAAACAGGCGGTATAACGATGAACCAGGCGTTGTACATCGAGGATATGCTTCAGAGGCATGACTTGAAGGTGTGTCGGACTACAGCGTCGCCACTGGATGCTGGTTTCCAGGTGGCGTGCAAAAGCGAGGATTGCGTGGTTGAGGATGCAGTGGCATATCAGTCAGCTATTGGCGAGTTGATGTGGCTGGCACTGACGTCGAGACCAGACATCTACCATTCCGTCGTAAAGTTGGCATAAAGGAGCAAGGAGCCGCATAGCGAACATGTGACAGGAGTGAAGCATGTGACGCGGTATCTAGCAAGAACGATCGGGTTCAAATTGAACTATCGTGCTTGTGGCCAGGCGCTAGAAGGCTACGTGGATGCTGATCGGGGCGGTGACTTGGTTAACCGCAGATCATACACGGGATACGTTTTGTTCCTAGCAGGTGGGCCCATTTCATGGAAGTCAGGGAAGCAGGACTGCGTGGCTTTGAGCAGCACGGAGGCAGAATACATGGCTCTGTCTTCAGCAACAAATGAGGCGTTGCACTTAAGACGATTGGTCGTCGAGATCGGCTGCGTAGATGTGAAATCATCTACGGTATTGTTTGGGGACACTCTTAGTGCACAAAGCTTGGCTAAAAATCCTGTGTACAATGCGAGATCCAAACACATTGACATCAGGCAACATTTCGTCCGGGAAGTCATCCAGAAAGGTGAAATTGAATTGAAATATGTAGCAACGAATGATATGATAGCTGATGTTTTCACAAAAATTCTGCATTGTCATTTTGTAAAATTATTGAAAATTATTGATTCGCCAAAGGAATGGTAAAGATCGTATGAACGATTGTCGAGTTATAAGGAAAACAAACAATTATGGGCAGCACCGGTCTCAACGGTGATGGGCAGCACTTCACAGGTACAGATTATGTTATAGTTTGAAAATAAACTTGATCTGCCTGCAAGTATAAGAAGCATAAGCCCCATAAATGTCAAACTTCTATCTTTTACCATCTCTGAGATCTGTGCGTTCATACGGACAGACAGACGACCATGGCTTTATCGACTCGGCTGTTGATGCTGATCAAGAATATATATACTTTATGGGGTCGGAGATACTTCCTTCTGGCTGTTACATACTTTTGCACAAACTTATTATACTCTATGTTCCTTTGGTACAGAGTATAAAAATTAAGCCTTGGGGACAGCTTGTAATTTCGTAAATTTTTTATTCATGACACGGAAATAATTAAGTATGCATTGCTCCCAATTGGTCAATAAACTGAGGAGGCCCTGGTTCGTGGTCCGGTTCGCGAACCCCAAAAAACCCGAAACAAACCGGTTCTCAGGGGTTCGGTTCCGGACCGGCTTGCAGCCTTGGTACAATGTACACACGCACTTACATATAAAATTCAGTTGTCTTTCATACTTGCAATCGTTTGGTGCCCAGCTCGAAAAAGTGGTCCGGTTCGGGTTCTGGTTCGATAAACCAAAAATTTTAGACGACTGGTTCATGGTCCGGTTCGCGAACCTTAAAAAACCGAACCGAACCGGTTCTCAGGGGTTCGGTTCCGAACCGGATTGCAGCCTTGTTTATAATAAGCTTCCACATTTATGATGCTTTCCCTCGCCCCTCTCCTTTTATCTCCGGTTAGCTTCCCTCTTTGCGATAGCGAAGTCTACTGATGATAAAATGGGATGGCTGTATCTGAAAACAGCTGTATTATAAACCTTTTTGGTGTTTGTTGCATCTGGCCTTGCTATAAACTCAACAAAAGTACCTTCCAACTGATTCGTTAACCAACATGAAGATTTCATCACATAGGCTGCTGCTTTTGGGCATGCTCTGACTCTTCGTAGGTCTCTTGAGACATCGAGACATACATTTGCCCACCGTAAGACGATACAGTTACATGTTGGGCCAGCGCTTCAACGTGATGTATTCACCGCATGCCTAGGTCAGGCATTGCGTATACGTTATGCCCGCGCATTCGGGCACTTGCGAATATAGTGACCCGTGTGGCCGACGCCCTGACAGAACGACTACCTCGCTGGGCAATTATCACTATAGCCAAAATGGCCCACTTTACCTCACCGGCCGCATTCCGGATCCAATGTGTTGTATTGATGACCTCCGACATAAGATGATCATATCTGCATTTGTATTAGACGTCATTGCTTCTGTTTGACTCCATATTTGTTAGTGTTTGGCAAATTTCAATAGTACTTCTCCAATAAATTCAGCTGCGGCGAGAAAAATATTCCGTAAGTCTTGACAAAAACGGCGAATACATCGTTCTTTAATTCATCGTCATAATCTGTCAATACCATAACGTCATAAAGCAATAAGAACGCAACTGCTTTGATTTGCATGCCGCCTAAATGCAGTAATTTGCAGTGGGTGCTGTTTGGAGTAGCAATGAATGTACATCAAATAAATCTCTAAGATCGCTTCCTTAAAAGATTGGAGTCCGATTCATCCACTCGACGTCTCCGTTTGTCTGGGGACAGAATTTCTCGAATTCTGCGATCGCAAATTGACTTCCGATGTGTGTTTTCAACTGTTTTTAGCTGCTAAAAACTTCTTTCATTGCCTCAATATTGGTTGATGATGAGATGGACTGTAGCAGCTTATATCCATGAGTAATAATCGATTAGCAGTATATGCTATTCAGACCCAGGATCGTATCGTCCTCCGGCATGGATATCTTTGATTGCAAATGATTGGAGATCCTTAACGTTTCTCAATTAAAACACTTCATTCTCTAGCTCTTGTCATTCATAATCTGAGAGTGCCCTCGGCAAGGAGTAAGCCATTGACTGTAAATGATCGCCGCCCAAATGAAGTAGCTTGCTTCATTTTATTTCACCGAATCGATGTTCTCTGCTTATACATAGGTGAATTTTAAATAAGCTGAGCCACTTCTCTTTTTCGATCCGCAACGACGACTTTCCTATAGTACCGCACCAGAAATGACTTGATTGCATCTTTCAGGATGTTTATTTACTTGTAGTTCAGAAAATACAATTAAAAAGCTATTCCACTATCTAAAATCGTGGCTTCCGTCCAACAGCAATGTTATTGCTATTGGCCTCTGGACAATTATTTGCTTTTTTCAACAATTTTCCGCTTTTCATTTTCTGTTATGAAGTTCACCGCTAACGAGCTTATGTCCAGCCGCAATGTAATTGCTTTTGGCCTCAGAAAAATCCCGGCCCTTGAGCTAATGCTTCACCGCTCTTCGAGCTTATGCCCAGCCGCAGTGTTATTGCCGCAGTGTTATGCCTTAGGAAAATTACCGTCCGTGCACGCACAATAATAACGCACAATTCTTTTTTAATTATATTTGGCTTGCGGAAAATATTTAGATTGCTCCGCTCGAAGTCTACGAATAAACTGAAACTTTATTCATCGGCAATCGGCTGAAACTTCGATTGCTATGACATCCAAAGCACAGGTTCCCACAGATACTAGTTACAAGCAAGGCAGCAAATATTCCCTCTTAGCTGAGATCGATGGAATTTTCCTTCAAGAAATTTACTAAATATTCCATTTTCGCATGAAGGGACAGAATGCACTCCACCCACAACAGCCGACGCAGCTCTGGTGACAATTTTCACAACAGCTAAAGGAATATTCGAACGATCTCAGTACTCACCTTTAGGGTAGTTTTTTTATACTCTGTACCAGGGGTACACAGAGTATATTAAGTTTGTGCAAAAGTATGTAACAGCCAGATGGAAGCATTTCCGACCCTATAAAGTATATATATTTTTGATCAGCATCAACAGGCGAGTCGATCAAGCCATGTCCGTGTGTCCATCCGACTGTCTGTCTGCCCGTCTGTATGGACGAGCCAACAGATCTCAGAGATGGTAAGAGATAGAGGTTTGACGTGTACAAACACTTCTTATACTTGCAGACAGACCAAGTTTATTTTTAATATCTCCGTCAGTTTTATAGATAGAAGGTTTCGAACCTTCTGGACATATTTTAAAATCAAGATTATTTATTGATCCGTTTCTTTTCTTTTCATTAGCATACTTACTTCTTACTTCATTAGCATAAATAAAGTTTTCATGAGAACATTTTTAAAATTTATTTTTTTATTTTTAAAAAATGCTTAAAAAACTACATTTTGTTGGGTGTCCAACAGGACATAAAGTAATTAATCGGGCAAGATCGGTGTTTGAAATTATTGTTTAAAAGAAGTTTCAATATTAAACTTTATGTCATAAAAAAAAATATGCGTGCGCTTTTTTGCGTCTTCTGAAAAAATTAAATTTTAGTAAGTGAAGTCAGTTCCAAAATTCATATCGCCAGCCCTGGAACATTCGTGCGCATTTACATTACATAATTGAAAGGCATTAGTCAGATTCTTAACACATCAGTGTGTTTGTCAGAACCCCCGACCCGGATCTACATAATTTTGGCGACCTTTAAAAATTGACTTTATAAAGGAAACTCCCAGTATTTTGATGGCAGAAAATGACAGAGTCGAGAAAGAAATTCACCGACTTATTAACACTGTTATGCAAATTGAAGGCGCTGAAGTTGATGTTAGCCATCAGATAATTCTTTCAATGATTGACGGATAAGCTTGTAGTGCATTGACGGATAAAACATCAACATTTAAGTGTTACATTTGCGGAGCAACAAGTGAACAATTTAATAACAATTGCGAAATGTTATTAAAAGAAGTGAAAACAGAAAATGGATGGATTCGGTTTTTTGAATGCAATCTGCATTTGTCCTACAAATTGCCTGTAAGAATTTGGCAAGCCAGATCGGTGGATGTCAAAGAAATTGTTGCCAAAACCAAAAATCGAATTCAAACCGTATTCAAGGAAAAACTACGCTTACTTATTGATCCCCGAAACCTGGATTTGGAATTAGTAATGATGGTAACACTGCTAGGCAATTTTTTCAAAACACACAAAGATAGACATCGATTTGTTCGAAATAATGCACACTTTATTAATAAATGTTTCATGTAACCATGATATTAATGTAGACAAATTCAAAAATTAAGCCTTGGGGACAGCTTGTAATTTCGTAAATTTTTTATGCATGACCCGGAAATAATTACGAGGGCGGTCCCAGAAATAGCCGACTTAACTACTAAAACACAAAAATTTATCATTTTTTTTTCAACATAGGATCCTTTTAGGTGGATACACTTTTCCCAGCGATGTTCAATAGCTTCGATACCTTTTTTATAATAAGAACTGTGAAGCTCTTCAAAATAGGCATTAACCTCGGACTCCATCTCTTCATTGTTGCCAAATCTTTTTCCTCCGAGCCATTTTTTGAAGTTTGGTAATAATATGGACGTTGACGTACAATGCACAGTACGTTCAAGTGGCCCTTACGACACCAAGCCGAAGCCTGTTACGCGCGAACCCCAGGCAAAATAGCAGCCCACCTCCCGCCCAACCGACCGAGAGGCGCAGCCGCCAACGTGCGACACGAAAACCGGATCGAAAAGTACAAAATAATGTTAAGTACGGGACAAATGATTTAAAATAGAGGTTTTTAAAGCAGGAAGAGAAAGTTCCGAATTGATTAAGCGGTAAAGTTTGTTGTAATCAGCACAGAGGACACGAAACGGATCATGCAAGGCATAGTTAGTAGTACAATGTTTCAGAGATAAGGGGACAAAGTTACGGGACAGTCTACAAGGAACATTAAGATTGATTTGGCTAACCAACTCCGATGAGTCGATTTCGCCATTAATTAGTCTATGTATGAAGATTACACCAAGCATAACTCTACGGTTAAGTAAGGAAGGAAGATTAATTAAAAGTAGTCTACTAGAGTAAGCTGGTAAACGGACCTCAGGATTCCAGTTCAAGCCCCGAAGGGCAAACAGTAAGAATTGCTTTTGCACAGATTCTATTCTATCTTGATGGGTCATATATTGCGGAGACCACACACAAGAACCATACTCAAGTGTCTTGGTAGTGTAGGGATCGTCAAATTCTTTCGACCACCGCTTAATAAACCCAAGAACACTTCTGGCCTTATTAACAGTAGCAGTTACATGAGAGTTAAATTTAAGTTGATGATCAAGAATAACCCCAAGATCATTTACTTCATTTAGGCGCTGCAATGCCACATTATCAAGCATGTAAGTGACTAATTGTGGTAAGCTTCTGTAAAATGTCATAACCTTACACTTCAAACTGTTAAGGTTTAGAAGATTATCTTGACGCCAAGAGTGAAATGCATCCAAGTCTGCTTGCAAATTATAGCGGGAAACCAAATCATTATATGTTAAACAAATTTTCACATCATCGGCGTACATAAGCACCCGAGAGTGAGCCAAGACTAAAGGAAGATCATTGATAAAGATAGTAAAAAGCAATGGGCCCAAGTGACTTCCTTGGGGAACTCCAGAAGTAACCTGGATGCACTTTGAATATGAATTACGAAATAGAACTTTTTGGGTTCTACTACTTAGGTAATCAGAAATCCAACTGAGGAGGTTAGTTGGAAAGCCGATTAAACTCACTAATAAGAAATAATCAGAGGAGGCTAAGTCTGGCGAATAAGTGGCGTGAGGTAGCTATTCAAATTCATTAATTTTAGCCATTGCAACGGCAGAGGTGTGAACCGGCGCATTGTCATGATGGAATAGCAAACGCGGCACCCATCTTGCGCATAACTTTTTCATGTCCAATTTTTCGGTCAATATGCGATGTACAGCAAGGAAATGCCTACACATTCAGCTAACTCACGAACTTTCAATCGCCGTTCACTCAGTACACATTTTTTAATGTTGGCCACCATTGCTGAAGTGGTCACCTCATTTGGACGCCCATTACGATGTTCATCTTCGCATCTCAAACGACCTCGCCACCCAATATTTTATTGTTGTAAACGAGGGAGCAGAATTACGTAAGGTAGAGTCCAGCTCCTTTTTAATATCGGTTGGACTAAGACCTTTTATATGAAAGTATTGTATCACATAAAGATGACCAATTTTGTCCATGTTTCCAAATCAATAACAAGCGTTCTCTATTAAAATCCACCAAAAAAAAACTGTGCAAGGTAAAGGGACCAAACTTCAAACTTAAGCTTTTAATAGTCGGTACTTCCCCTTTTTAATATTTTTTGCGAACATTTTCCAACACTACTGTGCCAGGTCGGCCATTTCTGGGACGGCCCTCATATAACCTGCTAGTTTATAAGTGATGATTAATTGGGGAAAAAATGTCATTTTTCAGGGTAGCGTGAGCCGAGAGCAAGCAAAGCAGATAATTCTTTCAATGATTGACGGATAAGCTTGTAGTGCATTGACGGATAAAACATCAACATTTAAGTGTTACATTTGCGGAGCAACAAGCGAACAATTTAATAACAATTGCGAAATGTTATTAAAAGAAGTGAAAACAGAAAATGGATGGATGGATTCGGTTTTTTGAATGCCTTCTGCATATGTCCTACAAATTGCAAAATACAAATAGGAACTTCCATTACAATTCAAATGCGGCGTATTTTACTTAAATCCGTTAAAGAATAAGGATGTTATTGGAACTTAAGTAAATAGTTAAAGGTTTGAAGTTCATACAAATAGACTTAGTTTCAATGATTTATTGTTCGCATAGGAGGCATAGCTAACATTTAAACTATGAAATTGAGGCAATGATTTATTGTTCATCGTAGGCGGATTTTACTAAAAAAAAAAATTTTGAAGAAAAAATAAAATTAAGAGCAGGAGGTTAGGTCCGTGGATGAAATTAAAAAAAATCTATTTCGACAAGATAGATAAAAAATAAAAATGGGCGGCGTTTTAAAAAAAATCAATTTAAAAATTTCGTTTGCCTGCCAAAATCGATTGATCAAACAAAACGATAGTCGTAGGAGAACTATGAACATTTTAAAAAATGAAGTGATCGATCTGTTTTGAGTAATCACTCAGCAAATCGAAAGCTGTCGAGAAAACCGTTAAAGATAAAAGACGTCTTCAGCCGAGCGGCTGTTAATCTAACTCAAAACTATGAGATATCGATTGAAATTAATATTATTTTAAAGGTGTAACTACCGAAATAGAAAAAAAAAAATTAAATAAAGCTTAAATACGTTGAAGAATGAGGAAGTTATTGGAACTTAAGTAAATAGTTAAAGGTTTGAAGTTCATACAAATAGACTTAGTTTGAATGATTTATTGTTAATCGTAGGAGGCATAGCTAACATTCAAACTGTGAAATTTAAGGTTCTATGGTGTAGTATACGTTACCTCTTACCTTTACCTTTTTTTTTTATACATTTGCAGAGGGTATTATATCCACATAAAGTATATATATTCTTGATCACCACGACGAGCTGAGTTGACTTATGCATGTCCGTCTGTCCGTCCGTCTGTCTGTTTCTATGCAATCTTCTCCGTCAGTTTTAAGGCTATCCTCACCAAACTTTGCACGAAGTCTTTTAGTACAAATACGCTGCACATTTGTCGGAACCGGCCGGAAAAATTGGCATCTATTCATTAAGAATGCTTTCACATAGTTCTACAAATGATGGTCAAAATCGGATGACTATAGCATATAGCTTCCATAGGAACGATCGGTGAAACAACTAGTTCTAGTGAGAAAAACTTTTTTGATTTTAATGGCAACGTCTATATCATTGGCATATATTTATTTTAGATGTTTTTACACAATTCTACAAAGTTTTGTCAAAGTCGGATGACTATAGCATATAGCTGCAGTACGAATGATTGTTCGCAAATTAAGTTCTAATGAGAAAAACTTTTTGTTTTGAATGGAATCGCCTCCAATTTTGAAAATGTTAGTTTGTTATGCTTTTCCATGATTTCACTAAGTTTGGTCAAAATCGGACATCTATATGGTATAGCTCTCATAGAAAAGTAAGGTCCGAAAAGTAGACTTATTTAGAAAAACAAACTGCAAGGGTATACAAAACTTCAGCCGAAACGAAGTTAACTTCCCTCTATTTTAAAACACTGATTTTCGACAAAAAAGTGAAGAGATATTCTCCAACTCTATGCTACTTTTCCATTAGTTTGGTTACGATTCTGGTCGTTTTTGTATTCTGTCATTCCAAAAATCAAGTTCAATAATGTTTATTTCAATTGCGAAAAACTAGATATACAATTTTTGATTAAAAAAATGGTACCTCTATAAAACAGTGTATATCTTCAGTTTAGGCTTGTGGATTTCAAAAGGGTTTGAAACACTTGACAGAGAATTAAATACCCTTTTAATCATTCTCTTATCACATTTTAATCCGTTAGTTATCGGCATCTTTGCTTTAAATTTATCACTTTTTGAAAAAAGCTAGATTTCAAGTGCGATTTTCAACATGAACAGAATTCTCAAAAATGTATTTTTTTGCTGATCGTCATAGGAATATCCATTACAACTCAAATGCGGCGTATTTTACTTGAGTCCGTTGAAGAATAAAGAACTTATTGGCACTTAAGCAAAAAATTAAAGGTTTCATAGGTTTTCGAGTCGATTCCAATTTAAATAACGTTGTATAGAAGGTGAACATTATGCTTAAGGTTACTAGATTTGGTATAAAAAAATTCGAATTCGATTGAGCAACTGAAACCGATTGCTCAATTCCAAGTGAATTCAATTCGAGAGAAAAGTACGAAGAGATCTAGTAACCACAGATTGTCTTGTTACTTACATACAAATTAATACAACGCAAAACATAGCCGTCAACACGAAAATCGAGTCGAAAATCGAAACAGACTTAGTTTCAATGATTTATTGCTAACATTCAAACTATGCGATTTGGAGGCTACTATGTGCTGTCAATTTTATTGTGTCTGGTTTAGTTTATGTTATAAAATATTAAAAAAATTAATGCGGATGGCCGTGAAACTCGATGCATAATTTTCGACTCTAAGAACATTTACAACATCGTTGCAAAAATCTTGTCGCTTGTATTTTCGATTCTTACCTACGAATGTTAATATATTGTGGACTTTAAGTGTTCTATGCAATACATGTAGAACCAATTTAACGTTGTGGAAGGCAGGCGCAAAGTGAGTGCCTATATATATGAATACGTCAATACCACTGGTTATTAAATATTTTGGTTTATAGGCGCTACCTGTCCTTTTAAGTACCGGTAGTTCGGAAGGGCTTTGCGTTTAAATCTTTAAATTTTAAACCATATATGAAGATCATAAGTGGAATTTTGTGCAGACCTGTAAGTTGTTGCTATGCTTACACAACGTTAAATTCATGGCATTAATTGAAAAGGAACAAACACCAAACAAATAATTCTGACAAAGTATATTAAGCTAGGCCTTTTTAAAAGTTTTGAGAAAGCTTTACCAAAATCTGGAGTATTTAGAATATTTTCAAATATATCCGACGCGAAAAAAAGGAAGATATATTTGTGGAACCGCAAATAAAAAATTAATTGGAAATACCAATTTTAGATCGACCTTAACAGTTATTGAGGCAAATGCAAAGGACTCATTTTGTCGAGAGGCTGCTAATTTTTTAGGCAACTTGCGAAGTTCCTACTATGAGGATGCCATCGAAGAAAAGCTTAAGAACAGCAAGAAAATGGATAAGAATGGCTAATTTTCTTATTTAATAACTTTCTAACGACATATTTTTAAAATAGGTGTGAGCACGTTATTGAAAACTCATTTCCTACACTCCCACTTAAACTTTTGCCCGGACAATCTTGGTGAAGAGAGTAATGAGCATGGGAGCACTATCATCCGTAAATTAAGGATATGGAGCGGCGATATAAAGACTATTGGTTTCTCATTAGAAAAAAATTATTTCCCCGAGGAGCATAAGCCATCTCAACTGTCGCACTTTTAGTTTCGTTAAAAAAGAAAACCCTTAATAAGAAAAAAACGCGTCATCCATTTTAATAAAAGCATAAAAATTCAAATTTGTGGCCAATAACTTCTTTATTCGGAAGATCTCAATACAATGCACTGTGGATGCATTTATATGGAGAGAGTGGCCATAAATACTCCCAGTTTAAACATCGGTCTAAAACTTCTACAGTAAGATCTACGAAGAGTAAAAGTTTATTTTCAAAAATGGGAGTGGTTGGACATTTTTACGACCACTCCTCATCGGCAGCGCAGCAGCAGCGAACGTTTTGTCCCTATGACGACTATCGTGCATCCGATCTTAACGATTCCTTTGGCAGATCGATAATTAATGCGGATTACTAAAAATGTCTAGAAGGTAAGAACCATCTACCTACAAAACTGTGGAAGATATGACTTTTCTGAATTGCGGGGGCGTGGCAAAAATTCAAAATAAACTTGATCTGCGTGCAAGTATAAGAAGCATATGTCCCTTACATGTCGAACCTCTATCTCTTACCATCTGTAAGAACTGAGCGATTATACGAAGAGAGGAGTCAAAAAACTTGCCTTACCTTATGGAATACAACATGAGCATTAGCAAGTCCTGGCAGCTGAACTGAACATTTTTTTAATCTTAACATATTAATATGCAAAAAAATGCTTAAGGGGGGAGGAGGGGGAAACAAACACAAAAGCTTACGTATAAACAACGATTTTACACAAAATAAAACACATATTATCCATAAGTTTAATTATACAAATAAAGTCAATACCTTTATGTATAATATTCATTTTATCCAAGTTAAATTCAAATATCCTTTTTAAGCTGTAATAATTATACAAGATTAAAGGGCTGCAGCATGCTGCTGACTCTGTACAAAGCAAATGAATATTTGGTCACACTTCCGATGCTATTTTTGAAAAGTACCGTTAAAATCAAAGCAAACCCAGTATGGCGTTTTAAAGTGTAGACAATTAGCTGTTTATAAAATCAGTTGTTCAAAAATTTTGACATTAATTTTCTGATTTTTGGCCTAAGGCAGCAACCACTGTGCAATGCAATAAAATAAAAGTGAGGGCAAACCAAAATCCGCAAGTCGGATAAAACTTATCTTAGGGGATTTCCTATAAAATTTTCTTATTTCCTATTTCCTAAGATAAGTTTTATCCGACTTAGGCGATTCCCTAAGATAAGTTTTAGCCGACTTCCGGCCGAGCCGAAGTTAACTTTCTCCTATTTTTTACCTTTAGACAAGGACACGTGTAAATTTAAGACAGTGATGCATCCCTGCAGTTTGTTTTTATTCCCTTGAAGAGGGTATATTAAAATTGTCCGGAAGCTTATAACGCCTAGAAGGAAGCATTTCCGACCACATAAAGTATATATATTCTTGATCAGCATGACGAGCTGAGTTGATATAGCCATGTCCATCCTTCTGTTTCTATGCGATTTCCTCCGTCAGTTTGAAAGCTACAGGGTGGTCCATCTAGTGTTTGGAATTTGAACTATTTATAATTTGACTTTAAAAACGTCAAATGTCATTCGGATAGCGACTAATATGTAGTAAAACTTTAACATTTAAGAAATGGGTCGCTATTCGCTTGAAGAAAGTTGGGAAATATTAAAAACATATTTCCAAAGTGGTGAGTCCTCGACTCAATCTGTGCAAAATTTGAAAAAAAAAAATGTTCCGAAAACTCAATTTGAGGATCAATACGTGAAGCGAATTCGTGAAACTGGAATGTTGGTGGATAAACCAACCTGTGCACGTACTCGTCCGTTGCGCTCAACCGAAAATGCTGAAAATTTGCGTGAACAACATCGCGTTACCGCGCAATGTTAAGTGATTGGTTCTTCGAGGAAATTGAAGCGGAAGACTTGGACGATATTTGGTTTCAATAAGTCGACGCTACGTGCCACATAGCGTACGCCACAATCGATCTTCTGCGCCCTATCTTCGAAAATCGAACACGCAGCAAATATGGAGATGTGAATTGGCCGCCAAGAAGCTGTGATCTGACACTTTCAGACTATTATCTTTGGGGAGCTTTCAAGGACAAATGTTATGCAAACAATCCTGAAACAATTGAGGAGTTGAAGAACGAGATTCGAGCTGCTATTGCTGACATACGTGCCGAAACAATTGAATATGTTCTCAAAAATTGGGTGGATCGAATGGGCTACTTTCAAGTCAGCCGTGGTGGTCATTTGACCGAAGTTGTTTTTTATAAATAAATGACATGAACCAACCTTTCCAATAAATGTTCAACGCTTGAAAAATACCGACCCTTTTTTATAGCAAGACTAGCTGAATACCCGACGTCGCCCGGGTTCTTATGTTTCTTAATTGAATCTACATTATATTCAATCTAGTGCAGGCTGCATGTCGGTATAAACATTTTAGACCGTTCGATCTTTTTCTCTATATACACGTCTTCATGATAATCTAAAATCATGACTTTTTTTTAAATTGTGACTTTTTTGAACGTTTGATTAATACCTCCCATTTAACCGTCTACAATTGTCGTCTATCAAATCTCTACAATAATCCAGGCTCAAATCAAAAATTTGCAAATTTCGCAGTATTTTGGACCGTGTAATCTACAGCTTCCATTTACCAACGCCGGCATTGTAATATAAGCACTAAGCGCTTTCATAAATACTCATAAGGTTTTTTTGCAAATTTCGCGATTTTTGGAGCTTAGAAACCTTCGTGGGCAAGCTTTGCCCAAAGTTTTATGGCAATCGGATGAACGGTATAGTTTTTTTAATTTCGTGGTTTTATGACCATTTCCGGCACATTTCTTCAATTTAGACACCTTCGCGGGCAAGCGTACAACCATTCCTCAAAGCTTTATCAAAATCGAACATTTTGCAAATTTCGCGCTTCTTGGACCATTTTCCGCCCATTTCTTCTTCTTGGAAACCTTTCCGGGCAATCGTCGAACCACTATCCAAAGATTTACCGATATCGCAAATTTATTAATTTTCGCGGTTTTTGGACAATTTTCTGCAAATTTCTTCAACTTAGAAACTTCCCGAGCAAGCTTTCAATTTATTCCCCAAAGTTTGATTGCAATTGGATGACGGTTATAATTGGCGAATTTCGCGATTTTTGGACCTTAAAAACCTTCGCGGACAAGCGTCCAACCATTGACCAAAATTTCATCGCAGTCGGGTGAAAGGTATAGTTTTTGAATTATCGCGGTTTTTGGGCTATTTCCCGCCCGTTTCTTCAAATCAGAATCCTTCACGCGCAAGCGTCCAAACATCCTTAAAAGTTTTATAACAAACGAACATTTTGCAAATTTTGCGGTTTCTTCTACTTGGAAACCTTCCCGGGCAAGCGTCAAACAATTTCCCGAAGTTTTAGCGAAAACGTAAATTTTGCAATTTTCGCGGTTTTTGGACCGTTTTCCGCGAATTTTTTCAGCTTAGAAACCTTTCCGGGCAAGCGTTCAACCATTTCCAAATTTCCATTGAAATCGGATGAACGGTATAATTTTGCAAATTTCGCGATTTTTGGACCATTTCACAGACATGAGACATAGCCTATGACACTTTCCTGATCGACATGAACATACTGTGAAAAATTTGTGAAGATCGGTTCAGCGGTTTAGACGCCCATAAGGGACAAACATACAAACATATAAACATACTTTCACTTATTTATAGATGTATAGATTAAATTCCAATTTTTAAATGGACCACCCTGTAGAATAAGGTGGCCGGGTGGCTCAGCGGCTAGTATGCGCGACCGCTGTGCAAGAGGTCGTGGGTTCGATCCCGCCTCAGAACATCTAATGAAAAAGTTTTTTTTCAATAAACTTTACACCCGGTCACCCCTCTCTGCTGTTGGCGCCAGTTTTGTAGTGATTAGCCATGAAAAGCTTCTCAAACTGCCGTTCGGATTGGGCGTTAAACTGAAGGTCCCTTCTCTTGTGCGAAAATTAGAAGCGCACAAGCCAAGAGATTGAGAGAAGCTCGGCTTTGGCCCTTTGGGGCTGTGTCAACTTGACAAGCCATTTTACTTTACTTTACCCTGTAGAATATAGCTGAAAGATCAGTTAACTTTCCCCTGTTTTTCCAGCTGAGCTTGGGAGCCCAGATGGGGAAAAGGGATAGGGAACCGTTTGCGATTTGAAAAAGTATGAAGTTTTTTTTGAGTTTTTTTTATAATTGTTGCTTGGATTGAGTAAAAAAAAAATATTTATATGGTGAATTTAGCTGCTCGGCTGACATAAAGTTTTGTATGTGTTATGTGTATCCGCAAATAGACCGAGTGGTTTTTAATTATTTTTTTTTATTAAACCCTTGCAGAGGGTATTGTTGGTAGAACCGTTAACCATTGCAGTGTAATAAATATAAAATCGGTTAAACTTAAATGCGTGTTTATTCAATGAGCAAAACTTACGGACTGATCTAGCAAAAGAAAGGCGCGCTTACAGATTTGGCGCCTCTTTCCTTTGCATTAGTATTGCTATGGACAGGATTGCCAGAGTAATAGAAACTTAACATAACATTTGTGTTGCTTAACAGATGCCCATCTTTTGAGAAACATTGAATTTCCTCAACAAGTCATCTTAGGTACACCGCCTCTTTTGCCGTAGCTACCAACGCCATGTACTCCGCCTCAGTACTAATTAAGGCCACAGTAGTTTGCTTAGTTTGCTTATGCGCACCCACTTCATGTTCGCCTGTTGGATTTTTAGAGTTTGCATACCGAAGGCAATATCTGGTATGGTCGTGTGGATATCGCCAAGTACATCAAGCTTCCAACAAGTAAGGGAGTTGCAGTCGAGTGCCCCGACTACAAAATACCCTGTTCCCTTGATTTCGTGCGTTTTTTCTTTACATACACACACTCCAACATACACACAAACGCATGGCATGCGGCCGCGCGCGATAACTGACAATGCAAGACCCCCCTCTCTCCCACAAGCAAAATTGATTCGTATATAACTTCGGTGTTTATTGTCCGATCTTGGTAATCTTTTCAGAATAAATATTGAACCTTACTTGATATATATAAATTTTGAAAGGTCTATCTTAAAAATTGTGGATCTGACAGTTTTTTGCGCTTAAGGGGGGAGGGGGAGGAATTTTCCAAATCTGAAATAAACTCGGTTTGAATCAGGTATACACCTATCTACATGCAAAAATTTGTGGCTCTAGCTCTTCTAGTCTCTGAGAAACACGCGTTCATACGGACAGACCGACAAACGGACATGGCTAAATCGACTCGGCTGTTGATGCTGATCAAGAATATAAATACTTTATAGGGTCGCAAGTGTTTCCTTCTACCTGTTACATACTTTACCTGCATACCTGCACAACTTCATGATCCCCCTTTTCCCATTTTCAATGGGAACAGGGTATAATAAATGCCTGATATTTAGTTTCATCAACGAGCTTCGAATCTTTTGCAGGAGCTCTGACCTGGTATCTGCCATCCAAAGGGGCTAACCTAAAGTTCTGCGTATAATGTTGCTAGTGGTAGTAATGTCTCAATATATTTTGCTTGAGATTCAAACGTGTCACCAGTCCCCTCAGCACGCTCAATCTCAAATCCAAGAAAATTTTCCACTTTGCCTTTGTCGATCCATTTGAATTGTTTGTCAATGTAATTCTTGATGTGCTGCAAGTCCTTTATATTTTTGAACTCAGTTAAAATGTCGTCAACGTAAACTGCAACTATGTTAATATTGCCATTTATAGACTGGTTTACAAACATGGTTTACTGCTACAAGGAACAAATCCAAACATTCTCTCCCAGATTGTTTTAGCCCATAGATTGTCTTGTTTAGCTTTGCCACGCGCATCGTAAACTTCTTGTTAACTAACATTTCTGGCTGGGTCATATAAATTTATTCGCTGAGTTCGCCGAATAAATACGCTGTACAGACATCCATTTGGTGAAGATGTAATTGAAGCTCGGCTGCAAGTGCAAATATCCTGCGCATGGTTGCTTAACGTATTACAGGTGAGTAGGTGTTTTGATAGTTGACCCCAAATTGCTGACTACAGCCTTTTGCAACCAATCTTTCCTTAAATCGATCCATATTTCCTTATGAAGTTCTCTTCACACTAAAAGCCCATTTGTTTCCGATAGTTTTCTTACCTGAAGGTAAGTCAGCCAATGGCCAGGTTTGATTAGCCATTTATGAGTCATATTAATGAGGCATTGCTTTCCTCCATTCAGCTGCTTTGCTGCAAGCTATCGCCACTTTTAAGTTTTCAGGAACGATTACCTCTTCTGCTGTCTGAATAACATTAAGCAAGTTCTTTTGCTTCGCTGGTCTTCCTGCCGCAACTGTGCGTACAATTCATAGTCGCCCAGGCCCTTAGCTCGGAGTGATATTGCTTCCACCTACCATCGTCTACCTCTGACTCGTCTGATCGTTGAGAATCTTCTGGATCTTCATGGGCATTCTCATAGTCTGTTTGTGGTGAAGGAGATCGTGATTGTTGCACCCCAATAATCTCCTTGTTTTCTTGGTATTCGTTTTTCCCTACAACGCATGAAAAATCAACAGCAGTCTTGTTCTTTATGAACAAATCCTGGTCAAATTTGTCATCAAGCTTAACCACAATTTTGTTCAGCTCTGGATCATAAAGTCTATAGCCTTTGACTTCGTTACTGTAACCCACGAATACATATTCTTTTCCTTTGTGTTTAAAATTCCCCCTCTGCGCCTGGTCAAGACCAACTGCCAAGCATCCAAAAGTTCTGAAATGTTTCACACCTGGCTTCCGCCCAAACCACACTTCGAATGGGGTAGCATTCTCCAATGTTATTTTAGAAGAACGATTTTTGATATATGCTGGGATAGCACATGCTTCCGCCCAAAGTCTTTCTTCTATTCCAGCTTGAACCAACATTGAACGAGCCATCTCTACAATGGTTCTGCAACACCATTTTGCTGTGGTGTATGAGGGACTGTAAGTTGTCTCTTTATACCTTCATTCCGCAAAAACGCATTAAATTCTTTATTAACGTATTCGCCTCCATTGTCACTTTTTTTTTACCTGTGACTTAGAGGCCTTGAAATGTTCGAAGGCTTCGCTTTTGTTTCTCATGAAAATTACCGTAGTGCATCTGGACTTATCGTCAATAAATGTCAGGAAATATTGCGATCCACCGATTGATTTTTCATTAAAAGGTCCACAGGGATTAATACCAGAACCGTTAGCCGAAATAAACCGTTTCAAATCATGTACCGGAACCGGAACCGATACAAATTTTTTTTGAGAACCGAATACCGTTTACCGTTATTATTGTAACCGATAGAACCGGGTCGAAACCGAAACGGTGCAGAGCGCATTATTATGTTGGTCCGATGTTTGGAACGCAAAGAATGAATCATAAGACGTCCTTAACACGGTGTAAGATTTTCTTGCCAACTTTCATAGAAGGCTTTTAATTCAGGTACTCCTCTGTAAAATGACTTGCACGAAAATCTCGCAGCTTCTAAAAGTCGCTTAACGTATGTTTGTAAATTGGCTGATTTGATTTACACACATACGTACATAAGTACATTGGCAAGAATGTAAAACATGTTTGTGCACGGGTGTGGCTCAGCGGGCGGTGTGCGCGACCGCTGTGCAAGAGGTCGTGGGTTCGATACCGCACCCGGTCACCCCTCACTGCTGTTGGCGCCAGCTTTGTAGTAATTAGCCATGCAAAAGCTTCTCAAACTGCCGTTCGGACTCGGCGTTGTGCTTTTTGGGCCTCCTCAGTTAATTGACCAGAAATGGCCGACCTAGCACAGTAGTGTTGGAAAATGTTCACAAAAAATATTAAAAAGGGGAAGTACCGACTATTAAAAGCTTAAGTTTGAAGTTTGGTGCCTTGCACAGTTTTTTTTGGTCGATTTTAATAGAGAACCATTGTTATTGATTTGGAAACATGGACAAAATTGGTCATCTTTATGTGACACAATACTTTCATATAAAAGGTCTTAGTCCAACCGATATTAAAAAGGAGCTGGACTCTACCTTACGTAATTCTGCTCCCTCGTTTACAACAATAAAATATCGGGAGGCTGAGTTTAAGCGAGGTCGTTTGAGCTGCGAAGATGAACATCGTAATGGGCGTCCAAATGAGGTGACCACTTCAGCAATGGTGGCCAACATTAAAAAATGTGTACTGAGTGAACGGCGATTGAAAGTTCGTGAGTTAGCTGAATGTGTAGGCATTTCCTTGCTGTACATCGCATATTGACCGAAAAATTGGACATGAAAAAGTTATGCGCAAGATGGGTGCCGCGTTTGCTATTCCATCATGACAATGCGCCGGTTCACAACTCTGCCGTTGCAATGGCTAAAATTAATGAATTTGAATAGCTACCTCACGCCACTTATTCGCCAGACTTAGCCTCCTCTGATTATTTCTTATTACCAAACTTCAAAAAATGGCTCGGAGGAAAAAGATTTGGCAACAATGAAGAGATGGAGTCCGAGGTTAATGCCTATTTTGAAGAGCTTCACAGTTCTTATTATAAAAAAGGTATCGAAGCTATTGAACATCGCTGGGAAAAGTGTATCCACCTAAAAGGATCCTATGTTGAAAAAAAAATGATAAATTTTTGTGTTTTAGTAGTTAAGTCGGCTATTTCTGGGACCGCCCTCGTAATTATTTCCGGGTCATGCATAAAAAATTTACGAAATTACAAGCTGTCCCCAAGGCTTAATTTTTGAATTTGTCTACATTAATATCATGGTTACATGAAACATTTATTAATAAAGTGTGCATTATTTCAAACAAATCGATGTCTATCTTTGTGTGTTTTGAAAAAATTGCCTAGCAGTGTTACCATCATTACTAATTCCAAATCCAGGTTTCGGGGATCAATAAGTAAGCGTAGTTTTTCCTTGAATACGGTTTGAATTCGATTTTTGGTTTTGGCAACAATTTCTTTGACATCCACCGATCTAGCTTGCCAAATTCTTACAGGCAATTTGTAGGACAAATGCAGATTGCATTCAAAAAACCGAATCCATCCATTTTCTGTTTTCACTTCTTTTAATAACATTTCGCAATTGTTATTAAATTGTTCACTTGTTGCTCCGCAAATGTAACACTTAAATGTTGATGTTTTATCCGTCAATGCACTACAAGCTTATCCGTCAATCATTGAAAGAATTATCTGATGGCTAACATCAACTTCAGCGCCTTCAATTTGCATAACAGTGTTAATAAGTCGGTGAATTTCTTTCTCGACTCTGTCATTTTCTGCCATCAAAATACTGGGAGTTTCCTTTATAAAGTCAATTTTTAAAGGTCGCCAAAATTATGTAGATCCGGGTCGGGGGTTCTGACAAACACACTGATGTGTTAAGAATCTGACTAATGCCTTTCAATTATGTAATGTAAATGCGCACGAATGTTCCAGGGCTGGCGATATGAATTTTGGAACTGACTTCACTTACTAAAAATTAATTTTTTCAGAAGACGCAAAAAAGCGCACGCATATTTTTTTTATGACAAAGTTTAATATTGAAACTTCTTTTAAATGATAATTTCAAACACCGATCTTGCCCGATTAATTATTTTATGTCCAACAATAAGCAACAAAATGCAGTTTTTTAAACATTTTCAAAATAATAAAAAATAAATTTTAAAAATATTCTCATGAAAACTTTATTTATTATTATTTATTAATGAAGTAAGAAAAGTTGCAAACAGACATTAAAATTCCCTATTCTGTGAATTCATTAAAATCGAGTTCGAAAGGCGAACTTTAAATGCGTGTTATGGGAGAACCAAACATCCTAGACTTTTTTCTTTTGGTTTATTTTGCAATATTTTATCATCTTTAAAGTTGCATTTAAACTTTCTTCTTTCTAAAAAACAAATCAATTTTTTCGCGACATTTGCTCTAGTCGCCCCAACGTGCGACGCCGAGTATTCAGCTAGTAAAAAATAAATCTATACAAAAATGCTCCATAAAAATTTCTATAATATTTAAAAAATAACTACAGGTTATATTAAAAATTTAACTAAAACAATAAAGAAAGTCGGTCATAACTCATGTCTGTGAAATGGTCCAAAAACCGCGAAATTTTCAAAATTATACCGTTCATCCGATTTCAATGGAAATTTGGGAATGGTTGAACGCTTGCCCGCGAAGATGTCTAAGTTGAAAAAATGTGCGGAAAACGGTCAAAAAACCGCGATAATTCAAAAACTATACCATTCATCCGATTGCGATGAAATTTTGGTCAATGTTTAGACGCTTGGCCGCGAAGGTTTCTAAGGTCCAAAAATCGCGAAATTCGCAAAATTATACCGTTCATCCGATTGCAGTCAAAACTTTGGGGAAGATTTGAAAGCTTGCTCGGGAGGGTTTCTAAGTTGAAGAAATTTGCAGAAAATTGTCAAGAAACCGCAAAAATTTTGCAAAATGCGCGATTTTTATGAAGCTTTGAGGAATGGTTGTACGCTTGCCCGCGAAGGTATCTAAATTGAAGAAATGGGCCGGAAATGGTCATAAAACCACGAAATTTCAAAAACTTTACCGTTCATCTGATGCCATAAATCTTTGGGCAACGCTTGCCCGCGAAGGTTTCTAAGGTCCAAAAATCGCAAAATTTGCGAAATAACCTTATGAGTATTTATGAAAGCGCTTAGTGCTTATATGACAATGCCGGCGTTTGTAAATGGAAGCTGTAGATTACACGGTCCAAAATACTGCGAAATTTGCAAATTTTTGATTTGAGGCTGGATTATTGTGAAGATTTGATAGACAGCAATTGAAGACGGGTAAATAGGAATTATTAACCAAACGGTCAAAAAAGTCACGAAATTCTTGATTTTAGATTATCATGAAGACGTTTATATAGAGAAAAAGATCGAAAGGTCCAAAATGTTTATACCGACATGCAGCCTGCACTATATTGAATATAATCGCTCTCTTAAGAATCATAAGAACCCGGTAGTCGCCGAGTATTCAAATAAACTTGATCTGTCTGCAAGTACAGGGTGGTCCATCAAGTGTTTGGAATTTGAACTATTCATAATTTGACTTTGAAAACGTCAAATGTCGTTCGTAAAGCGACTAATATTTAGTAAAAACTTTAACATTTGCGATATGGGTCGCTATTCGCTTGAAGAAAGTTGGGAAATATTAAAAACATATTTCCAAAGTGGTGAGTCCTCGACTCAATCAGTGCGAAATTTAAAAAAAAAAAAAAAAATGTTCCAAAAACTCAATTTGAGGATCAATACGTGTAGCGAGTTTGTGAAACTTGAATGTTGGTGGATAAACCAACCCATGTACGTACTAGTCCGGTGCGCTCGACCGAAAACATTGCTGCGGTTGCTGAAAATGGCGTGAACAACCATCTACGTCAACTCGCCATCGATCTCAACAATTGGACATTTCGCGCACTTCTTTGATGCGAATTTTGCATGAAGACCTTGCCATGAAGCAATACAAATAAAGCCAATTGACCATCTGAATCGTCTACAGTTCGCAAATTGCGCAGAAGTAAGGAGCTTCTCAGAATATTTTTGTTTAAGTTGATCTATTTTAGTTTCGACCAATGCACAGTGGTCCAAATTCCAAAAATTCTAGCAGAAACTACAATTATTGAGGGTAAGTGCCCCAAATTTGAGTTGTACACATATATTTGGCCGCCGAGACACCTTACCAAGATCCGCTAGTTTTAGACCATTATTTTATATGGCTGCCATATAACCTATCCTGCCGATTTGCACCATATTTGTTAATTTTTAAGCAATTGAACTGAAATATGGTTTGGGTGCCCAATGCGACTTACTAAATCATGCTCGATTTGCGGGATTAGTTTATATAGCTGCCATATAACTGATCCGTCCGATTTGCATCAACTTTTTTGATTTTTAAGCAATTGAACTAAAATTTGGTTTGAGTATGTGTTTTTAGCTTCCTGGACGACTCACCAAATTTGGTAGAGTTCGCACAGGCATTTCCCCATAACGGTGAGTCAAACGTCCACACAGGCTCTTTGGCCTTTAGCTTGATTTGAAACTTTTTCGACTGTTTTGCGCCATGTGAGCCTTCAATCGAGGTGCACACCTAGGTATACGACATCGTTGTTTGATTGCGGGATCAGGGTTGCATTTAAGGATAGCTGAGGACAAGTGCTTCTGTTGAGTGTGAACGTCACATATTTACACTTTTGCTCGTTGATTTTTATGCGCCAGCTGGCCAGCCACTCTTCCACTTTAGCTAGGTGGCTTGCCAAGAGACTTGTTGCGTTAATTGGACATCGTGATCTGCTTAATATTGGTATGTCGGCAGTGTACATTACATATAGAAGAGGGCCGAGTACGCTACCCTGCGGCACTCCGGCTCCTATAGTGAACTCTTCCATTTTGTACTAATTTTTACGAACTGTGAATACTCTGTTACTGACGTATCTTTCTAAGATTTTATGAGTATTTGGGGGAAGCATTGTCCTTATCTTAAATATAAGACCGTTCAACCAAACGCGGTCAAATGCTTGGGCAACATCTAAGAAAATTGCAGAGCAGTATTCGTGGTGCTCAAACGCAGTCCGAATGTCTGAAGTTAAACGGTTGACTTGCTCAATAGTCACGAGCTTTGCTCTGAACTCAAATTGATGTGAGGGAATGATATTTTGTGCATGGGCATCAATTTTAATGAGTAAGATCTTCTCAAATGGTTTTGACAGGCAAGGTAGCAGACTAATGGGTCTGTATGATGACGCTTGTGTTTTATCTTTTCCTACTTTCTGAATCATTACGATTGTGGACTTCCTCCACTGAGTTGGAATATAACCACATCGCAGAACAGCTTTAAAAAGTCTTGAGACATATGTAATGGCGGGACTTGGAAGTACCATAATCATTTTAGGTGTAATTAGGTCGTGACCAGGAGCTTTTCTGGGATTTAGCTCTCCGATAGCATTTTTTATTTCTAGCGAATGAACTTTCATTGGGTCAGTTTGTGCGGCGGTCGGAACCAATGGAAGTTCTTAACCATTGGTTGGAGGATTTGGCTGGAAAACATTTCTAAGGTGAAGTGCAAAGACAGTTGCTTTTTCTTCGTCGCTGCGGGCCCATCTTCCTGTCTGATCTTTTAGAGGCGTGTCTACCTTTGCAGGTGGCTTTATGCTGGCGCGTGCACTCCATAGGGAAATTTGGTGCTTGTAGGCGAAAATTTTTCGGCTATGTGCTAGTTGCTCCTCGGCTTCGAGTGCTTTGCGAAGAATGCGTCCTGCAAGACTCATACGATTTTTTGATCTAGAGCTTTGCCATTCTTTTCTTGCTCGCCACTTATCTGAGACCGCTCAATGTAACTGATTGTTAATCTACGATTAGCCATGCTCGCAATTTCGCATTCGCCAATGTTTTACGATTTGCGTTGAGATTGCCATGGCTGGGATGACACTTTCAATTTTAAGGGACAATTTTAATTACAATTTTTCTTTAATGGGGAGAAGTCGTTGGAATAAGAGAGTTAGAGTTTGCTTGAATTCGCCGTACAATGTTTTTGAAGGAGCAGAGATGATTCATAACGCCGACTATTGTCTATAAACGAAAAATTGCGACATAATTATTGCCGCAATTAGCTTTGGGACAAGTGGCCCCAAAAAATTGAAAGTGTTATTCCAGCCTCCTTGGGAGAAAATAAGTAAACACATACTCTGTACCTGTGAAGTGCTGCCCATCACCGTTGCGACCGATGATGCCCTTAATTGTTTGTTTTTCTTATAACTCGACAACCGTTCATCCGATCTTTACCATTCCTTTGGCGGATCGAAAAAAAATCTTGATTTCAAAATATGTCCAGAAGGACATATCAGACGGAAATATGGCGTTTTTTTTAAGTTGCGGCGGCGGGAGGGGGCGTGGCAAAAATTGAAAATAAACTTGATCTGCCTGCCAGTATAAGAAGATTTTGTGCCATATATGACGAACCTCTATCTCTTACCATCTCTGAGATCTGTGCGTTCATACGGACATACAGACGGACATGGCTATATCGACTCGGCTGTTGATGCTGATCAAGAATATATGTATATACTTTGTAGAGTCGAAGATGCTTCCTTTTGGCTGTTACATACACAAACTTAATATACTCAGTGTACCTCTGGTACAGAGTATAAAAATAAGCAGACAAACTGTTGCGTGTTTGTAAAAATGTAAATTGGCTTGACACAGCCCCAAAGAGCCAAAGCCGAGCTACTCTCTATCTCTTGGCTTGTGCGCTTTTAATTTTTGCACAAGAGAAAGGGACCTACAGTTTAACGCCGAATCCGAACGGCTGTTTGAGAAGCTTTTGCATGGCTAATTACTACAAAGCTGGCGGCAACAGCAGAGGGGTGACCGGGTGTAAAGTTTATTCAAACAAAAAAATTCTCATTAGATGTTCCGAGGAACATCTAGTTCGGTAATTGTTAACTTACCAAATGCTTCTAGTATGGTATTTGCTTCTAAAATTTGTTGTTGCACCCATGTGGAAACGTTGGAAGTGATTGAACACAAATACTGCAATATAAACTTTGTAGATTCTGTTTTACCAGCGCCTGATTCTCCAGATATTACGCACGACTAAAAATAGAAAAAAAATCAAAGTTTTTTTTATTAAATACAAAAATTGAGAAAAACTTATTCTTCGCAACTTATACACAGCACACACTAGGACATAATTAAAAACTGGCCGGTAGAAATTAAACCCGTCTTTAGACGTGTCAAAATCAGTACTCGGGGTGTTGTCAAGGAGTTTAAAATTAAATACATTTAACAAGTTAGCCCATGAACCCATGAATTTAAATAATTTGCCGCCCCGTTAGTCAATAAGTATTTCAGTAGTTACCGTTATGTCAATCGATAAGAATTGTTTGGTCGATAAGTATTTGCGTAGTAATTTAAAAAGGGTTTTATTTAAAAAGGCTCCCGTGAATAAAAAAGAACGTGAGTGGTAAATTTTGGCTTTAATTTCTTGTAATGTTTATTGTGGTTTTTTGGCCAGTGTGGTTCATGTGAATAAAAAATACAATTTTATTATATTCCCTTTTACGCGCTTCGACGTATTTAACGTCATCTTCAGGGAGACTGCACTTTATTTGAATAAACGTAAAAAGAAATAGAATAACATGTTCACATATACTTAATCACCAAGGATTCACCGATTAATTGGTCATGGGTATCGATGAATCTTCGGTGGATTCCCATGCAAATCACTGGTGAATTTAACATTGGCATGTCCTAGGCGTTTACGCATGACTGTTCATGTGTAAATCACTCATGAATTCATGTTTTATTCATCGATGATTCATGATTTCTTTGCAAAATTCAATGATGAATTCACCCAAAATTGTATATTTTTTTTTTTTTTTTTTTTAAGCTTATTTTGTATTTATTGAATCTTCTCTTAATGAGACTAACAATAATTTTTCAGATCTTAATCTAGAAACTTATTTATAAACCATCCCCTGTTGGAGATAGTTTGTGTTCTGCGGCCCTTCAATTCAGTCGCTGGGTTGGTAGGTCATTTCTCCTGAGACGAGAATGCGTTGCTAGCATGGAAAGAGATTTTGCAAGTTGATTTGGGTGGTTAAGAAGCTTCTCAGAATATTTTTGTTTTAGTTGCTCTATTTCAGTTTCGACCAACGGGATGCTGAGGTCGTTGTGGATACACTCATTGCGAATGTACCATGACGCTCCAGTGATGGTTCTGAGAATTCTTGATTGTGATCTTTGAAGGATGTCCACACTGCTCGCACAGTCATTTCCCCATAGCTGCGAGCCATACGTCCAGACAGGCTTTATGATGCTTTTGTACAGTAGGACTTTATATTCCAGTTTAAGAGGGGAACAGGAGATGATTAGCCAGTGAAGGCTGTTGGCCTTTAGCTTGATTTGAAGCTTTTTCGACTCCATGTGTTTGCGCCAAGTGAGCCTTCTATCGAGGTGCACACCTAGGTATACAACATCGTTTGATTGCGGGATCTGGGTTGCATTTAAGGATAGCTGGGGACAGGTGCTTCTGTTGAGTGTGAACGTCACATGCTTACACTTTTGCTCGTTGATTTTTATGCGCCAGTTGGCCAGCCACTCTTCCACTTTAGCTAGGTGGCTTGCCAGCAGACTTGTAGCGTTATTTGGACATCGTGATCTGCTTAATATTGCCGTATCATCCGCAAAAGTACTTATTGTAAGTCTGGGGTCTGTTGGTATGTCGGCAGTGTACATTACATATAGGAGAGGACCGAGTACGCTACCCTGCGGCACTCCGGCTCCTATAGTGAACTCTTCCGTTGTGTACTCATTTTGACGAACTGTAAATACTCTGTTACTGACGTAACTTTCTAGTACTTTGTGAGTATTTGGGGGAAGCATTGTCCTTATCTTGAATATAAGACCATCCAACCAAACGCGGTCAAATGCTTGGGCAACATCTAAGAAAATTGCAGAGCAGTATTCGTGGTGCTCAAACGCAGTCCGAATGTCTGAAGTTAAACGGTTGACTTGCTCAATAGTCCCGTGCTTTGCTCTAAACCCAAATTGATGTGAGGGAATGATACTTTGTGCATGGCCATCAATTTTACTAAGTAGGATCTTCTCAAATAGTTTTGACAGGCAAGGTAGCAGACTAATGGGTCTGTATGATGACGCTTGTGTTTTATCTTTTCCTGGTTTTTGAATCATTATGATTGTGGACCTCCTCCACTGAGTTGGAAAGTATCCACATCGCAGAACAGCATTGAAAAGTCTTGAGACATATGTGTAATGGCGGGACTTGGAAGTTCCATAATCATTTTAGGTGTAATAAGGTCATGTCCAGGAGCTTTTCTGGGATTTAGCTCTCCGATGGCATTTTTTATTTCTAGCGAATGAACTTTGATTGGGTCAGTTTGTGCGGCGGTCGGAACCAATGGAAGTTTATAGCCATTGGTTGGAGGATTTGGCTGGAAAACATTTCTAAGGTGATGTGCAAAGACAGTTGCCTTTTCTTCGTCGCTGCGGGCCCATCTTCCTGTCTGATCTCTTAGAGGCGTGTCTACCTTTGCAGGTGGCTTTATGCTGGCGCGTGCCCTCCATAGGGGAAATTTGGTGCTTGTAGGCGATAATTTTTCGATATAACGGCTATGTGCTAGCTGCTCTTCGGCTTCGAGTGCTTTGCGTAGTACGCGTTCTGCAAGTCTCAGACGGTCTTTTGCGGCAGGCGATCTAAAGCTCTGCCATTCTCTTCTTGCACGACGCTTTTCTGAGACCAGCCGGTCAATGTAACTGTTTGTCAATCTACGATCTGGCTGAGGTGCTGTTGTTGTTGTTTGGGGGTTTGAGTGATGAGCAGCGGCAGTAATGATAAGAGGTGAGGGCTTGAACTGAATTGTTAATGTCTTCTTCGCTGTTTATGGTTGGGCTCAGCTCGATGTGACTGCTGATATATTTTTTGTATTTAAGCCAGTTTGTCTTGTGTGATGTCAGTCTCCGAGGATATTCTCTAACATGATGGCACTCCAGAAGGGTGAATATTATTGGAGAATGGTCTGACGACAAGTCAGCAAGGGCTTCTGCAGTTACCAAGTTTTGTGGAACTTTTCTTGTTATGGCAAAGTCTATAAGATCGGGTAACTTCTTTGGATCTGCCGGCCAGTATGTAGGCCTTCCCGGAGATACATAGTCGAGTTTGTTTGATGCACGCGTGAGTACGCTGTAGAGTTGCTTCCCTTTGGGATTGGTCAGTCTGGAGCCCCAGTGGGGATGTTTCGAATTATAGTCACCCGCAGCCAAGAAGCGTTGACCAAGTGTATTAAAGAAATCTAGGAATTGATTTTCTGATATTGCGAAACGTGGGGGACAGTAAACCGCGGACAGAGTGATATTGCCTCGTTTAGACTCTACACATATCGATGTGGCTTGTAGGTAGTTTTCCGAAAATCCTGATAGTGGGTAATGCTTGATGCGGCTTCTGACGAGGATGCCAGTGCCACCATGGGCTTTGCCATCTGGGTGATTTGTGCCGTAAAATGCATACCCAGGTAATTGAAAATTGTATCGGTCCGTCAAGTGAGTTTCTGCAAGAAGCATTATGTCGATTTCATTGTCTTGGAGAAATTTTGATAACTCCACTTTGTGGCGGGGAATGCCATTTGCATTCCAGAGTGAAACTCGTAGGAGAGCCATTATTTGGATTGTTGCGAAGTGAGCATTTGAATGAGAATTCCTTGCGTTCTCATTTGTTCTTGCATTGCGTTTTGCATAAATACCATAAAATCCTTCAGCGTCTGCTGTAACGATAGAAACATAGTTTCTAAGCTACTATAGTTTGATGGTTGTTCCGCTTGTTTTGATGGCAGTGTCGGCTCACTTCGAATTTCATGCGAAACCGTAGATATGGGTGCGGGTCTGTCATTTCCTAGTTTCAAGGCGCTTGCGAAAGAAACACCTTGGGTTGTAGTCGTTGGGGCAAAGGTCGATCTCGTAGCTTTGGTGAAGAAGACTCCAGGGGTCGACTGCGAGGGTGTGAACTGATTAAGGTTTCCATTGGATCGGGCAAATTCTGTGCGCGTATTAATCCTGCTCTTCAGATCTTTGTAGACTGGGCAACCTCTGTAGTTTGCAGTGTGGTTACCTCCACAGTTACTGCATTTTTGACAGATGGATCCTCCTTGTTAGCAGGGCATGAGGCAGTGTTGTGCAGCTCTCCGCATGCTACACAAACTGATCGCAGGGTGCAGTAGGCTTTTGTGTGCCCAAATTCTTGGCAATTGGTACATTGCACTGGATTTGTGCGTTTGTGCGGCTCCTCTACGGGTAAGGTAGTTTGTAAATTGGGTGCACTACATTATTTTTAGGAGCTGTGTCTTCCGGGCTTAGTTCAACTTTGAATAGTGGCTGTGGTTTTTTGTCCCTGTTTATTAGGTTAATAACGGACTTGACCTTGAATCCCTTTTCCTCCAAGGCAGAAGCGACTTCGGTTGCAGGTACACTTGATTCAATGCCCTTGATTACTACCTGTAGGCCTTTGCTACTTTTTAGTTGGTAGGTGTAGTAGCTTTTTTTCAGCTCTTAGGCATTTTTCGACAGCTCGGTAATTTTCTTCGGTGTTGACTTGGAGCTTTGTTTCGCGTATATTGCCTCTGCTGACGGATGTTATATAAAAGTTGTTGTTGCCTATTAGCAAAACAAGCTTTGCTACTAGCGCCGCACAGTTGCTATCCCTTATGTAAATGGGTGGAGGCTTTGGCTTAGGGGCATTTGGAGCTTTTTCTTCACACTCAGCATCGGAATGTTGGCCAAGAATTTGGAACCTATTTCCAGTGAGGGGATCTTTGTCCACAGGTATATCGCTTGTTTTGTTTATCTTTGGAGTGATGCCGCTTTTTTTGTTTTGCGGGCTTAATTTGCGTTTATTTATTTGTACATACCGATCGGTGTTGCACTTTGTTGTGTTTGTATTTGCGGGAGGTCGTGCTGAGTTGACATTTTTGAAAGTAGGTTAGTGGGGAACGATGGTTTCTGGATACTTGCTGTTGTTGTTGTTGAGCTTGTCGATTGAGCGGTCGTCAGCGTTACCGTTGTGGTTATTGAACTTGACGAAAAGCTAGTCATTGGTGGCTTAGGGGGCGGTGTGGGGCATTGGGAGCTCCAAGTCGGAGTAGGGGTGTGAGAGCTTGCGGTCGCTTTGCTTGTGGTGGTTGCGTCGGGGGACACAATCGAAAAATAAGCGTTGTTGTTGCGTGTTATGGAGAGTCGTCGATCGTTTTGCTGTTGTAGCATTTGGGCATTGAGTTCTCTCTGACTCATGGTGTTGTTGGTATTTTTGCCAGTTGCATTTGTTGAACTATTACTCTTTGACATTTATCAAAATTTAATTTAGTTAAATATTAACTATTAGATATTTTTGGACAACATAAGCATGAGTGCTTATGAATGTCCATCAGCGTCTTTTATCGCGGGTCGAAATTGTTTATTTAAACAACCGAATTAAGCACTTTTACAACGATTTAAACCGGAGCGCGACAAAAACACGTCCGACCTGCTCGGTGATTCGGTAACACATTATTATTAATAACACCCTGTTACAGCAAAAAAATATACTTTTGACATGACCCACCGTACGCTGTAGAGGAGGTCGAGTATAGCATTGCCTCATACTCGGTTTCTTCCTAACACCCCCAAAATCTGAAGTTATGGCACAAAAACCGCTTTTTGCATTTAAATTGAAATAACTCGCGCATGAACTGTCTGATTGTTAATAGCCTTGGAAATTCCGATAGCGAAGAGAGGAATCTAAAGTATGATAATCAACGGTTTGACAGATTTTGCTTGACGGCAAAGAAAAGCGGATCTGTCATTTTCTCCTTTTTTCCCGAAATTTCTACTTTGACCTTCACTGGTTTCTCTATTTAATTTTATGCGATTTTTTTTTGTATGTTTTTATATTTAAAGGGTGATTTTTTAGCTAATATCTTTTTGGCAACACTGGCTTAAACAGCTAACGCACGTTTCGTGTTTTGTTTCACTGTCAAACATCTTCAGTTTGGTCTATAATTTAACCATGAATCGTCTTACAAACGAACAACGCTTGCAAATTATTGAATTTTATTATCAAAATGCGTGCTCTGTTAAGAAAATTCATCGCGCGTTTTTTGTCCATTTTATGGTCAGTTTAATCGACCCACTGAAGCGGCTATTCGGGCTATTGTGACTAAATTTCGCACCAAATTTACATTGTTGGAGTGCGAACTGAAGAAAATATCGCAGCTGTATCGGCCAGTGTTAATGATGACTATCAATTATCGATTCGTCGCCGTTCGCAGCAATTGGGCCTCTGTTACTCAACAACGTGGAAAATTTTGCGGAAGGATTTAGGTGTGAAGCACTTCAAAATACAGCTGGTGCAAGAACTGAAGCCGAACGACCTACCGCAACGTAGAATTTTTGGTGAATGGGCTCTTGAAAAGTTTGCCGAAGATCCACTTTTTTACCGAAAAACTGTGTTCAGCAACGAAGCTCATTTTTGGCTCAATGGGTACGTAAATAAGCAGAATTGTCGATTTTGGAGTGAATATCAGCCAGAAGCATTGCAAGAGCTACCAATGCATCCAGAAAAAGTCATAGTTTGGTGCGGTTTATGGGCTGGTGGCATCATTGGACCGTACTTCTTCAAAGATGATACGAATCATAACGTAACTGTGAATGGTGATCGCTACCGTGAGATGGTATCCAACTTTTTTATTGCCCAAAAAGCAAGAGCTTGACTTTCATAACATGTGGTTTCAACAAGGCGGCGCCACATGCCACACAGCACGCGCAACAATGGACTTATTGAGAGGCGAGTTCGGTGAACATTTTATTTCACGTTCGGGACCGGTCAATTGACCGCCTAGATCGTGCGATTTATAGCCTTTAGACTATTTTTTGTGGAGCTATGTTTAAGCACATGTCTATACAAACAAGCCCGCTTCAATTGACGCATTGGAAGACAACATTGAAGCATTTATTCGTCAGATACCGGCCGAAATGTTGGAAAGATTATGCCAAAATTGGACTAAGCGGATGGACCATTTGAGGCGCAGTCACGGTCAACATTTGCATAAAATAATCTTCAAACATTAAATTATATGGACCGTACTATCGACTCAAATAAAGATTTCATTTCTTTTATCTGAATTTTATGTGTTTTTTTTTTAAACTTTCCTATAGCTCTTAAAAATCACCCTTTATAAGCCCATTTACTTCAGAACAAATGTTGGCCCAATGAATTTGGTTACCGTTTGACGAAGCTATTCCTGTTTTTCTGATCACACATCGACAATCTAGTTTTTTTTTAGTTTTATGTTTTAACATAAATGCCCCTAAAAGTATAATAGAATTTGTTTGGCGGCCAATTTAGATAATTCTTATCAAATACCTAAAAAGTACATCTATGTTTATGTTGCACAATTTCTGGACCAAGATTAGCATTCTCCGAATAATGTTACCCAAGAAATATTAGCTTAGCTAATCCAACAGCATTAAGCAATAGTGACTATTTTTATACCCTGTATGTGGCTGTAGTAATCTGCTTATCTTTGATCATGTTTAACGGTTCCCCCAGCTCCATCGCAAGATCCTTTACCGCAGTCTGTCACATGAAAATGCCATCCCGCCGATCCTTTAAAATCCTTTTCGTGATGATATTCGAGGTGTGATCAAAGGAAAAGGTGAATTTTGAATTATTTTGAAAAGTACTTATTTATTCAACAATATCCATTTTGTACCCTTCAAAGTAATCGCACTGGGATATAAAACACTTGTGCCAACGCTTTTCCAATCCTCGAAGCACTTCTGAAAGTTGCTTTTGTAACGGGTTTGCTGCAGCGGTTAAAACATTTTTTAAGTGTATCTGACAAATTCAGCTCTCTCTAACGGTCAGTAGTTGAACTCTTAGGAGAGAGTAGGTGAGGAGAAATTTTCTAAAGTTCAAATTGTCATTTGCACCCAAGATGGCGAATTTCACCTTTCTCCATAGATAGTTTTCTCCCGCGCCGATGATCTTGGCATTTTTCTTTCACTTTTGAACCTTCAACCAAAGCAGTTGAGTTCCCACGATTGGTACCAAGTGCTCAGTTTTTCTTACACCCGCCATTAATAAGTCAAAAGTTATAAAAAAACTTCGATTGAAAGGCAACAAGCTTAACAATTGGAGACGCATCCGCGTCTATTTATTTCATTTATTGTGCTATACTCCAAAAAGGGGTAAGGGTTGAAATTAGGGTGAATAGGTTTTTTTAGCCTTGCATTTTGTTATTTGTGCGAATTGCAGGTTTGGCACCTAATTTAGAGAAGGCCAAGGAGCCATTAACTCGCTTAATTTAATTACTGATGCCCAAATGCAAGAAGTCCATGTGCAGCCAGAATAGAAAGTTTCTCCACCTTTACACAACTTGGCAGATTTCACTCCAGGCGAAATAAATCACTCGACATACGATATTCGACGCACAAGAGAAGAGCTAAAGCGCATCAAATTGGGTGGTAGTCAGTGCAAAAACGGATACCATACGCGCCGATCGAGCTGTCCTTTACATCTCGGTTTTTTGTTGGCCACGACGAGTAAAAGTGTGAAAATACAGCCCCGAGAAGCCTAAAGTGATTCTTGGCATTTAATTCTGGCCAAAGAGCGTGCAGAAGTTCCACAAGGAGCGACCACCCAGCTAGGAAAAAAAGGGTGTTAAGACTTTAAATGTGTCAGGTTAGGCTAAATTTTTTTTAGTTTGTTAAGTGAAGAAGTACGGTCCAATGATGCCATTGGCCCATAACCGCACCAAACTGTGACTTTTTCTGGATGCATTGGTAGCTCTTGCATTGCTTCTGGCTGATATTCACTCCAAAATCGACAATTCTGCTTATTTACGTACCCATTGAGCCAAAAATGAGCTTCGTTGCTGAACACAGTTTTTCGGTAAAAAAGTGGATCTTCGGCAAACTTTTCAAGAGCCCATTCACAAAAAATTCTACGTTGCGGTAGGTCGTTCGGCTTCAATTCTTGCACCAGCTGTATATTGAAAAGCTTCACACCTAAATCCTTCCGCAAAATTTTCCACGTTTTTGAGTAACAGATGCCCAATTGCTGCGAACGGCGACGAATCGATAATTGATGGTCATCATTAACACTGGCCGATATAGCTGCGATATTTTCTTCAGTTCGGTTTAATGGTTTAATGTCCAGCAATGAAAATTTGGTGCGAAACTTAGTCACAATAGCACGAATAGCCGCTTCAGTGGGTCGATTAAACTGACCATAAAATGGAAGAAGCGCGCGATGAACTTTCTTAACAGAGCACGCAATTTGATAATAAAATTCAATAATTTGCAAGCGTTATTCGTTTGTAAGACGATTCATGGTTAAATTATAGAACAAACTGAAGATGTTTGACAGTGGAACAAAACACGAAACGTGCGTGAGCTGTTTATACCAGTGTTGCCAAAATAATAATAGCTAAAAAATCACCCTTTATATGTGGCGTTGCCCAAAGGGTGACGTGAAAAGTTTTTATATGACAGCCATTCGATATATTCATCGTATTTTCATAAAAAATCAAAATTGTGCTGAAGCAGTAAATGTTATTTGTAGTAGTAGTTATATTAAAAACAAAAAAAAAACAGTTTGACAATGGCATTTTGCCGTCAGTCATATTTACAGTATTAATGAAATCAATGTATATTTATTTTTCTATTTTCAATCTATGGAAGTTATTTCCCTGCCGATGATTCAAAACAGTTCTAGCATGATTTGATTCCTGTATTTTAATGCTTCATGTATGTAGCCTGCGAGTGTGATCCAGTTTTGCCCGTTTAAAATTTCTATGAGTTGTGATTGGGATAGGCTGGACTTTAGCCAGTAAACAATTCTTCTCTCTCTTAGAATTGGGCACTCGGCCAGGAAGTGGAGAGTGTCTTCTATCGCATGCCTTTTGCAAAGTGAGCATTCGTTTTCAAAATGGTTATTTGAACTGTGCGTCCTGTAGTTCAGTGCAAGAAGATCACATCGAGCCCTGAAGATTTGTGATATTGAATTCACATAGTACCGGTCATTAAAATAGTTTCCTTCACCCAAAGAGAAGCTTAGGTGTTTATACATCCGTCTGCTGGTACTTTGAAGGGCCTCTGCGATAAACTTTTCCTTTGATTTCGCTGCAATACTCTATAAAACCGAGTCGTGTGCATTTTTCCAAGAAAGGTGATCTATCAGGTCTAGGGTACCATTATGTTCTGCTGCCATCAAACTCCATTCTTGAAAACATTGTTCTTCTCTTGAGAGTAGTTCCTTTGCTATTTTGTATACCAATCTTGATTGCGGCTTGTCCATTAGTTTTCTCATATATTGGAAATGCATGCCTAACGTGTAGCTATAAAGTTCTGGAAGTCCAGTCTCAATGTGAATCGCATAAGTGCGACTATTTCGCGGCAGCTCAACAGTTTCTTGATGAAAGACCGTAGCAGTTTCTCTACTTCATTAAGTCTAGCGTGTCCCCAACACCTGTGATGCGTATCACATAATAGAGCGAGCTGTAGCTTCAAACATTTTGTATTTCACGCTCGGAAGCACGTTTTGCTTACTCATCAGACTGCCCTAGGTATTGTTTAGCGCCATTATCGATTCACTCAGCTTTATCTTAAGATGTGATTCGAATTTTCCATTTTCACTAAGGGTAACTCCAAGATACTTGTAGGACGAGACTCGCTCAATCTCTACGCCGTTTAAAATCTACGATTCATCTTGAGCTCTGCGACCTCTGCCATCTCTAAACACCATTACTTTCGATTTTTCATTGTTGATTTGCAGGTTCCAAGTGTTGCAGTAGTCGTTGAGGTGATTCGGCATTCTTTGCATCATATTAGCGGAGTCAGCCAGGTGCACCATGTCATCTGCGTAAAGCAAGGATTTTATGCGTTTGTCTATGAAATTAATTCCTCCAGGTAGCGCTTCGTTGACATCGTTTATATAGAGCGACCCTGCTTTACTTCAGCGTTGTTTTGGAACCAGCTTGATAGTTGTGTCCCGTCCCATACCGCTGCGAAATTTTCGTCGTACTTATTGTGCAGGATGTTTACAAACTTTGACAAAATACCCATGTTGCTGAGCTTGTAGATTAAGCTATTTCTGTTAATCGTATCAAACGCCGCTTTAAAGTCTATAAAGCAGACAAAAAGTGTTATCTTGGACTGCAAATACGAGGCTGCGATCGATGACAAAATAAATATGCAATCGAAAAATCTGTCTGTCGAAAAATCCTTCCTGAAGCCAATCTGGCTTTCGCTGAGCAAATCACGGTTGCCCACCCAAATCTCCAAGCGCTTTAGGAGTATTGACGAGAACAGCTTCATGGCCGAGTTTAGAAAGGCTATACCTCTGTAGTTGCTTGCCTTTGTTGGGTTTCCTTTTTTGTGCAGGGGAAGTATTACACTTTTTTTTAAGCAATCAGGTATTACTCCGGAGGAGAAGATGCTGTCAAAGGTACGTGCAAGTTGTTTCACAAATTCTGGTGTTGCGTGTTTGAAAAATTCGGATGGTATACGGTCTTCGCCCGGTGCCTTATCCAAGTCCAAGTCCTCATCCGTCGAGTTTGGAAGTCCGAACTGGTGTTGATCTTCGCTTTCTTGGACGAAAAGGAGCTTTTTAAAGTGTGTCGACCTCCAGGTGAGATACTTGTTGGTTTAGATTTACCTTATAGCGATTCTCAAAACGTTGGCACCAGATTACTTTCGGTAGTAGAATTTGGCCGTTGTTCTGCTGTTGTCCTTGTCCGGCACCGAGTTCGACTGTAATAGGAATGTGGTCTGAGTGTACTTGCTCTCCAATTTCCATGTCTCTTTGATACTTTTCCCAACAATCACCAACTGCGCAGTAGTCAATTATTGAGGTGGCATCTCCTCTGATGAAAGTGAAGTTACCCTCACAGTCACTGTTTGTTTTTCCGTTTAGAATTGTTAGGCCCAGGCATTCGCACATATTTATAAAGCAGTGACCCCTTTGGTCGATCTTGAGATCCCTTGATTTTTTGGCTATATTAGTATATCTGCTCGATTGTGATGCAATAGGGGACTGTTCCATGCCGATTCTTGCGTTAAAGTCACCCATAATCATGACCGTTCTATTGTCCAGCTCAATTAGGGTATCGTACAACTTATTGAAGTCCGCCTCCCAACTGTTACAGTTTAGATAAACCGGTATAATTTTAAGGGATTCCGCACCGAGGTTGAGCTTTATATATGTGTATCCATTTAACGTGCTAAAGTCCATTTCTAAAGTACGATAAATTGTTTTTCGGATCCCAAAAAGACATCCTCCTGAGGCTCGACCTCGTGTTGCGACACGCGTAGCATTTTGCCATAGTAACTTGTAGTCTGCAAAATAGGATTCGTAGGCGGCTTCATTTTTCTCTATAAATGTTTCATAAAACAGGAAAATATCGTGAAAGTTTACAAATTTGAAAAAAGAGTTTTGTAGGCGCTTGTGTGCTAAACCTGCTGTATTATAATACAAAATTTTTAAAACCAATATATTATTCTCTTTGCTATTTATATGACTGACGGCCTTATTACTAAAAATTACAATTTTCATTGGATCGTTGGAAAGTTCCTTCTCTGGGTGCACCTTTTACATTAATCCTGCTGATAATCCTGCCATAGTTAGTGTCGATATTCCAATCGCTCCCGAATAGGGCTTTGAGAGTGGGTTCTGCAGATTTACCATTCACGACCAGAGGTTACGCTTTTTTGTTTCATCTTCGACTCGCAGAAGCCGTATGGCCTCGCTTTCATGCTGCTGTCTTAACTCCTGAACTTGATCCTTGAGTGCCGAATTTTCTGCTGCTAGCTGCTCCACCTTTGATGACATTTCTGTCATATTAGCCCTTACTTCTAATATGTCTTCCTTGGTAGCAACGTTTTTGAACTTATCGTCCAGCAAGGATGAAAAAACGCCCATTAAATCTGTGAGTTGCATGCTGCCTACGGTTCCGTTTGTTACAACTGCCCGTGCTTCTGGAGATGTTTCTTTTAAAAAACATTTGCTCCCGCAGACGACTGAACTATTTCGCATAATGAAACTTGGGCCTTGTTAGCTGGTGTATTTGGAGGTGTTCTTTAAAAGTATGCTAACATTTGATTGCGAAAGCACTGCAGATGCAGCGAAATTAGGCAAAGCTTTTTGGGGTCAAAGTCCAAATTGATTTGATCCACCGGCGTCTCAGCTGCTTTGCATTTGTTTTGGATTTTCGTTGAGCCACTTACTCTGCTGTTTACTTTAAATGAAGTTTTACTGGCGCCCCAAGCTGAATTCGAACTATCCTGTGCCGGCCACTTTTCCTGAGACAAATTGGTTCCGTGCACCAGGGTTGCCATGGTATCTAAATGTTAATATCTGGCAAGTTTAAAGACGCTACCATTAAAAACAACAAGTTTTTTGTAAGAAATTTAAATTTGTCGACTTTAGTTTAAATTAAACGTACTTTATTGAATAATATTTAAATATAATATAAGTGTGCGAATTATATTAATTTCGTTAACAAACAAGCTATGCACGGCGACGATGCGTTTCAATTTCGTTTTTTGACCGCGACCGATCCAATCCAGTGATGACTTCAGAGTGCCCGTATCTTCTTATGTTCAAAATGACAAATGATTACAACTTAAAGCTATGAGTACTTTCGATTACAAATCGATTACATTATCGTTATTCAATAAATTTAAATTCAAATAAATTCAGTTGGCTTAGAAATCTTTACACCCCCCCTCCAGGTGAATCAATATGAGATTCACAACTAAGCTTCAGTATTATTAACTTTGATACCGGCCGGCGTAAAGTTGTACTCGGCGTTTTGACTTCTACATTTGTCCATCCTTGGCCGCATATGGTTTACCTACTCGTCCCGTTTCCACTTCTCCCGATGAGCAGTCTCATTTTCCAAAGCCTCCAGGTTCAATAGACGATCTTTTGATTCGAACTCCTTTTGCGCTCCTATAAAATTTGTACCATTATCGCTTCTGATTACAATGGGTACGCCCCGTCGATTAACAAAGTTTCTCAAACAAACAATAAAGGCGTCTGTAGACAGGCTTTCAACGATCTCCAAATGTGTGGCTCGGATCGTCAAACAAGTAAATATTGCTGCCCATCGCTTCTCACGACGACGGCCAACAGCGACATTCATTGGTCCAAACAGGTCAACACCAGAGTAGGAAAACGGTCTCACATAAGGAGTCAATCTGTCAACTGGAAGCTGGCCCATAATTGTCGGCAATGGTCGGCTTTTATCCAAAGTACATTGATTACAGTTTCACTGTACACGTTTTAGCATAGTCATGATGTCTGGGATCCAATATCTTTGTCGAAGCTCGTTGATTATAACAGCAGTATTCTGATGATTGAACTTGCGGTGGTAATGTTGCATCTCCTGCAAGGCCATCCACCAGCAGTTCCATTCTTCTTGTAACTCATGTGGCAAGACTTCGTCCCACTCCAAATGGTGACTCCAAGTTTTCTGTATAACAATCTCTTGCATTACTTCAGATGCAATTCGATGAAATTTGGTCTTGAATTGGAAGGTGTCATCTGCGGTATTCCAATACATTCCACGGATCTTATCATTATGTCCAGATCCTTCCATGCTAACAAAACTTTGCCCACTTGTCGTTCCGTTCATGATTTCTCGTCTTTCTGAATTAGAAACAAAATTACGAAGTTCGAATCCTCCACCAAGATGTATTTGGACGATTTCCTGATAGACTGATATGGCTTTTTCTTCGTTAAGTGACCTTCCATCAAGTGCTGCAGCAGCATCAAAAACAATTCGCAATTTATCTGGCTTATGTGTAGTATGTACCGAAAAATGAGGAAGATACCAAGTTTTCTGCGAAGTCTCATCAATCTCATCCGAAGTCAATTTTCTGGCATACCCCTTGTCCAGGTATTTATTCATCTCTGTTTTGTATTTTTCAGCGTAATCTTTATTACGACTCATCTTCCTCTCGATTCCTAATAGTCTGTTTTCTGCCATTTTGTAACTGTTAGGTAACAAAACATTTTCTTTCCCGAGCAGTCCTATTTGAAAGTGATCTGCATGTTGTTGGGTGGTTTTCGCAAGTATTTTCCTAGGTCGGACATCGTCATCTGATTCAATTAATGGTAGATCGTCTGTACCAAAATGTTCATTGGCAAGGTACTCCATCACTAGATCATGTAGGCCATCTGCCTTCACGTGCATCACAAAAGAATTCGTACCCTTGTCCATAGAAGGACCATAAGCCAACCAGCCCAGTTTAGTTCTAATTGCTACTGGTTGTGTAATACCATCTCCAATAACAGTTTTAGTTATTCCCAAATGGACATTATCGAGGCCAATTAATAAACTTGGCTTGGCATTCTCATACTCAGCAATGGGCAGATTTCTCAAATGCTCATGTTGACTTTTCAAAAAGGACTGAGTTGGTAAGTTCAAATTTCGCACTGTCTGTGCTCCCTTCAGGCTATATCGGTCTGCAATTTTACTGCCAGACATATCAAAGCCGACTTTTCTTGATGTTTCTGTTACAACTTTTTTGTCATACCATTGCAAGCTTAAAGGTTGCTGAGGACCATTCAGACCTAACTTAATTGCAATCTTTTCTTCCAGTAAGGTTATGGCACTGCCTTCATCAAACATAGCGAATGTTTCATATTGACCATTCAGTATGACTGGAACTATTTTGAACAGTTGATTTACCTTTCCGGCAATGGAGCTACAAGTAAGCATCGGCGATGCCTTTTCAGAACCTTGACCTTGATCTTTCAAAAATTGTGACGGTATTTTGTGCAACGAGTTGTGTAGAGTTCTGTGATGAGTACGCGTACATCCATCAATTCCACATGTGGATTTAGCTACACAATTGGACATACCATGTCCCTTTGAGAGACATGAAAAACATAGACGGTTGGACTTGACAATCTCCCAACGAGCAGCAATGTCCGTGTTGTCACACCATATCTTACATTGACTGACACAATGATTTCCATCACACAGTAAACATTTCGACGAAATTTGATTGGTAGCTAAAACCGGTTTTATACTCTTCTGTTTATTTGCACAGTCGTATAAAGGTAGCCGACTAACCACTCTTGCAAATTTACCCAACCATAATGAAAACTCGCTGATTGATGGATTTACTTCCAACGAGTCTGCATGTCGAATCCAATCTACTTGGGCATCAATTGGTAACTTACTTACAATTTCATCAAGAAGGGTTGGATTTTCCAGGTGTTGTTTGCAACCAGCCGAAGACAAAAAGGCTACGATGCAACGAACTTTTGTCGACAAACTAATTACCTGATCGAGTCTGCTGAATGAAATCTTTGGGAATTCTTTTACTTTCATTATTTGTGACCGGATTAGTAGTTCTGGGCGTCCAAAGCGAAACTTCAATTCATCTATAACGTTTGGTACATCATCAGGATATATCAACATGGCCTCCACTGCCTCTTTTGCTTCTCCAGACAAACATTTTTGCAGGCGGATCAAATTTTGACGGTTGTTATATTTAAACTCTTTGGTTGTGTCCTTGTAATTGGCTATGAACAACGGCCATTGTTCTGCTGCTCCAGAAAACCTTGGCAAGTCATATATCTTGACGGGACCTTCGACAACGTTAGTATTATCGTCATCTTCATCAGATGAATCCTGTACTGGCGGTTTGATAGATCTGGAATTACCCGGCTGTTCATCTTGAACTTCACTTACCAATCGTTGGCTTATACTCGCTATGTCTCTTTGATTTTTATTCACCACCAAAGTTAGCTCTTTTATGCCCACTAAAATGGCAGCAATATCGTCGCTCATTTTATTTCTCTTTTCGATCGTTGTTGTTTCACTTTCCTCGTCGGAACTCATGTCGTTTCTTTTTGATCTCAAGTTATATTTGTGCATCAACCCGGCGGAACTAGTTCACGAACTGTTTGTCTTTTAATTCGCAAGCACCAATGACAACCTGGTGGGAGTATTTTATTTGCCCTGTGGCTAGCTATGCTCCTTCTCACAGCCGTGTTGGTTAGTCAAATGGATGCAGCGACTCACAAAATATTTTGCATCTGGCAATGCTGTCTTTTCACTTTGTAGGTGTTGCACTACACACTTTGATCTCACATACATGCAAAGATTTGTATGTATATGTGGCGTCTCTCACACTCGCGTGTTTCCCGATTTGGCGGCTATTTGCATTTGGCGATATGCATGTCCCTTCACTTTGTATGTGTTGCACTACACACTTTGATCTCACATACATGCACAGATTTGTATGTATATGTGGCGTCTCTCACTTCGGCGTGGCTCGTTTTGGCGGCAATTCGCATTTGGCAATGCTGTCTTTTCACTTTGTATGTATTGCACTACACACTTTGATCTCACATACATACATGCACAGATTTGTATGTATATGTAGCGTCTCTCACGTCGGTGTTTCTCGATTTGGCGGCTATTTGCATTTGGCGATATGCATGTCCCATCACTTTGTATGTGTTGCACTACACACTTTGATCTCACATACATGCACAGATTTGTATGTATATGTGGCGTCTCTCACTTCGGCGTGGCTCGTTTTGGCGGCAATTCGCATTTGGCAATGCTGTCTTTTCACTTTGTATGTATTGCACTACACACTTTGATCTCACATACATACATGCACAGATTTGTATGTATATGTAGCGTCTCTCACGTCGGTGTTTCTCGATTTGGCGGCTATTTGCATTTGGCGATATGCAAGTTCTTGTGTTCCTTTGAATCTTGGCGTCTATATACCAGTTGACATCTGCGTATATATTTGATTCACACTTCTTCTCTACTAACTTTGATCGTTCATGTATACGTGCATGTGGCGTCTCTCTCACTCGCGTGTCTCGTTTTGGCGTCTATTTGCATTTGGCGATATGCATGTCTATTTCTTTGAATCTTGGCGTCTATATACCAGTTGACATCTGCGTATATATTTGATTCATTCTTTTTCTCCACACACTAGTTTACGATTGCCAATTCACATATACACTCACTGACCAAATCATTCTTTCCGACTCTGATGAAATTCCTTGTCCATGGCTTGGCGTCTGCCCTTGGATTTTTTCTGCACGCACACACTTAACAGGTCGCGGAGCTCCAATTGAAAACGCGAAATTGAAAAATGTAAGAAATTTAAATTCGTCGACTTTAGTTTAAATTAAACGTACTTTATTGAATAATATTTAAATATAATATAAGTGTGCGAATTATATTAATTTCGTTAACAAACAAGCTATGCACGGCGACGATGCGTTTCAATTTCGTTTTTTGACCGCGACCGATCCAATCCAGTGATAACTTCAGAGTGCCCGTATCTTCTTATGTTCAAAATGACAAATGATTACAACTTAAAGCTATGAGTACTTTCGATTACAAATCGATTACATTATCGTTATTCAATAAATTTAAATTCAAATAAATTCAGTTGGCTTAGAAATCTTTACATTTTTAATAAAACTTGTTTTTCGACCGGTCGTTCCTATGGTAGCCACACGCTATAGTCATCCGATCCGGACGGTTCCGACAAATGTGCAGCAGATTTGTACCACAAGACATCGTGCAAAGTTTTGTGAAAATAACTTTCAAACTGACGGAGGAATTTGTATAGGAACAGACGGACGAGCGGACAGACGGACATGGCAATATCAACTCAGCTCGTCAAGAATTTGTATACTACTTATATTTAGTCGAAAATGCTTCCTTCTATGCGTAACAAACGTCTTGACAATTTATATACACCCTATGCAATCGTCTAAAAAGTAATTAAAATGGAAAGACTAAAACAGTACAATCTTATAAAATGCGATTTATAAGAACTTACGCTTCATGCTTATTGCTAATGAAGGGTTAAAAATGTTAATGAAGCTCTAACTGCTTTCCCATGAATAATATATGTTCTGTTTTTCACAAATATAAAAAATAATTATTTTTTGGTCATTTTTTAATCATTAAGATCGAAATGTTCTTACCTGATTTATTTGATCATCAACAATGCTATTATAAGCTGCTTCTGCAATGGCAAATACATGAGGCTCCAATGTACCCAATTTGCATTTGTGATATTTTTGAACGTGTTCCTTAAAAAAAATATTTAAAGAAATGTTTTAGAAAGTGAAAAATTTAGCAAGTAAGAAAATCGGACAATTAAGAAATTTAAAACGAGAATGATAAGCTTATTTCGGCTGTGCCGAAGTCTTAATAACCTTGCAAATGCTCGTTTCATTATAAAGGCCTGTTCTGTTTTTCGATTTAGATCAAATTAAGCGGATTCGGAATCGGAATTTTGTAGAATTAAGTGAAAGCATATAAAATAAATAAATACCAAATTTCAAGACCATTAAAAACAAAAATTTTTTTTTTACTAAAGGCCTAAACGGACTTACGATGTAACGAGAAGTTTCAAACACAAAAATTGAGGGAAGAAGCAGGGGAAACGATTTCCATGCACTTAACATTAAACATTAACAAATTTTTGCGCTTAACAGCACATGCGTGGACTCTATGTATTCTCCATTGGAAATGAATATGTCTTAAATATCCTTTCAATCGTCTTAAATATCCATTCAATCCAACGGAGCTGAAACTTGTCTAATTGATATGAAAAATGATCATCCGTTGGATGATTTTCAGCTCCGTTGGATGACTAAAGTGATATTAAAGACATATCCATTCCAAATGGATACGAAAATCATAAAATGGATATTTTTTATATCCTTTTTTTCTCTATGTAGATGTTACGCGCTCCTATTCTCCATGCAAGCAATCGATCAGCTGGAGTTAACTAAATTATACAAAATTAAAATTGCGAGAAATTGGGAAAGGCTCCAAAACGAAAGTGACGCTTGGAAATGTTTTCGCATGAAGACAAGTTGGCGTTGAAAGAACGGGGATGCCATTTGGGATTTAATTATATACCTAGCATTCGGGCTTACATTTTGTTAACAAGGCTTGGAGTGAAGTGCCCGAGCTTGTTCAAAAAGAAGGTATGTAACATATATGAATGAATAAGACTTTGAATAAATTGATTTAAATTTCTTCCAATATGTGACAGTTGCTTATTGCCGAACTGCATTGCGGGAAAGCTATCGCTATCATCGCTGAAGCTTAAGTGTAAAGCACTTCTCATCAAAACAAAACACATCTGATTAAATAGTGTGAGTGGTGTGATCCACCACCAGCAAATTTAAAAATGCCAGGAAATTGAAATATCGGCGTAGTTTTTTTTGTCAAGTCTGGTAACCCTAGGTCTAAGTTTCACGTTTGCGCAATATGTGACATAAGCAAAATTATTAACATCGTAAGTCCGTCTAGGCCTTAAGCATACTTTTCAGACCCATCTTTTGTATGGAAAAGCATAGAAAACCAATAAATGCAAAGTTCGGAGACGTTTACATTGAAAACAAAAAAGTTTTTAACTAGTTTTTTGACCGATCGTTTGTATACGAGCTATAAGATATAGTCATCCGATCCGGTCGGTTCCGACATACGAGGTGTGTTCGAAGAAGAAGGTGAATTTTGAATATTCGCGGGCTGTGTACATTCGATTATCGATATTTTGTTTTTGTTATATTCGGACACATATGTTTATCAGATGTTTGCATTAGCAGTCAATTTCGATTAGTAGTTTGTTTTTGGCAACTGAAAAGGTTAGTCACGTTTTTGTGTGCTCTTCGATTTTTGACTAAATTTTGAACAAAAGCAACGTCGCATTAGTATCGCTCAGGAGTTGTTGAATGACGTCAACGACGATCCGGGTTTTCTCAAACGGGACATAACCGGTGACGAAACGTAGGTATATGGTTATGACATCGAAACCAAGTCCCAATAATCCCAATGGATGCTGTCAGATGAGCCAATCATATGTGAATGTTTTGCTCACTGTTTTCTTTGATTACAAGGGTGTGGCGCATCATGAGTTCCTGCCAAGAGTTCCACAGTTAATAAGAAATACTACAAGGAAGTTATGCAACGTTTGCCTGAAGCAATACGGCTCAAACTATCGGAATTGTGGGAAAACAAATTGTGCATTCGTGCATCACGATAATGCACCAGCTCACACATCAATGCTTGTTCGTGATTTTTTGGCCAAAAATCAACACCGTAATCATGCCTCATCCACTGTATTCAATAGATTTGGCTCCCTGTGACTTTTTCCTATTCCTAAAACTGAAGATACCAATGAAAGGAAAGCGTTTTGCCACAATTGTAAGGTAGTGTCTAAGGCTGAGGTATAACTTAGTCTGGCCAAGGCCACTTACAGCAAAATTTATAAGTGCTGGGTCTAACTAGGACTGTGGGGGATCGTGCTCAATTCAGGTGGGGGTCTGAGTCACGTCGAGAATTTGCGTGTAAGGAAGCTCTGTGGATAGGAGGGCAGGGTATCTGTGGCCGGGGCCAATGTATGAACAATCGCACCGGAGGTTTATCACCAATAGCCGGGACAATGAGTCGAGAGAATCCCTGGTAATGAACACGTGTCACTTATGGCAAACTGTATCCGAGGTTTAACACCTAGCTGAAACAATAACCAACTAAATCCGAGGTTACCACCTAAAGCGGAAATAGTAACTAGTTAAATCCGAGGTTAACACCTAGAGCGGAGGTAGTAACTAGTTAAATCTGAGGTTAACACCTAGAGCAGAAATAGGTTCTAGCCAGATCAGAGGTTTACACCTAAAGCAAATATAACTGTGCGTTGTCTCCGAGGTTATCACCTGGGGCGGTAAACAACCACAAGTAATACTTGAGGTTAAATCACCTGGCAGAAATGGATGCCGTGGCACGTGGTTCGTCTATGATCACTCGTACCTGAGGTTAAACACCTACGGCAGCCACGAGAGATTAAAGCGGGTTCACTAGCTCAACGAAACTAGAAATGACCAAGCGGAGGGCACGTGGTGTCAGCGGCAAACTAAATCCGAGGTTTGGCACCTAAAGCAGAAGTAGTGACTGACTATAACTGAGGTTAACACCTAAAGCAGAAATAGCCCGAGGTTAACACCTGAGCAGAAATAGTTACAGGTTGCATCCGAGGTTATCACCTAGCGCAGAAACAACCACAAACTGAATCCGAGGTTTAATCACCTGGCAGGAATGGCAGCCGTGTCCCGTGACTCGTCTCTGATCACTCGTGTTTGAGGTAAAACACCTATGCAGACACGAGGAATCGAAGGGGAAGGGAAGAAAATTGAGGGAAAAGAAAATGAACACGGCCAACTGTACCTGAGGTTTGTCACCTAGGGTGGGTACAGTCGGATGGCGGAGTGAGGCTACCTAGTGGAGAACACGTGTCGCCTACGGAAATCTATATCTGAGGTTTATCACCTAAAGCAGAAATAGTGACCTACTAGATCTGAGGTTAACACCTAAGGCAGAAAAAGTGTCTGGCCAGATCAGAGGTTAACACCTTAGCAGAAATAGCTACAGGTTGTGTCTGAGGTTGTCACCTAGAGCAGAGAACAACCGTAAGCTAGATCCGAGGTTTTAATCTGGCAGAAATGGCATCCGTATCACGCGGCTCGCCTATGATCACTCGTGTTTGAGTTTAACCACCTAGGCAGACACGAGGAATCGAAAAGGCTTAGGAAAATGTAAGGTATTTGGGTCACTTATTGGTGCTTGTACATCTTTGGGGCTTAACACCAGTAGCAGTTCGTTCGCGAGAAATATGGGCAGGGGTTATGGTTAGTTTGTAGAATTTATTTCACAATTTTGTTACAAAATGCCTATACCGCACCCTGTAGTTTCCCCCCTTCAACAAAAATGGCCACCCGTCAGCTTACCCACTCCACTCCACTTCGCCAAATTTTCCACTCACACACACACATTTGCAGACTTTGGTGCGTGTTGTTGTTGCTGCTTGACCTCGTGTCACTGTTTTCAGGTCTGGCTTGTTGTTGCTGTTGTTGTTGTTGTTGCTGTTGTTGGTCCTTGATGTTGCTGCTGTTGGTCCTTGATGTCGCGTGTGTTGGTTGATCCCTGTGTATCGTCTCCTGTTTTCTCACCTCCTGTTGGATTTTGTTACTAGCACACGCGACGACTTTGCAAAAACTTCACTGACACATCCCACGATCAATTGCAGACTGACGCCGTCGCCAAATTCCAAGAATGCACGAGGCCCAGCTTCGCTTAGAACTCCTCTGCTGGCGCCGGCTGCATGTCCGACGCAGTGATTGGCCGCCCTTCGCCAATGGTCTTGTTGTTGCCCGCTCGTTCGGCCTCTGCTGTTGTCGTTTGCGTTCGCTGTTGTGTGATCTGCGGCCCGATGACGTGTGTATGTGCTCCGTTGGATTTTTTGCATGTTGGTATGTAGGTGTCGGCGAATGCGTTTGCCTGTTGGTATGTAGATGCCGGCGAATGCGTTTGCCTGTTGGTATGTATGTGCCGGCGAATGTGTTTGCCTGTTGGTATGTATGTGCCGGCGAATGTCTTTTGTTAAGTTTGCTATGTGCGTCGGTGGGACGTTTGGTTTTCCGTTTGGTGACCGTTGCGTTTGATCGGAAGTGTGTGTTTGTTGCGTTTGGCTGGCCGTTGCGATTAAATTGCTGACGGGTTAGAGGTGGACTATCGTTGAAACTCTTAGGGGTGTGTTTTAGTCCTCTTCATGAGGCACGGGGTTTATATTTAACTTAGCTTATTAATACAAAGTGAACAATGAAAAATTAAGAAATGAAAATAAAAAGTATAACATATAGTAAAAAAATGAATTAAAAAATAATGGGACGCATTCTGCTGCGTCACCCCCCCCCCCCCTTCACCGGGCGGAAGTAGACGGAGACCTGGTTCCGGGTGTTTATGCGGACTCGGAATTGAGTCAGGGCTGCTGCTTCCAGGAACTGAACGTTTCTCCTTGCGTCCTGGTCGACCCTAGCTTGTATACGAGCTACCACTGCTGCTGGCCACCGACCGGCGTTCGGGCGTATTCACCCGCCATTCTGAGGGTGTCACTACCCACACGTCCCCACTCGACGTCTCGTCCATGGCCACTTCCCGTGCCACTGCCACGACAGCGATGTCAGGTATGATGAGTTGCTCTGGTTCGAGGACTCCGCAAACTGGTGTGGCGGGATTGGACGTACGGACCTCCAGGGCCTGAAAGGCGGTCACCATCGCTGGTTCCGGGCACTCCCCTGTTGCTTGCCTGAGCTCCAGTTGGGTACGAGCTGCTGCCGTGTATCATCCGGGTTAACCTCTCGGGAGCCTGGCTGAATCTCCTCCTCGTCCGAGCTGATGTCGGAATAGTGGGCCGTCGGTTGGGTGGTTCTCTTGGGAGCGACTTTTCCGTGTTGGGTCGAGGCTCGGGACTTTGTGGGAGGGTCACCGCATCTTCATCGTCGCTCAGTACTATTACTTCCTGTTCGTTGGCGTCGGAGGGTGGAACGTCCATGCTAGGAAGGGGTACGGGATCTTCGGGGGTCTCAGCTCGGTGGGGCACCAGTGGACTCACTGCGCGGTGGACCAGGTTTGCGAAGTTTCCCACCGGGACAATGTCTTCTTCCTCGGAATAGGTTGTCTCGGAATGGGTTATCTTCACCTACTTGTGAGGCCAATTCCCCCGCTAGTGGGCTAATCCTCTCCAAATCGGGTAACCGAATTGTCTCCAAAACCTCCCAGGAGAGTCGCCATTCCGGGTCGTCACCGAAGGTGGGTGTGATGGCACGGCTGTTCGGGTGGTTGTCGATGTCGCTGAGGGAACCATGACCTCGGCGGCAGGAACCTGAACGATAGGGGGATGTCTGGTGCAAACTGGTGTTGTCCCGACGCTGAAAGCGAGGGTCCATGATTGGCAGTGGTGATCGGTGTCGTGGGGTGCTTGGTCCAAGAGTGTGTCGACGGCGGGAGCGACGGGGTGGTGCGCTGGTTGGTTGTCGCGGTGAGCGCTCACGTTGGTGGGGTGGTCGTTCCAGGGTACGGTGTTTCCGGTGTCGGTTGTGTGTGTTTGTCGGCTGGCTGCTTCGAGGACGAGAACGCATGATACCTTCCTGAAAAAATGGTTTATCAGCAAAAGGTCTAAACTATCTAACTGGCCCCGAGTGCGGTTTACAAATGTTAGAGTTTAATATTAGTTAGAAAAGATTAGTGTCATTAATATGGTTCCTTGCTCGACTGCTGGGTTACCATGTCGCCTACTGAGTCGTCTACCGGTCCACCAGTTAGCTCGTGTGTTGGTTCATCCGCTGAGTCGTTCGATGGGTTGTCGGCATCATCCTCTCCATGAAATTCCTTCAAATTCGAGAGATTGGCTGTTCGCCGTTTCCGCCCCTCCGTGCTTTGTAAACGGACGATGTTCGGTGAGAGGAATTTGATAACTTTGAACGGTCCTTGGTACCGGGGTGCCAACTTGGCTGCAAATCCCTCGACCACGTTGGACAAGTGGTGAGTGCGTAACCACACTAGTGACTTGGTGGCTGGCCTCCATTCGCGTCTCCTTAGATCGTACTGCCGACTCTGACCCTCGATAGCTCGGTGCATGTTATCGATGACTATCTTGAAAATGTCTTTCAACCGCTGAGCTCGCGAGCTTGGGGAGATATATTCGGTCGACACTTGCGCACGTATTTGGCCACGTCCCGAAATAGGCCCGGCCAATAGTAACGCTGTGAGACTCGCATCGACGTCTTCCGAATCCCTAGATGCCCAGCGCTAGGTTGGTCATGGCATTCGTGCAAGACTCTCTGCCGGTGTTCCTTGGGGTCGCAGAGTTTCCAAGAGATGTAATCCTCTTCTTCCGGGCGTGGTCCGAAGCGTCGATACAGCTGGTCGTTTTCCCGCACATACTCAGGGTACTTCGCTGGCTCGTGTTCGACTCGCCGCAACATTCGCTGCATCCACCGGCACTGCGTTTGATCTTGGATCGTTTGCTGCAATAACTCGAGCGGTTGCCTGGAAAGGGTGTCAGCGACGACGTTTTGATTCCCTCGGCGGTAGTGGACATCGAACTGGAACTGTTGGAGTTCCAAGGCCCAGCGAGCGATGCTTCCTGTAGTATTCTCAATGGTGTTCAGCCTCTTGAGTGCCAAATGGTCGGTGACGACGTCAAACCGGTACCCTTCCAGGTAACATCGAAATTTGCGGATGGCCCACACTATAGCCGAGCATTCCTTCTCCTTGGTGTAGTGGTATCTGCTGCGGAGAAACGTCGGCTGGCATAAGCGATGACTCGTTCCTTCCCCTGGATCTGTTGGGTCAAGACAGCCCCCAGACCGTAATCGCTGGCGTCGGTTTGTAAACAAAACCTTTGGGAGAAGTCGGGGCAAGCGAGTACCTTCCATTCCCATTTGCGAGACTTCTTAAGCAAAGATGACATGGGTTGTACGACGTCTGCGAAGTTTGGCACAAGGCGATACCCAAGCAACGTCGCAGCTCCTTGACCGTGGTGGGTGGTTTCAGTTCCTTGATGGCCTCTATTTTCCCAGGATCGGTAGGAATCCCCGCCTCACTTATGACGTGGCCCAGGTACACTAGACTCTTCTTAAAGAAGCTGCACTTGTCCCTGTTGAGCCGTAAGTTTGCCTCTCGTAGCCGTCGGAACACTTCTCGCAGGTTTCGCACATACTCTTCCAATGTCGTGCCTATGACAATGATGTCATCCAGGTAAGCAAAGGCATGGGGTTCCATTGAAGGTCCAATGACGCTGTCCAAAGCTCGTTGAAAAGTCGCTGGGGCCGAATGGAGTCCAAACGGCATGACCTTCCAATGGAAGGGTCCGCGACCTGGAACGGTGAAAGCGGTGTACTCTCTGCTTGCTGTGACTAGCGGGATTTGCCAGTACCCGCTCTTCAAATCCAACGTCGAGATGTACTTCGCGGTCCGTAGTTTTTCCAGAATGTGCTTGATCCGTGGCAACGGATAGGCATCTGCAACTGAGCGGGCATTCAAAACCCTGTAGTCGACGCACATGCGTGTATCACCTGTCTTCTTCCCCACTAAAACGATTGGGGCGTTATGCGGATTCCGGGATGCTTAAATACGATCCTCCCGCAGTAGTTCATCGACTTGATCGTTGATGATCTTCTGCATCGCCGGATTCTTCGGGTAATACCTCTGTTTTACTCTGTTTCGGCCGCTCGTCCCGCTTGGTGATGGTGTGCTCCGCGATATGGGATACGCCAAGTTCTTCTTCCAAGAATCGGTTCAACCAGACCTCCTCGTTTTCAGGTGTGGATGCTTCGGGAAGTTTGGGTTCCTCCCCTAGAGTGGCAAGATCTATGTTGGACGGTTGTAGTGACGGGTTCCCAGATACTTCTGTTGTGACTTGACGAGACGAGGTTACGGGAGGCGTGGAAGTAGATCTGGATGATTCCTTGGTGTTATCCGGCTGCTTTCGGAACGGGTTGTTTTTTACTGCTGTTGAGTCTTTGGCGGGTAATACTGAGGTCGTACTTGATGTGACCGGGGCACTCTTCTTAGTCGCTTGATTCCTTGCCTTTGATATGGGTTTCACTCGCTGTTCTGCCTTTTGAGTCGACACGGGTGGGATTCCGGTATCCATTGGTATTACATGTGCCTGTGGTTGGGCACTCTGGACGGGTTTCATAGCTGCTGCTTGATCGTAGGTGTAGGTAGGCGCTGAACATGCGGTGTCCACGGTAGACTTTGGTGTTGATGAGGGTTCCAGTTTCAGGACGGCTGGCCACAGAGGACGGTTGCTTCCATGCCACAATGAAAATCGATCCCCAGAATTACGTCATCAATCACAGTAGGCATGACTAAGACGGGCATGGTTACTTCGCGGGCCCCGAGGTGGATGCGAACCATCAGAGCGTGGGTGACATCTCGTCGGGTTCCGTCGGCTAAACTAATCCGGGTCAGTACGGTGCGTCGATTCTCAGGGGTGCTAATCTTCTCGGCGATTCTCTCGCTCACAAAGCTGCGTGTGGCTCCAGTGTCAAGCGTAGCCATCAGGTTTCCGCTTCCATGTTGACCCGAGCCACGACGCGGCTCTTATCAAATCGTAGTGGCGATTCTAGTTGTGGGGACTGCTCAGCGTGTTCCCTTTCCTTTCCCCTGGTGGACAAGCACGCGATTCGTTTCCCGACCACTGGGTTCGGCAACAGTTCAGTGTCCTTACTCCACGGCGACCACCGTCCCAACAGAACAAAACTTGTGGTTGACGGCAGTCCTTGACGAAGTGCACAGTTTGACCACAGTTACAGCAGGCGTGGCGAATATCGATTGCGGGCTCTGGAGTCGAGCTCCTCTGGTCACTAGCGTTGAGTGTTGGTGTCTTAGGGCAGGGTGTTGGAAGTCTTCGGGTCGCCTCTAGTAATTACGCCGAAAGCTAAACGTTGAGAAGCTGCAATCACAACGGACATCCGAAGCCTACTCAGCAAAACTCACCCAGCTGCTCAGGGAAACACCACCTGGCCCTTCTGGTGTAGGTGAACTGTGGAAGCATATTTCACACTCTATGAGTACAGCTGCCAAGGAGACTCTCGGATTTGCCAAAAACTTCCGAAAACAGTCATGGTACGATGATGAGTGCCGCAGCGCTACTGCAGAGAAAGACGCTGCCTACAGGAGAACTCTGCAGACTGGAGCAACGCGGGCTGTTAAGGAGCGATACCGGGAGAAAAGGAGAGAGGAGAAGCGCCTTTTCAGAAGGAAGAAAAATGAGCAGGAAAAGCGCATGAGGGAGGAAGTCGAAGTGCTGTTCGGAAGGAGTGAGACTCGAAATTCTACCAAAAGATTAGGCAACTATCCGAAAGTTTTAAGCCCAGAGTCACACTATTAAGGACGAGCACGGAATTCTGGTCAGAAATCCGGAAGTGGCACTAGACAAATGGAGAGACTATTTCTCTAACCTGCTGGGAGGTGGTGACGAACACAATGCCGCCTCTGGGGAAGTAGCAACACCACCAATCGATAATATAGTAAAATTGTGGAGCGAAAGACTATGCATTCTCCACAAAAACCACACTTCAAATTGCCGTCATACACAAACGACACAAGCGATTGGAACTATCAGTTCCCCAACAAAGACCATTCTGAGTTTACTGAGATCACAGAAATCTGTGCTCAGTTCTTTGGCTTAATCAAGCCTTTCATTGATATGGATGAGACTTTGTGCTCATCCTTTCAAGATCTGAAAGATAAATTCAACAATACTAATAAAATGAATAGACTTAACACAACCTTTAAAAAACCCTTCGATACAAATATCAAACAAAGATACACAAATGTTGTTTAAAGTTCTCCAACACAATATTCAATCTTTGAAATCACACAAAAATGACATTGAGTTTATTCTTAACACTGAAAACAATGGGCGTATTCAGGAGATAAATCCGATTTACGATTTCTGATTTACAATTTGCGATTGCTTATAATTCTCTGCTGAATGACAATGATTGCTAAGTTTAGGTTATTTTCTGGCTTTAGTATATTTGGTCAAAAATACATTCACACCATAAAAAATTAAGGCTTTAGTATTAAATACATTTGACATTTGAAAATGGATGCCTAGCGCTGTAAGGCTCCTCTTTGACTTATATAAGGACAACGGCAGAACTTTCGAATCATATGCCTTGAAGAATAACCGATTGACCTTGCTTTCTGTTGTAGTAATCTGCGGCGTTTCCTACAGGTTGCTTAATAGATATATGTCACCCATCAATTGCCCCAATCGCTCCTGGGATTCCACGCGATTTTTGTTTAAATATTTGTGCAGTAAAAGCTTGCTGTGAATATGGTATGTGAATGGGTTGCTCATTGACCAGATCAGCAATTATACCCATATTAAATTCATCCTCACAAAAGACCGTCCCAATTAAATTCATGTTTTCACAACTCATTTTATGCACAATTTTTGAGAGCTGTCGGTTTATTTTTAGTTTTGGGGTTAACAGTTGGCCGTGAAATCGGTAAACGGTCTCACCAATCATACATTTTATATGATTCCATCTCAGCAATCATGTTCGTCAAATTTATCAATCGCAATCGGCAATCACTGTATTCAGCAGGTAAAATCGGCAATCATAAATCAGAAATCGTAAATCGGATTTATCTGCTGAATACGCCCAATGATATTGCATGTTTGTCGGAGATTTTCTCTCATGGAGATGATCCGACTTTCAGAAATATTGTTAATTTTAAAACACTGGAAAAGCTTCGTAATGATAATTATGGTGGTGTGTCACTACTAGTTAAAAATTCGATTAATTAAAAAAAAATACCTTTCAAATCAACTACTGATATAATCATTGCCCAAACAATCAATCTGTCAACTAATTTATCTTTTGCCTCAGTTTATTGTGATCCGAGATGTACGAGGGCCGTCCCAGAAATGGCCGACCTAGCACAGTAGTGTTGGAAAATGTTAAAAAAAATATTAAAAAGGGGAAGTACCGACTATTAAAAGCTTAAGTTTGAAGTTTGGTGCCTTTACCTTGCGCAGTTTTTTGGTCGATTTTAATAGAGAACCCTTGTTATTGATTTGCAAACATGGATAAAATAGGTCATCGTTATGTGATACAATACTTTCATATAAAAAGTCCTAGTCCAACCAATATTAAAAAGGAGCTGGATTCTACCTTACGTTATTCTGCTCCCTCGTTTACAACAATAAAATATTGGGTGGCTGAGTTTGAGCTGCGAAGATGAACATCGTAATGGGCGTCCAAATGAGGTGACCACTTCAGAAATGGTGGCCAAAATTAAAAAATTTGTATTGAGTGACCGGCATTTCAAAAAGTGCTGTACATCGCATATTGACCGAAAAAATGGACATGAAAAAGTTATGCGCAAGATGGGTGCCGCGTTTGCTGATTTCAGAACAATGCGCCGGTTCACACATCTGCCGTTGCAATGGCTAAAATTAATGAATTAAAATTTGAATTGCTACCTCACGCCCCTTATTCACCAGACTTAGCTCCCTCTAATTATTTCTTATTTCCAAACTTGAAAAAATGGCTCGGAGGAAAAAGATTTGGCAACAATGAAGAGGTGGAGTCCGAGGTTAATGCCTATTTTGAAGAGCTTCACAGTTCTTATTATAAAAAAGGTATCGAAGCTATTGAACATCGCTGGGAAAAGTGTATCGACCTAAAAGGATCCTATGTTGAAAAATTACAAAAAAAATGATAAATTTTTGTGTTTTAGTAGTTAGGTCGGCTATTTCTGGGACTATTTCTCGTACTATGGAAACCTTCAAAAAAGATATGAAAAGTTTTTTGACATATTGGAAAACATGAATGATGTGTTCATTTGTGGAGACTTTAATTCCAGAAATGTGCAGTTTGGTGATAGCATCAGCGCAGCAAGGGGTCGCTTCCTTGAAGATGTGACAACAAACGCTGGTTTTAGGTGCATTAATGATGGCAGCATAACTTTCAAGCGATTTCTCGATATAGACTCAGGTTCAGTTTTAGATCTGTTTCACCATTGACAATGTCAAAGTTAAGCCGCAATTTTTTCTTCCCAAAAAGAAGCTTGTTACTAATTTAACCAGGATCATAGATTTTGGTGATGTTCAGGAATTGACTTGCAAGATTAGAAATGAGATTAAGTCATCTACACATGAAATAATCGGTAGGACTCCCAAATTTTGGTGGAATGAAGATTTGAAGCGTCTTAACCGTATTTTTAGAGCCTCTCAATCCAAGGCAATCAAATTTCCATTCATTGAAAATTTTGAAGAAGCCAGTAAGGATCGGGAGCGTTGGAATATTGCTGTAACAAAGGCTAAGTCCCAAAAATCAGAGTGGGCTGTGTCTATGAGTAGGGACTATCTAGACTTTCTTAAAAGTCAAGTTCCAGTCTCGTCTCTAACATTTCCATCTCTAAACACTAATAATTGCCTCTTAAATAAGGAGCCCGAGTTCAGTATTGAGGAGATGGCGATAGTCATCAAAAACAAAAAGTCAACAGCTGGAGGTCTTGACGGTGTCACGTACGAGATGATTGCTGCGCTTAACAATGACGTTGCAGAAAAGCTTCTGAAATGCGTGAGCGAACTGTTTTCGAAATGTGAGGTACCTGAACAATGGAGGTCAATTAAAATCTGTCCAATTCCCAAACGTGGAAAAGATCTTGAAGATATCAAGAACTTTAGGCCTATTTCGCAAATTTCTGTTCTCGCCAAAACCTTAAATGGTATGGTTAAGAATCGACTTACTACTTTTTTGGAAGATCAGAAAATTTTGCCATACAGATGCTATGCATACAGAAAAAGGAAAAGTGCAGCGATGTGTATAAACGACTTAATTTCATCAGTAAGAAATTTGAAATCAAAATCTGCTAAAGTGGAAGTTGCGTGTTTGGATGAAGAAGCTCCAGTAAAAAAGTGTATAGGCGGAAAGCGAACGAATTAGGGAAAGGAAGAAGTGTAGGACGACCGAAACATAGTTGGGAAAAACATGTGCTGAAAGTCATAAAGGCGCTTAAACTGGCCAACTGGTGCCAACTTGTACAAGACAGAGGCAAGTGGCGGGCATTAATAGCAGCGGCCGAGACCGTCAAACGGTTGTGATAGAAATACCGGGCCAAATAAAAAGAAGAAGATAAGAATGACAAGCGTTTAATTTTTTTTTGGGTTTTTAATGTTTGGGGTCAGCGCTTTCTACTCTGGAGTCAGCATGCGCTATCTGTTCTCTTAATTAACATAAAGGAAGGGTAATAATCAATCCTTCCCCTGAGTAACGGATATACCAAAGTCGGGCAGGTACGACTTAAACTTTCGCTCTCGTTTTTAAATATCTCCGTTATATTTTATCCAATCTCTTATAGATTATCGATATTGGAAGGGAAGAAAATAATAGTGGTTAATGGGTGATTGGATGGTATCCATTTGGAATGAATATTAATTAATGATAAATTGATCTTAGATTTTCATCTAACGGAGCTGAAAATTTATTTATTTATTGTGAAGGTTTAACAATGTTCAGTCAAACAGAATATAAGAATTACAAAATGTCCAATGAGTATCCAGAAAAAACGATCTCCGACCCGGTGGGACTAATTTATTGGCCGAAGCCAGCTGTGGTCCAACTCACAGCAAAGGTGGTCAGAGTATCTGGAGATTTTTCAATGTAGAAATGACATTAAGGCGTTTTTTTACATATAAAGTAAAGTAACCGATAGAAAACAGGTGATAGTACCAGGGCCCGAAAATAATAATTATTTTGAAAATTTTTGATTAGATACAAAATATAAAGGATATGCTTTAAAGGTATTCTGTTGGATGAGACACTATTAATTTCGGTTCAGCTTCTCAGATAGACCATGATATCTTATTTTCGATTTTTATTGAAAAAAATTATTCGCTATTAATTATTAAATATTTTTATTTTATTCTTCGACCATAATAATTTTGAATGATTTTTTTCATATTAATCGAATTTACTATTTATTGGTGGGTTTTTATTTGTTTAAATCATCGATAATTTTTTTGACGAGTTTTATTTTTATTATTCAAGCAAGATGATTATTCTTGATTTTTTCGTTTCTAATCAAAGCATACAAATTAACAGAGATTTTTTTGTTTGAAAATCAAGAATATTAATCCCAATAAGAATTTAGTTCCGAACACATTTAGAAATTTCATAGCAAGCTGTGCAATTGTTTTGTGTATTTCACATTTTTACAAACGAACGCCACAGCGCTCTGTGGCGTTGTGCCATAGATGCTTAATTCATATACTCGGGGATGTGTGTTCGAGTTCTGGTGCAGACCATCTTTTTTTTTTTCGTTTTTGTAAAGAAAGAGCCTTTGCTTTAGTTCCACTAGCAAATTCGGTTATTGAATTCGTCTTGGCATCATCATGCTGCACAGGACTTTATTGTTGACCATGAAAGAGCATTTCGAGTTACGCTGAGCCAAAATGAAGAACGAAAAAATACACATTTGGAAATTGCAAAGCAAGCTGTGAAATTGTTTTGTGTATTTGTATTTGACACCCGACAACCGGTATCGAGAACGGATCCGTTTTCGACATTTTCTCGAAGGTTTCTCTCACAAAACTATCGAGAATGTGTTCCGTTCTCGGTGCGGAAAAGTATTACCTGTCGCTCAGTTTGTGGCAGCAAAACATTAATTCTCGAAACGTGTTGCAAACGTTTAGTTTCGCGATAGTTGAAAATAAAGTTGCTGCTGCTCCCCACACACAGCTGAGTTTCTGTGCATTTTTCTTTTTCCTTTGTTTCTCTTCTTTGATGCTGTCACATATAGAGAAAAAATAGCTAATGTCCGTTTGAAACCCGCATCTCTTAAGAAAAACGGATTTCGATTATAAGAGAAACTATCGTAATTCTCGTATGTCCGGATACATACGAGAAATTGTCGGGTGGGATTGCACAAATCAATATGGGACGAAAACGCAGTCAGCTCATTGGAAAATATTTCCAAATCACTGATGGAAACGCTGCAGTGTGTAAAATTTGCAAGAAAAAATTCCATGGAGTTTACAGCTGCAACTTGAAGCGTCTCATGCAATTACTACATAAAGAAGAGTACGACCTGTACATTGCGAACGATAATGATGGCCACGAATGAAAACGTGCCTTTCAAATTTTTTGATAGCAGTTTATTTAAAATCCTAACCAGGCAGTTGTTTGAAGGAGTGGACTTGCAAAGGCTCTTTTTTTACAAAAACGATAAAAAAAATAAAAAAGATGGTCTGCACCATAGCTCGAACACACAACCCCGAGTATATGAATTAAGCATCTATAGCACAACGCCACAGAGCGCTGTGGCGTTCGTTTGTAAAAATGTGAAATACACAAAACAATTGCACAGCTTGCTATGAAATTTCTAAATGTGTTCGGAACTAAATTCTTATTGGGACTAATATTCTTGATTTTCAAACAAAAAATCTCTGTTAATTTGTATGCTTTGATTAGAAACGAAAAATCAAGAATAATCATCTTGCTTGAATAATAAAAATAAAGCTCGTCAAAAAAATTATCGATGATTTAAACAAATAAAAATCTACCAATAAATAGTAAATTCGATTAATATGAAAAAAATCATTCAAAATTATTATTGACGAAGAAAAAAATAAAAATATATAATAATTATTATTGTAAGAGGGAAAAAAATAAAATTCAAAAATAATTATTATGTTCTGATTTTTATACAAAAAGGAGTGATTTGTTCGGTCCCTGGATAGTACTCATTATAAGCAAGACATAGACAACGGAGGGGGTCTGGTTAGGCGAGGCGAGAGGTAGATTGGAGTATAGTGGCGAGTTAATCTGGGTGGTACAGTCAAATTAATAAGGCTTAAAAGAACGTAGTCTTTGCTCGTATGAAGGTAAATGCCTGTTGGTGTCCCAGTTTAGATCACGAAGGGCAAAAATCAGAAACTGTTTCTGAACCGATTCAATTTGATCTTGATATGTCAGATATTGCGGAGACCAAAGACAGGAGCAATATTCCAGATTTGGTCGGACCAGCGAGGTGTAAAGATGTTTGGTAGTGTAGGGATCATTAAATTCTTTGGACCATCGCTTCATAAATCCAAGTACACTTTTAGCCTTATTGCACATCACTGAAATGTGGCTGTTAAAGCTAAAATTGGGTTCAAACAGAATACCCAAATCATCGACTTTATAAATACGGCTTAACGAATCCCTATTAATGGCGTATTCGTATAGGTACGGCTTGATTCTATGAAAGGTCATAATATTACACTTGGTGATATTAAGGGGGAGGCGATTCAGTAGGCACCAGTCACTCCGAGAATTTAGATCAGTTTGTAATAGAAGTGGAGAAGCTGGATCGTTGAATGAGGCACATAGCTTGAGATCGTCAGCGTACATAAGGGCAGTTGAAAACGAAAGCACTTGAGGAATATCATTGATGGACAGGTTAAATAACAAGGAACCAAGATGACTGCCCTGTGGGACACCCGAGGTAACGTGAACAGTTTCGGATACAGCAGACTGAAAACGCACCCTCTGGGACCTATTGGTGAGGTAAGATCTAACCCAGCCGAGAAAGTTGGTTGGGAGACCTATTAGGCATAGTTTATATAGAAGTAAGTTATGATTAAAAGAAATAAAGGCTTTGCTGAAATCGTTGTTTGTTTTCAATTAAGAAATCCCTGATGTACTATTGATGATAATTCAAGTCTAAAATAATATGTCAAAAAAATCTCATATTTGCATAGTTTTTGGTCCAAAAATAATAGTATCTGAATCGGTTTGAAACCCTGGAAAACCTGATTAACAATATTCCAATTTTGAACAGTCAGCCAACATTTGGTTAACTAACTTAACATAGTTTGGTCTTTTTTATACTTCCCAGAAAGCTATAAACATCCTTTCGTTCTTTCCTTGATCTTTTGTTAAAGTTTTGGTAAAGTCTAAGTCTTAAAGCAATTTTCAATGCATTTCTTTATTTTTGAAGCCGACAGCCTGGGAAATGTTGCTTGAGGATGGCTCCAAAGAAAGTGTGGAAAGACAAAATACATATATACATATTTTTTAAGAGATTTTGTAGCGCAGTGATAGTGGCTGACCCTACCACAGGCGTTAAATCCATAGAATCGATGTATTTCCGATTCGATGTAATACCGATTCGATCTCTAGATCACTGCACAGTCTCCAATTGTGCTCGGTGTATTTAAATTTGAATAGTGAATTTGCCATCGAATTGAATGTTTCCTTATAAAGTACCATTCTTGTCATCTTATTAAATTTCCCGAACAATACTGACTATTTTCGTACTAATTTTTTAGTCAATTGAATTTAAAGCCATCTGCATGTCACCGTATGTATCTTTGATTCGCTATAAAACAATAAATAATTGAAATACAATTTTTTTTTGTTCTTAATACTCATTCCAACATTACCATGCTAGAAAGAAAGACGAACATATCAATAGGATTAACAATATAACAAATTTTTTAAGAATATTAGTTATTGTTTACGCTCCAAAATACATTTTATTAACAGCACTTGCCTCGCAAAAAAATTTCTTGTCAATTGGATTTCAGTCAGACCAGCAACTGTAAATCTGCTTAAAACAAAAACAAAATATGCGTAGAAGCTTTTTTCCCGTTGATCGTCTCTTCACAGGGGGAGCGCACTGAGAGCCACTCTCTCTGTTTACAAAGCTCAAAATACAACTGAGCAAAGCACACAGTGAGTCTTGGCCTATTGCTGTTGTTGCTCACCTATCTGTGTAAAGTGTGTCTGTGTTAGTACAACTTTTAATTCGTTATAAAACAATAAATAATTGCAATTAATTTTTTTTTTTTGCACTGGCTGGGCTGAAATTCTCATACGAACATATGTTATAAATTTTGGTTTAATTGAATTTGTTTTACTATGCTAAAAAGGGGGCCGTACATTCGTATGAAAGCTTTTTAGCGTATTAATATATGTTATAAATTTTGGTTTAATTGAATTTGTTTTACTATGCTAAAAAGGGGGCCGTACATTCGTATGAAAGCTTTTTAGCGTATTAATATATAGATAACACTCCGTGTTATGCTGTTCAATTTCAGAGCTCGCACCAGCATATTTAACGTAGTCGGCATGAAATCCCGAGCGCTTATTTTTTAAACAGCCTCACCTTTCTATTTTTCAGGCGTGTCAAGAGACGAGTAAACCATGGAGGAGTGCGAGACGAAGTGGGAGGATTGACTCGAGGAACAGAGTCATTAAAAATGCCGAATAGAGCATCATAGAAAGCGCAAGCCGCACTCTCAGCATCCCGATGGCGGTCAACAAAGGACCAGTCATACTGAGAAAGTGAGAGATTTAGTGCGCAGAAGTCTGCCTTCTGAAAGCAGAATGTGGGTTTAGGTGGAGCCGATAATAAAGCAGTTGTGGGCTGAGGCACTTCCATATCTATTAAAAGAGTAGGATGATAGGAGTCTTCCGGGGCAGATAATGGAATAGTTCTAGTGACTGTAGAAAAAGATGGATCAGATGTAAAAAACAAATCCAGAACTTTGTTTATAAAGAAAAGTTTGTATGGGTAAATTTTTATTTTTCATCCGATTGACTCGAAATTCGGTCTGTACGGACAGTAACAGGCCTGTTCCCGTTTTCGATGAGATCATGTGGAATCGGAATTGGAAGCTGTTCCCGTTTCCGAAAACCGATCAAGTTATTCGGTTTCAAAAGTTTTGCCTAAGAGTCAGTGGAATGAAAAGTAAATGGCAATTTTCTTGGCAACGGTGATTCTTCTCATCTTGCAAGTATTTTTATTTTAACATGTCAAGATTTTGAAGTATAAATATATATATTAATCGGGTAATTTGATTTAAAATTATTTATTTTAAACTTGTACCTCAAAAATTGCATGTAGACGAAAGCAAAAACGATGGAAATGAAACCGAGCTGTTAGCAATTCCGAATCAGCGCATGAGCAGTGCGAATCAAAATTATTTAGGCTGTCTTATGGCTGAATTAAAATTCGAAACCAATTCGAACTTTCATTCGAAAAGACAATCGATATCTATTTCACTCGGAAACGGGAACACCAAAATGAAAACGATTCGGAATTGCCATCGTTTTACTTTTTAATTCCACTCGGAAATGAGAACAGGCCTGTAAGTGAATTAAATTTAAATCCGATTTTCCGATGCTGGAAAATTCGACCGTAGGGTCGGGTAATTCCCGGAAAAGTGTCGGAAAAGAAAAACTATATCGGTTTTAGGTGACGTCAGTATAGACTGACGGCGGCGTAGCGATGCGCGCCGGGATATATGCTAGTGTATGTATGTAATTAAAGGTTTCACTTGAAATTAAATTTTTCTTTTTTTAAGCATGGCACTAATTTGACAAAGCACATCAAGGGTTTATTTTAAAATGATGTGAACAACAACAAGTCAAATCGACAATTCCATGGGCGTGTTCACCAACACAAATCGACGACAAAAAATCGATGGATCTATTTTGATTTTCATTCGATTGTGATGGATGAGTATCCATCGCAACAATTTTTTGTTATACTAATCTGATTTGTTATCGATAGCTCATAGCTGTCAATAATAAATAAAGAAAATTTAAAAAAGACAAAAGCAAAATGAGTGAGCAAAAGAGGTTGATTATTTCGCCTGGGGTTCGCGCGTAACAGGTTTCGGCTTGGTGTCGAAAGGGCCACTTTGTACGTCAACGTCCATATATAATGGAATTGGCGGAAGGCGTGGTTTCGGATACAAATGAAGTAAGTATATGCAAGACTTTGGAGTCTGTCCTGGCAATGGAAGAGGAGGAAACTTTGAAGAAGCGACTATTCAAACACAAGCTGTCGCGCACACGCACCCAGTGGTGTTTTGAGCGGGCAATCAAGAATTATAGAACTCACCAAATCTAGGAACATTTCAGAATGTCCGGTGCTTCTTTTCAAGGTACTCTTGGCTTAATCCCATTAAAATAAATATTTTATTTATTACTCATTACATTTGCAGTCTTCTTCGCGTCGTCTCATTGAAAGCGAAGACCCTCAATGAGCCAATTTCGCTTGTAACTCTGGAAAACAAATTGAAGTTTGCGATTTGGTTGCTGGCAAACAAGAGTCGCTCTCCTCTGTGGGTGACCGCTTTAAAATTCAGAAAAGTTCTGGACACCAAATATTCCAGTATATTGTAAACATTCTTGACGGTCTAGCATCGACCAACATCAAATGGCTAACAAACGCACGGCAAATCACAACTACAGCCTTATTTGAGCAGAAGTCTAGAGGAATACCTAAAAGGGTTGAGATCTCCTTTTTACCAGCTCTTTCTCTAAGAGCCTATGGTAGATGGCCGATGATGATCGGGGATTGATGTGGTTGCCTGGGCGATCTCCTATATCTTGAGTGTTTTAAATGCCCATTAAAACACGAAGTTTAATATTTAACTTAAGCTTTATTTAATTTTAAAGAAGAAAAAAGTGCTAAGTGTTACCGTTCACGGATAGGCTGAAAAAGTTACAAAAAGTTTCGGTAACTTTAGCGCTCCCAAAAGTATATATCGAGGTTGCCACATTACTCCCTTCTGGACTTCATGTTGCAAATCGAACAGGGAGTCTAATTGTGCGGCGATGCCTGGTAGCTTGATGATCTGCAGGCGTCTCTGTGGTGGTTCTGGGTGCGTTGTCCAAAGGACTTGATGGCGGTTCAGGTGTATCAGTAGCGATGCTGGTTAATGAATACGGAAGAGCTTTTATGAAGGCGGGCTTAAGGCGGTCTATTGATTGGTATCGCGACCATTGACTGATATGGTGAAATAATTAGAATGTTTCGATTTGACTTCAAATAGTCCATCGTAAAGCGACTGAAGCGAACCGCGTACAGTGTCGTTGAGCAAAAAATCATGGTCTGCATTGTTCAATTGCTTGAAAAGGAAAGTCTTGGAGGTGTCATGGTGAGCGGTTTGAGTTGGGCGAACTTGGGACATCATCCCTACAAGATCTTTAGCGAATTCTGTTTGGGGTTGAAATTTGCTGCTTCCATGTAAAAATTCCCCAGTCAGACGAAGTGTTGTACCATAAACCAGTTCTGCTGCTGTGGTTTTAAGATCTGGCTTATAAGCTGAGCGTAGTCCAAGTAGAATTATTGGCAGTTTATGAGGCCAACAAATCCGATTTTTGCACATGATGGCTGCCTTTAAGGTCCTATGCCAGCGTTCAATAATCCCATAAGCTTGAGGATGATATGATGTCGTGCGCAAATGATCGATGCCAAGGAGTCGGGACAGTTCGGTCTGTTGTTGTGTTTGCGAGGAGGGACTCCAATGCGGGAAATCCATGTGTTGACTAGAGCGGGTGCAACCGTGTCTGGCCACCGGGTATAGCGATCGATGATGGCCAAGCAATATCTGTAATGTCCAGATTGAGATAGTGGTCCTATGAGAGCCAAGTTGATGTGCTCGAATCTTTGCGTAGGCAGTTGATATTGCTGAAGAGGCGAGTGAGCATGACGAGTGATCTTCGATCTCTGACAAGGGATGCAGTGCTTGACGAAGTCGGATATTTCCTTGTGCATAGGAATCATTCCTTGATAAGTTTGATTGTTGAGCCAACTCCTTCATGAGCAATGTTGTGAAGTTTGCGGATGATTTTTCTTCTGAGTGGCTGCGGGATGAATAGTCGCACGCTGGAAGTAGAAAAATCACATTAAATTGAATTCGTCGTATTTGTTGACTGCTTTGAGTTGCGGGTGGTTGTGTAATCGCTAAGTGGTTGTTTTAGCTCAGGATCTATCGAAGTTTCCGTGGAATTCGGGTTTCTGGGAAAATCATATACCAATGGTTTGTGGTCTGTGCGGACATCAAATAATCTTTTTTCAAGCATTTAGCGGAAATGTTTGATTCTGAGATATATTGCCAATAGCTCTCGATCGTAAGTGCTATACTTGCGTTTTGCTCATGTGAGTTTCTTCTCTTTTGGCCCGATATTTCTATCCCAACCGTTTGACGGTCTCGGCCGCTGCTATTAATGCCCGCCACTCGCCTCTGTCTTGTGCGAGCTGGCACCAGTTGGTCAGTTTAAGCGCCTCAATGTCTTTCAGCACCTGTTTTTCCCAACTAAGTTTCGGTCGTCCTACACCTCCTGCTTTCCCTAATTCGTTCGTCTTCCGCCAGTACACTTTTTTTACTGGAGCTTCTTCATCCATACGAGTATCATGTCCAAGACAGCGCAACCGCTGTTGTTTTATGCGCTTGACTAGGTCAGTGTCCCCTATAGCTCATACAGTTCGTGGTTCACTCGTGGTCCATAAATCCTCCGAAGGACTTTTCTCTCGAACACGCCGATCGCGTCCTTATCCACTGTTGTTAATGTCCATGCTTCTGAGCCGTATTGCAGGACTGGGATAATAAGCGACTTGTATAGCGCGATTTTCGTTTTTCGAGAGAGGGCTCTGCTCTTGAACTCCTACTAAGCCCTTAGTAACAACGGTTTTCAAAAGTTATTCTTCTTCGGATCTCCAGACTGATGTTGTTGTCGCTGGTAATCATCGTTCCGAGGAGACAAAGTCCTTTAAAACGTTAAAGTTGTACTCTCCCATCGCAACAGATTGTCCAAGTGGCGTAGGCTCACTGCGCGCTGAGACTAGGAACTTCGTCTTTTCCTCATTTAACGCTAAGCCCATGAGTTTTGACTACTTCTCAATCTCTGAAAACGCCTTGCTTACCGCACGTTCGCTTTTGCCGATGATATCAATCGGCATATGCAAGTAGAGAGAGACATCTTTTCCTATCTTCCCTTTTGCCGATGATATCAATCGGCATATGCAAGTAGAGAGAGACATCTTTTCCTATTTTGACGGAGCTTTCTGTGCTTCTCAACGTCATCATGGAAAGGCGAACGTACTTTGCTGGAATACCAAAGGTGGACAGGGCTGTGAATATCTGGTCCGTGGTGGATTTGCCAGTTCTAAAACCACACTGATAAGGTTCAATCAGTTCACTCATTCTCGGCTTTAGACGTTCACATAGGATACATGACAGAACCTTATATGCGATGAGAAGGAGAATGATCCCGTGGTAATTGGCGCAAACCGCAGGGTCTCCTTTTTTAAATATTGGTCAGAGTACACATAGATTCCAATCTTCGGGCATGCTTTCTTCGGACCATATTCTGCATACGAGTTGGTGTATGCACCTTACCAACTCCTCGCCGCCAGCCTTGAGCAATTCAACGGGCAGCTCATCAGCTCCAGCTGATTTGTTATTTTTTAGCCTTTTTATGGCTAACCAAACTTCGTTATGCTCCGGTGGGTCTATTTCTTTATCATCGATTGGTGGTTCCACTACTTTTCCATTTGTCTGGTGCCACTTGTGGATCTGTGACAAGATTTCGGCTTCGTCCTAACATAGTGAGGCTCCGGGCTTAAAACCTTCGGCTAGTCGACGAACTTTTCGGTAGAATTTTCGAATCTCACTTTTGCCGAACAGTCTTTCGATTACTCACGCATACCCTTTCCTGCTCATTCGTTTTCCTTCTGAAAAGGAGCTTCTCCTCTCTCCTTCTCTTCCGATATCGCTTCTTGACAGCTCGCGTTGCACCTGACTGCAGAGTTCTCCTGTAGGCAGCGTCTTTCTCTGCAGTAGCGCTGCGGCAATCATTAGTGTTCGGCATATCCGAGAGTCTCCTTGGCAGCCGTCCTCATCGAGTGTAAAATATGTTTCCACTGCTCACTTATACCTGAAGGGAAAGGTGAAATTTCCTTGAGAAAATGGGTGAGTTTTGCTGTGTAGGCTTCGGAGGTCCGTTGTGATTGCAGCTTCTCGACGTTAAGCTTTCGACTTGTACTAGAGAGTCTTTGGCTGCAACAAGGTAGTGATCCGAGTCTATATTGGCTTCTCGGAAAGAATGTACGTCAAGCACACTCGATGAATGCCTTCCGTCTATCACAACGTGATCAATCTGATTTTCCGTGCTATTATCAGGGGACCTCCAGGTCGCCATGTGGTTGTCGCGGTGTTTAAGTCTTGTGCTACTAACGACCATATTCCTGCCCGCTGCAAAATCTCTTAGCCTCTCTCCATTACTGAAGGTTTTATCGTGCAGACTAAATCGGCCGATTGCCGGACTAAAAACTGCTTCTCTCTCGATTTTTGCTTTAAAATCGCGTACCGCTATCTTAATGTGATCAGGGCAGCGCTGGTATGTACGTTCGTCGCGGCATCCTTGTCTTCTGCTGGGGCGTGAGCACAGATAAGGCTAATATTAATATATTTTGCCTTAAGTCTGAGTACGACTAGTCGCTTGCTAACAGGTGTGAAGCTGATGGAAGAGCGACGCAGTCTTCCGCAGACTGCAAAGCCGCACCCAAACTCGTGCTTGGTAGCATGTCCGCTATAGTAGATATCCCAGGGGGCATTGGTTGGTGATGTTTTTCTCAACGTATTCCATTGTCCAGTCGCATTTCCTGGAGTGCGGTAACGTCTGATGAATATTTTTCCGAGGACTTTTACTAACTAATTATCAGCACCCTCCCTGTTAAGGTTGCGAGCATTCTAGGTGCATATCCTCAAATCGTGGTCCTCGTTTGCGTGGGTCGTCATCGATAATGGTCCGTATCCGAGTCATTTTTTTAGTTTTCATTGGCGGATGAATAAGACAAGAATCGGGTGCCAAGCCCGAAGTAATGCCCCTTATTTGTCCCAGGGGAAGATCGCCGCTCAGCAGCTTTGCGGATGCATCTCTCTGTTACCAGGGGTTACCACGGGGAGACTTGAGACGCAGTAAGCCAGAATCTCGCTGGGTTTACCTTGTTAATCCGGTCAGCAACTTTACCTCACTACATATTTTCAATATTCATTGCTATTTTCAATATTCAAAAAATTTTAACCCGGTTCCTACCGGTATACCGAAATAAAAAACTGGGTACCGTATTGAAACCGAAATAAATTAAAAACCAAAATAGAACCCTTTACCGAAACATTAATTTCGGGTCGTACCGGTACCTGAACCGAAAATCGTTTCGGTATTAATCCCTGGTTACGATCAACTTTTTGAATTCAAAAATGCGTCACAGTATTATTATTTGGAAGTTTTTGTTATAATAGTTACAACAGTACATGTCGCTATTTTTACATTTCCATACGGTTGGGATGCAAAAAATCGATTTGTAAGTGAAATGATAAAATAATAAGTTTAAGCACATCTTCCATGTATATTTCCAAAAGCTTACCTTGTCAAATATATTAATGTGTTTGTAGGGATTAACAGCAATAAGTATTGAGCCGGTGTAAGTCTATATTTGAATTGTATAGGACTCCAATTTAAATGTGATTAGCAGCAGTTTTGGATTTGTGTTATTTCTTCATGTAGTCTTCTTTTAGCAGTGGTGGCTTTTCGTTTTACCCTTATAAAGGATACACCGATGTGGATATGGCACGCTTCGGCAAAAAAAAACTGTTTCGCCGGATCGTTTGACTAAGCTGAATAGTTATATGAATCCTTTTTATTTCTGAAGATTGAAAAGTAAGTAACTACTTAAGGTTCGAAATCGATTACCTTGATTATTAAAGTTAACCAGCATTGGAACCGCATACCCAAAAGAACCGATTAAGCCTCAGAACCAAAACTGCGACCGAAACCGATATTTTTTATTTTTTTTTTGTGTGCTCGTATACCGATTGTTCTGGAACCAAAAAGTAAATAAATATTGTACCGGTACAGTTTAGGTTCCGAGTTTAACTAAGCGAACACTTTGTTTTGGAGTACTTTTTCGGAATTTTCCTGAACTGTAAGCTGTTAAATAAAAAATCGCGCCATTTTGAAGACCCTCATTATAATACCATGTTAACATCTGATCAGTAAAATCTTGTATTTCAACCGTATTGTGGAAAAGACAATGAAATTCTTTCAATTCATAATTCTGAATTGGCACTAAAATGAAAAAATGCCAATTCAAAAAAAATGCCTTTGACTTATCATTGAAAGTGGTGTGGGGGGAGGGGACGTCCGCCCCGGGTGGCACATTTTAGAAGCGGCCAATTCTTAGAAAATATGCATTAAAGATCCTCAAAAATTAATATTATGTGTAATAACTTGATATGGCCTGTTTACTGACATAGGAGGTGCCCTAGAAATAACTAGTGATTTTCGCAGCTTTTTGAAAACGGGTTTGTGTAAGGCGTGGTACTAGAATGTGGCAGATTGGAAATTCGCCAGTGCCCTAGAAAGTATGTTATTAATTGAGTGATAGGCGCTGCTCAAAGAACTAAACATTTTAATGTTACTCGTGCAAATGTATGTAACAGGCAGATGGAAGCATCTCCGACACCATAAAGTATATATTTTCGTGATCAGCATCAACAGCCGAGTCGATATAGCCATGTCTGTCTGTCTGTATGAACACAGAGATAACGGAGACTAGAAGAGCTAGAGCCACCAAATTTTACATGTTGACTCCTATTGTCCCTACGCAGATCAAGTTTATTTCAAATTTTAGCTACGCCCCCTCCCGCCCCACAATAAAAAATGTTGAAAAACTCCAACAATTTTAGAGATATCAAGCTAATATTTTGAGGTTTAGTTTATGTGCTCAATACCTACAATCTCTGAAAGTTTAATAAAGATCGGATAATAAATGGCAGAGTTATAAAGGTTAAAAAAACCTTGCAAACTTTTTGGCGCTAAATGCACTTTTTGCTCAAATAATGTTGAAACACTAATTGCCCTTAGAAACGAGTATATCGAAGTCGGGCAGGACCGACTTTTACTTACGCTCTCGTTATATATGAATTTCTCCATTTTCATTGGATGCAACTATGGTGTTTATCCATAGACTTTCTTTTCCAATAGCTTATTTTATATAAATAATTTTTCCAGAATATAGAAAAAAGTGTACGATTTCGACAAATATATTAATATTTTTTAAACATTTATCCGATTTCTTGATAGTGACTTAAGATGGTTTAAGGCAGGGTTTAAAATTACTGTCAATTTTCAATTTCATTTGCTGTGCTTTTCGAAATCGCAGTTCACATGGAAATGAATAGTACAAAAATCAGAGAGCAAAGCTGAGCTATTGCTTTGCTGTGACAATTTCGATAGCATAGCAATAGTACATTTGAAATGCTTGGCAGCAGGGACCGTAAATAACAGTTATGAAAGAAAAACATAAAAAAATTTGACTTATCCAAAGGTTCTATATGAAAGGGGGAGGTACCAGTATTCATATTTTTGTGCCTGGCATTTAAAAAGGGATACATTCTTATTAAGAATTTTTATCGAAAAAATTACTTTCAATTTATTTTTAAAAATTGAAATAAAAATTAAACTCAAATAACTTTTAGACCAAAAGTCCTATAACCAATGTTTGTATATACATATGATCTATGGGTACGTATGTATGTATGCATGCGTGCAGATGTGTGCTTACGTGAGAAATAATCGTGAAATAAGTACATCTGGCATGCTTCCATGTCCGACTAGGCGAGTGTATACATACTTACAGACCCATAGATCACATATGTAAAAATATTTGTTATAGGGTGTTTGGTTTAAAAGTTATTTGAGTTAAATTTTTAAAAATTAAAAAAAAAATCAAAGTAATTTTTTGCTTTCAAAATGTGGAACAAGAATATAAGTTTATTTACCGAGGAAGTTAAAAAACACTGCTTTTGTGAGCTCTTAAGGTTGAACTTATTTGCACAGAATTTATTTGTCGTTGCATTAATGCAACTTCTAAATTAAAAGAATAAACATTTAAGTCCAAAATTTTATAATCGAATTCATTTTAAAACTATTATATACTTTTACATATTTTGCATATTTGTTGCATGTAACCACGATGGGGCGAAAAAAAAACTTGACCGACTTTCTCACTAGTTTGTTTACAAATATTTTTCAGTGTATTTTTAATTGAAATGTATGTACATGGTTTTCAAATCAAATTAAGAAGATTACTACAAGCTCCATCTAGATGCCATGAACAAGAACATCCACCCAAATTTGCAAAAACAGAAACATGAGAAAACGGCCCTTAAAGAGGAAACCAATAAGCAAGTGAATGGTATCCTAGAAAACAGAAGTTTAAGTCTGGCTGGTAGGAAGTGTTTTAGGTGTGGAAAGGAAGGACACCTAATATAAGAATGTTCTGAAGAGATTATGCTATGTATGCAAGAAAACTGGCCATATTGCCAGAAATTGTAAACAGACGAAAAATTGTTTTAAAGAAAGAGCAAACAATCGTGCTCGTGCTTAAGAAAAGAAGAGATGGACTTTTCTTAAAGCAATTAGAGGCAGGTGATATACAATTTTGTGCGATGATAGATACTGGGTATGCATAATAAGAGATGAAATTTCTTGTGGCCGTTTGATTAAGCTGGCTTATAACATCAACAACAATGGGCTGGGAAAAAAAGGTGTTGGAAAGGGACGAGTGCCAGGGATGGGAGAAAACTCCTCTGTTGGGGCGGACGTTTCACGGTCAACAGTGATATGCCCCGGAACATTCAAAAGTATAACATGACTTGGAAGAAAATGGGCCAAGGGCATTAGAGTGAGTTGTTAATGCAAAATTTTTTTTTTTATTTAAAACAAAGTAAAAGTTACAGTTTTATAAATGTGCTTCTTCATCCATACGAGTAACATGTCCAATCCAGCGCAGCCGCTGTTGTTTTATGCGCTTGACTAGATCAGTGTCCCCATAGAGCTCATACAGTTCGTGGTTTATTTGGGTACGGAACTCATCGCCAACTTTCACAGGTCCATAATTCCTCCGAAGGACTTTTCTCTCAAACCCGCCGATCGCCTCCTCATCCACTGTTAATGTCCATGTTCTGCGCCGTATAGCAGGACTGGGATGATAAGCGACTTGTATAGCGCAATTTTCGTTTTTCGAGATAGGGCTCTGCTCTTGAACTCCTTACTGAGCCCGTAGTAACATCGGTTTGCAAGAGTTATTCTTCTTCGGATCTCCAGACTGATGTTTTTGTCGCTGGTATTCCGAGGTAGACAAAGTCCTTTACAACCTTAAAGTCTTACTCTCCCATTGCAGCAGATTGTCCAAGACGCGTAGGCTCAGTATGCGCTGAGACTGGGAACTTCGTCTTTTACTCATTTACCGCTAAGCCCATGAGTTTTGACTGCTTCTCATACTCTGAAAACGCCCTGCTTACCGCCCGTTCGATTTTGTCGATAATGTCAATATCATCGGCATATGCAAGCCATTACCTCCTTATAAAAGATGGTGCCCGTTCTGTTAGCATTTGGGCACTGGCGCAGTATATAATCCATCAGCAGATTAAAGAAATTACACGATAAGGTGTCACAATTCCTAAAATCTCTCCTGGTATCGGAGAGGTTCTTTCCTATTTTGAATTTATCGGCCTGTCGAATGCGGCTTTATAATCAACAAAAAGATGGTAGGTTTTGATTTTCGTCTCAGGGTTTTTCTCCAGTATTGGTATCAATGTGAATATTCACATAAGAAACATGACAGAACCTTATATGCAATGGGTAGGAGACTGATCCAGCGGTTATTAGCGCAAACTGCAGGGTCTCCTTTTTTAAGTATTGGACAGAGAACACTTAGACTCTAATCTTCGGGCATACCAACTCGCCGCCAGCCTTAAACAATTCAGCGGGCAGTATACCAGCTCCAGATTATTTGTTATTTTTTATCCTTTTTATGGCTTACCAAACTTCGATATGGTGTGGTGGGCCTATTTCTAAATCATCGATTGGTGGTTCCACTACTTCTCCAGAGGTGTCATTGTGTTCGTTATCGCCTACCAGCAGGTTGGAGAAATAGTTTCTCCATTTGTCTAGTGACAATTGTGGATCTGTGACAAGAATTCCGGAGTTTTCTAGACGTTTAGCTTTCGACGTGTACTAGAACGTGCGGCATGTGCCACACTGATCGGCCTACAGTCGGACTAAAAACGGCGTCTCTCCCGATTTTTGCGTTAAAATCGCCTTGCACGATCTTAATGTCGTGATCAGGGCAGCGCTGGTATGTACGTTCCAGGCGCTCAAAGAATTCGTCTTTCGTCGCGGCTTTCTTGTCTTCTGTCGGGGCGTGAGCACAGATAAGGCTAATATTAAAATATTTTGCCTCAAGTCTGAGCACGGCTAGAGCGAAGCAGTCTTCCGCAGAATGCAAAAGCCGCACCCAAGCTCGTGCTTGGTAGTGTCCGCTATAGTCCGCTATAGTAGATCTCCCAAGGGGCATTGGTTGTTGATGTTTTTCTCAACGCTTCCCTTGTTTAATCCATCGCATTTCCTGGAGTGCGGTAACGTCCGATAAGTATTTTTCGAAGACTTTCACTAGCTGGACATCAGCACCCTCCCTGGTGAGGGTGCGAACATTCTAGGTGCATATTCTCAAATCGTGGTCCTTAAAACGTTTGCGTTCGTCGTCATCGATGGTGGTCCGTATCCGAGGCATTTTTTTTGAAGCTTTCATTAGTGGATGAATTAGACGATAATCGGTGGCAAGCTCGAAGTAACGCCCCCTATTTGTCCCAGGGAAGAATCGCCGCTCACGTTAGCCAGCAGCTTTGCGGATGCATCGCTCTGTTACCAGGGTTTACCACGGGGAGGTGTGAGTCGACTTGAGACGCAGTAAGCCAGGTTCGCGCTGGATTTACCATGTTAAACCGGTCAGCAACCTTACCTCTCTACATACGTCCCTGTAACCACAGGAGGGTTCCTGCCTTCCAAAGAAATTATAATTAAAACAAGTAAGAAAGTTGTACCTGTGAAGTGCTGACCATTACCGTTGAGACCGGTGCTGCCCATAATTGTTAGCTTTCCTTATAACTCGACTATCGTTCATCCGATCTTTACCATTCCTTTGGCGGATCGATAAAGAATACCGATTACTAAATATGACTACAAGATACGAACCTTCTATCTATAATACTGCCGGATATGACGATTTTCCAAATTTGCGGGGGTAGGAGGGGCGTGGCAAAAATTGAAGACAAACTTGATCTGCTGTAAGTATAAGAAGTTTTTGTCCCATACATGTCAAACCTCCATCTCTTACCATCTCCGAGATCTATTTGTTCATACGGACAGACGGACATGGCTAAATCGACTTTATAGGGTCGGGAATACTTCCTGCCTGTTACATTCTTTTGCACAAACTTAATATACTCTGTAAACCTTTGTTACAGAGTATAAAAATTTGAATTTGCACTGCCAGATTTAATGCCAATTAAAATTAAGCATTATCACGCACAGGGTGGGGAAACATAACTCCCGTATTTCTTAACACAATAAAACAAAAGGATTTGATTTACAGCCAGTTATTCCTTCGGTACAGAGTATAACAACCGAAAAATTCACAAAAATATAATATACTAGAAACAATTTATATGGCAGAACAACGTTTGCCGTATCAGCTAGTTTATATATAAATAACAATGTGTTTTTTTTTAAATGTATTTTAAGTGTGTTACTTACGAACCCCATTTTACTGAAAGGTAAACTCAAACAATTATGAATTTTTTATGGTAAAATGAAGATACTTGCAATTTGGCAAATCTCCACCCTAGGGTAGCGTCCACCCTAGTGACCATATATTTTTGGTAATTCACTTTGTATGGGAGCTACGTCTAAAAAATTTACCGATATTAACGAAACTCAACCAGAATGTCCATACTACAACTGTAATTTCGCATTTTGGGCAAAATGTACATTTCCTCCCATACAAATTTATACGGTCACTTAAGGTGGCAGAAAAGAGCATTTTGCAAAAATGTAGTCACACTTCTCGATAGCCATTCGATTGTTCGATAGTTTTTATTCGATACTCGACTATTTTTTTCTTATTTTGACGAAGTTTCCTACATTTATGCACTAATCAAAAATTACAATAATAACATTAGAAGTAATGTTTTTAGCAGGGACCGTAACAGTTATAATTTTTATAATAAAAATTGTACAATAACAATTATTTTTTGATTTATATCAAAAAATTGAAAAAAAAAAGTTTTATTTTTGATTTAAAATAAAAAAATTACGAAATAAGAATTAAATTTCAATTTTTATTTAAAAATCATAATGTAACGCTTATTTTCAATTTTTATAATAAATAAATTAATTAATACTGTTTTTGACTGTTTAAACGACCTTTATACTCTTTAACTTGTAGTTTTTACAGGCTCGAGGTCTTACTATGTTATTGACATAGCTTTAAACAGAGGCACACAACACAACAAAGGAGGCTTCAGGTTGATCGGACGACGTTTCATGAGGGACCAACCTCACTCATCAGCGATCTTCAGCCTGAAATGTCTGTCCAAACAGCAGTCTCTCCATGCCTGCGACGGCAAAACCGTTTGGGAATTCCAAAGGGCAGCTTTGCGCGCAAAACACCATAAGACAGCTTAAGACAGCCATTCCCCTTTGTAAGTGTGTGGCCTCTTTGGACTCAGGTGCACCAAGGCCGCGCCTGGTAAAAAGACCAAAATGTTTGTATATACAAACAGGAGTTTTTTTTGTTTTAAATGAAACTATTTTTATTAAGTTTCGAACAACAACGCGTGCCGAGCGTTTTAGTCTGTTTTGACTGTTTAAACGACCTTTATACTCTTTAACTGTAGTTTTTACAGGCTCGGGTCATATGTTATTGCATAGCTTTAAACAGAGGCACACAACACACAAAGGAGGCTTAGGTTGTCGGAGACGTTTAGGGGACATTCGCGACTCGTGGTGTAGTTGGCGGGGAGTGTTTGGGTTCGCAGCTGGGGTGGGGTGTGCGCGGAGCTTTGTTGTGCTTTGTGTCTACTGTAGACCGGTGTGGGGGTTGGTTAACATAAAAACAAAGTTAAGGTTCAGGGTGCGAAAGTCAAAACGGGCCCCTAAGGGGTGGCTGTCTTAAGCTGTCTTTTGGTGTTTTGCGCGCAAAGCTGCCTTTGGAATTCCAAACGGTTTTGCCGTCGCAGCTGGAGAGACTGCTGTTTGGACAGACATTCAGGCTGAAGATCGCTGTGGTGAGGTTGGTCCCTCATGAAACGTGTCCGATCAACCTGAAGCCTTTTGTTGTGTTGTGTGCCTCTGTTTAAAGCTATGTAATAACATGTAGACCTCGAGCCTGTAAAAACTACAAGTTAAAGAGTATAAAGGTCGTTTAACAGTCAAAACGTTAACGCGCGTTTGTCGAAACTAATAAAAATAGTTTCATTTAAACAACAAAAAACTCCTGTTTGTATATACAAACATTTTTTTGCAGGCGGTTGGTTGCACCTGAGTCAAAGTCAAAACTGAGGCCACACACTACAAAGGGGAATGGCTGTCTTAAGCTGTCTTTTTGGTGTTTTGCGCGCAAAGCTGCCCTTTGGAATTCCCAAACGGTTTTGCCGTCGCAGGCATGGAGAGACTGCTGTTTGGACAGACATTTCAGGCTGAAGATCGCTGATGAGTGAGGTTGGTCCCTCATGAAACGTCGTCCGATCAACCTGAAGCCTCCTTTGTTGTGTTGTGTGCCTCTGTTTAAAGCTATGTCAATAACATAGTAAGACCTCGAGCCTGTAAAAACTACAAGTTAAATTAATTAATTTTTATAAAAAAATCGATAAATAAAGATTATTTTTCAATTTTTTATTATAAAAACTGAAAATAAAAATTTAATGTAAATATCTTTAGAACCGGGTGGAGTATTACCAAAATTTAAAAACATTCATGATGTGTGGATCAATACCTTTTATATGATACATCACATGTCCTGAAAGGACCAACATTTAGGATCCTTAAGGTATAACTTCATGTGAGTTAACAAATCGATGGCAAGCAACAGGAGTATGTATTTCGAAAAGTGACTTATATATATAAAGGACTCGTGGAGACACCACCACCTCCCCCATCCCTCTTACCCCATCAAGCTGTAAAATTTAATTCATGATATTCGTCATAATTATAAGCAGGGATGCAATTCGGTCGATCGGTCGACAAACTAGTTTTAGTATCCATTTGGGTGTTAGCTATAACAGACAACTAAAAACAAAATCACTTAATGTTATAACTGCCAAATATTCGGCCACTGCTCCAGTCGTTGTGCAGTGAAAAACCTACCGCCCGTCTATGTACATTTTTAATATCCGCTGAGCCGAAATAAGGAAAAAATAAACAAAAAATTTTTCAACGGGGATTCGAACCGCCAACCCAAGAATGTAATGCGACATACCTAACCACTCAGCCAACATATATTTTATTAACCGAGCAGGTAAACTTTAATATATGTATCTTTGTAAAGGCTGACAAAAGCGAAAATTGGTATCCAATATCTGCAACCTGGAACATTCGCTTTTTTTCACATGCGTCATCTGTAATATCTATAAGTCTTTGATATAAGTCACTTTTTTGCTTGCCACCGATTAAATAATTTTTTTGGCTCACATAAAGTTATACCTTAAGGATCCTTAATGTTGGTGCTTTCAGGATATGTGATGTATCATATGAAAGGTATTGATCCAGACATCATGAATGTTTTTAAATTTTGGTAATACTCCATCCGGTTCTAAGAATATTTGCATTCAATTTTTATTTTCAATTTTTATAATAAAAATTGAAAAATAATCATTATTTTTAGTTTTTATTATAAAAATTGAAAATAAGAGTTAAATTATGATTTTTAAATAAAAATTGAAATTTAATTCTTATTTCGTATTTTTTTTTAAAATCAAAAATAAGAGTTAAAATTAGTTTTTATAATAAAAATTAAAAATAAAGGTTTATCCTGCCTACAGAATCCTGGACCCTGAATAAGTATATCTAAGATATTTCCATTCATCTAAATTATTTTTTTAAGGTTCGATTTTTATAAACTCGTAACTCTTATTTGCAATCCCTGGTTTTTAGCATCTAAATAAATCATTTATTATTATCATTTATGTTTTATTTGTATGCTTTTGTGATATTTACTTGGTTAATTGTAAACAAAGAACAAAGAAATTTTTGAAAAATTCTTTAGTGAGGAAGAACTTTTAGGAATATCCCATATGGAAGTTTATTTGTTTATCTTCTTCCTTGAGTCGCTCTACGATATTTTAATCGGAAAAATGCCGCCTTAAATGAAATTGGAGCACTGAAAAACCTATGAATCGATAACACTTGTTTTTTTTTTTTAGATTTTACCCCATGCTTTTACAAATGCGTTAAATCCACCTCCACCACCAAAAAATAAAACATGAGAAAGCGGCCCTTAGTAATTAGTTTACACATGAATTAAAATATCGCGATCAAGAAGTAAACCTGTATATCTTCATTTTCTTTTCGTAAATTTAAAAACGGTTATAATTTTTTAAAAATTAAATGCTTCGTTATTCATTCATACATCTTGATTTTTGCCTCAGCGGACAGTTTTACATATGAAATGTGCATTGGAGCAAACATGAAAAATATACGGGAACAGAATGTAGATTAGTTATTACAAGTAAAAAAAACGAGAAAACTTACTTCGGCTCCCTCATAGCTTAAATACCCACCTATGTCCAATAATTTATATAAATAAAGGTTTCAAATAATGTTCAATTAACAATTTAATTTTTGCTTTAAATGATTTCCGAAACTGACCTATATAGGGCGCTTTTCACACAGTTCACATTGAACAAAGCTGACTGTCCGATTTGGTTTTGTTTAAAAGGATACATATATTATATCGCTGGTATATCGAAGATTTAGATTCTGATTTATTCCCAATTCGTCTATTTCAGATATCGAAGTCATATCCGCAACGCCTATATGTTGTCTGGTCGCCATCATATCTAAAATAAAGAAAAATAGTAACATTAATATCATTTGTTGATTTAAATAAATTATGGCTAACACAATTAAGATTTGACAAATGACATCTTGTCACGAAACATTTTAAGCTGCGAAGACTCCGAAATATATAAAACTCAATTTCTACACAACTAGCTGTAGGTAAGATCAAGGAAGTGGTCCTTAAAGGATTCGATTTGTTCGTAAAAGGATTCGAAAAATCGTACAAAATTGTCACTGTTTAATGCTTTCCGAAAAGGAAAAAAATTAAGGGTACTGTATATCTTCAGGTGCCAATTTATAAAGGCTTACAAAAATTAAATTACAAAAAAACAGTGATATTTAAAATCGAATTTTTTTATTCGATAGGCAACCGGTTAAATTAAATTAAGAAAAATTTGTTGTTGCTGCGTTTGTTGTTGTGTTCCAGTTCAAAGTTGACCAAAAATTAAAATTATAGGCTCATGGTTGCCCAAATAAAAAGAGGAACTATTGACCGACTTTCAAATGATGCATGTAGGTGTTAGCTTTCACCGAGAATAAATGATCAAAATCGGTTTAGTAGTTCCTGAGAAATTTGGGTCAAAGAACGTAAAAACGTGGTAAAAACAAATTATCATGAGAAAACGTAAGAAAATTAAAAAAGATTGATTTTGTAAAATTTCCATATTATTAGATAAAAAACTAATATTTTCGTGTTTTTTTTCGGAAAAAACAGTGGATTTGAAAAAAATATTGACATTAAATTGAAAATACTGACAATACCAACCTGCCTCCACAAAAAAATTCTAAAAAAAAAAACATTTTTTTGACTTGAAATTTTTAGGAGTACGAGTATAGTACCCTTAAATCGAATGTTAAGGCGGTAGTACAAGTTGTGGCGAAAAAAGAATCAACTTTCTTTTTTTGTATATTTTCACAGCTCTTCTTCTTCTTATTTGGCCCGATATTTCTATCCCAACCGTTTGACGGTCTCGGCCGATGCTATTAATGCCCGCCCTTGGGCCTCTGCCTTGTGCGAGCTGGCACCAGTTGGTCAGTTTAAGCGCCTCAAAGTCTTTCAGCACCTGTTTTTCCCAACTAAGTTACGGTGGTCATACACCTGTTTCTTTCCCTAATTCGTTCGCCTTCCGCCTGTACTCGTTTTTTACTGGAGCTTCTTCATCCATACGTGTACCATGTCCAAGCCAGCGCAGCCGCTGTTGTTTTATGCGCTTGACTAGATGGTGCCGGATCTGTTAGCATTTGGGGACTGGCGCAGTATATACTCCATAAGCAGATTCAAGAAGTTACACGATAAGGTGTCACCCTGCCTTCTGGTATCGAAAGGCTTCGAGAGGTTCTTTCCTATTTTGACAGAGCTTCGTGCGATTCTCAACGTCATCATGCATAGCTCAGATATTATAAAATATTTCTCCAAAGGGGTTTTCAAAAATCGCGAATTAGTTTATGAGGTATAGCCCTTTTAGTGAACCAAGGTGATCCAAATTCCTTAGCAATTCTCGAAACCACGTTGTTCAAAATGGCGGCCGCGATTTTTTAAACGAATTTTAAAAAAACCTTCTAAAAATAGCAAGCGCAACTTGCCGAAAATTGGTAATGTAATTTGACCATCGGCTTTTCGGTCAGACTACCAGCTGTTCCTGAAATCTAAGTCAAATCAGTGCATAAAAATTGCAGAAAGTTAACTTCGGGTCGGCCGAAGTTTGTATACCCTTGCAGCAAGTTTTTTAAACTAAGACTAATTTTCGGACCTAACTTTTCTATGGGAGCTATATTACATAGATGTCCGATTTCGAGAAAACTTAGGGGAATCATTGAAAAGCATAACCAACTAAGATGAACAAAATTATGAGTCGACTCCGTTTAAAACAAAGAAGTTTTTCTCACTAGAAGTTTGTTTTTGACCGATCATTCGTACTGCAGCTACATATATGCTCTAGTCATCCGATTTTGACAAAACTTTGGAGAATTGTGTGAAAGCATACCAAATAAATGAATGCCAATTTTAAAAACATTTCCATTGACATCAAAAAAGTTTTTTTAATTATGACTACTTTTCAGACTCTACTTTTACAGCTTACTATATAGTCTATATAGATATACTATATAGATGTCCGCTTTCGGCCAAATTTAGTGGAATCATGGGAAAGCAAAGCAAGCTAAGAAATACAACGATTAGAGGTATTTCTATTGAAAACAAAATAGTTTTTCTCACTAAAGCTAGTTCGTTGCGACAAATGTGCAGCGTATTTGTACTAAAAGACGTCGAGCAAAGTTGGGTGAAGATAGCTTTAAAACTGATGGAGGAGATCGCATAGAAACAGACAGTCGGACGGACAGACGGGCATGGCTAAATTAACTCAGCTCGTCATGCTGATGAAGAATATATGCTTAACATCCGGACAATTTTATAATACCCTCTCCAAGGGTATAAAAAGAGTCATTCCGGTAACTGATTCAGGGCTCATGTTCCAGTTTTTGCAAATCCAGGTGGGTTTCGTGAATTGGCTTTCACGAAATCTAAATCGCTATCAAGAACTCCACTAATAAGTACCCTACGTGCCACATATCGTACGCCACAATCGATCTTCTGCGCCCTATCTTCGAAAATCGAATAATCAGAAAATATGGAGATGTGAATTGGCCGCCAAGCTGTGATCTGACACCGTTAGACTATTATCTTTGGGGAGCGGTCAAGGACAAATGTTAAACAAACAATCCTGAAACCATTGATGAGTTGAAGAACGAGGTTCAAGTTGCTATTGGTGACATACGTGCCGAAACAATTGAAAATGTTCTCAAAAAATTGGGTGGATCGAATGGGCGACTTTCAAGTCAGCCTGTTGGTCATTTGACCGAATTGTTTTTCATAAATAAATGGCATGAACCAACCTTTCCAATAAATGTTCAACCTTTGAATATCGAACCGTTTTTTTCATAGCAAAATTAAATTCCAATTTTTAAATAGTATATATTATATATATTAACGAGAAATACATAGTATTTTACTGCACAATTTCTACTCTTCTGCACTTGTTGTTTCTTGCCGAAAACCAGTATTTTCCGTACTATAAGTGGCTACCAGGATACCTTTTAAGCGAGGCGTCACACGTACTGAACTTTAACTGAAGTGCCGCGCAACACGGTTGCTGAATTTTTTATACGATGCTGCTTTTTGATAAAGTATCGTCCAGGGAGATACTTCCCTCTCCCTGTTGCATACATTTGCACAACCCTATGGTACAAAATATAAAAACAAATCCATTTATGAGCGAGAAATTAACAAGCTGGTAAAGTAGTATGGTATGAGTTCAATGTGGCTTTTATTTGTTTAAATGGCCAAGAAAGCGTTTTTTTTAAACAATTGATACATTTCTCTGTTGTTTTCAACGCCTTGCACAGGCTGGTGTTGTTGTAAGCTTGCCCCTAAAGTCTTCAGCCGTTTTTAAGCCCCCTATGCCTCATCATTGACTACGTGCGACGAGCCCCGCTTGTGGACATTAGTCGCCCTTTTCAATATGGTCAGGCTCAAAAATCTTGTCCCAAACAACACCGTAGAGAAACACACCTCTTCGTTGGAAACGGGCACGCCCCGTCCGAATTCGGCCTTAGTGTACCCATCAAAAATACATTTGATTGCAGCTCCATTAGTCCAAGTTAGTCCAATTACAATTTTTCGATGCATTAAATATAGACCAGCCAGAATTTTGATGAGGTAGGAAATTGGCTAAAAGTCTTAAGTTTAAATTTGTGTCAATTTGTAGCATTGGGAACGGCTGCTATATTGCAAAACGCGAATTGGTCTATAATTCTGAATTAATGGCTTTTAGACAAAAATTTTCAACAGAAAGTTAAAGATATTAGCATTACCTTTTTTCCCTTTACCTTATTTTCTGTGCAGGCAATAGTTTAAAAGTTATGTACGATCAAAAAAGCATTTTTCACTTCTTGCCCATAAATATGCATGAATTTAAAGTCCATAAACCAAATTTCTAGTTCATAGGTTAACTAAATTCTGAGACTTGTAAATCGTCTAACACTTACATTATTAACATAAATACCAATTCTCTAATCCAAAGGTGTATGTGAACCACTATTAAACCGATTGTATGCTTAAGTGTTATGACTGGGAATCCAATTGAATATCTTCGCTTTCGAGATGCGCCTCTACATATTTGACCATCTAAATATTCATCTAAGCTCAAGAAAATTTGGCAAATTTTACGAATTTTTTTAACTCAGGTTTTCACCTCCTAGCATTTCGGACCTTTCAATCTGCATCTTCCATTTACCAATGCCTGCATTGTAATATTAAAATTAAACGCTTCACAAATATGATCATTAGATAGTTTTGCGAATTTCAAGGTTTTTGGAACTTAAAAACCATTGCCGGTAAGCGTCCAACCATTCCTCAAAGTTTGTTCGCAATGATCCGTCTAACTTTGCAAATATCCAGCTTGTGGACCATTTCCTCGCTCAACCATTGCCCAAAGTTTTATCGCAATTGAATGAACGGTATTATTGCCTCTGTTTAAAGTGATGTCAATAACATAGCAAGACCTCGAGCCAGTAAAAAACTGCAAGTTAAGAGTATAAAGGTCGTTAAACAGTCATAAAAGTACTTAAATGCTTGGCACTGCGTTGTTGCTCGAAACTTAATAGAAATAGTTTCATTTAAAACAACAAAAAACTCCTGTTTGTGTACAAACATTTTTGGTCTTTTGTTCCAGAGCGGCGGCCGTTGGTTGCCCACTGAGTCCAAAGTCCAAAACGGTGGCCACACACTTACAAAGGGGAATGGCTGTCTTAAGCTGTCTTTTTGGTGTTTTGCGCGCAAAACTGCCTTTGGAATTCCCAAACAGTTTTACCGTCGCGGGCATGGAGAGACTGCTGTTTAGACAGACATTTCAGGCTCAAGATCGCTGATGAGTGAGGTTGGTCCCTCATGAAACGTCGTCCGATCAACCTGATGCCTCCTTTGTTGTGTTGTGTGCCTCTATTTAAAGTTATGTCAATAACATAGCGAGACCTCGAGCCAGTAAAAAACTGCAAGACTTTGCTGTTTTTGGTCCATTTTGTGCAAATTTCTTCAACTAAGAAACCTTCCCGGGCAAGCGTTCAAATTCCAAAAGTTTCATAGCAAATGCAGAAAAATCCCCATTAACAAAATGATCCGCCATTTATTGAATTTATTTGTTACAAAAAATGTGACAAATGAACAACCGATTTTGTGCAAACTTGACATAAACCATATACAAAATAGTCCGAGCAAAGCCTAAACATTTGGTTTGGATAGGTTAGCACGTTCTCGAGTAATAAAATTACAACGAAAAGTGGCAATGATTTTTATATTTATAAAATTGAGTGAAGAAGAAGCAGGCGAAACAATTTCATTGCACTTTACTTTTCCCCCTACTGGAATCAAAAAGTAATTTTGTGCTTAACAGCGCTTAACATCACATACGTGGACTCTATGTTAACAGGCTGTGGGCCTTATTTTGCGTTGATCGGCTGGTCCAATATTGTTGCCACCAGATGTTACGCGCTGTTACTCTACATGTATGTCATCGATCAGCTAGACTTAAAAAATAAACTAACTAAAAAAAATTTTAATTGTGAAAATATGGCAGAAAAAACAAAGCGAAAAACCGATTGGAATTGTTTTCTCATGAAGACAATGTTGCGCTGATTTTGTTGGTGAGAGACCGGAATGCCATTTGGGATTCATCCCACCCCAAGCATTCGGACTTAAATTTTGTTAACAAGGCTTAGATTGAGTTGCCTGAGCTTGTTCAAAAAGAAGGTTTGGAACATACATAAAGAAAGACAAGCACTTTGGATAAATTGATTAATATTTCTACCAATATGTGACAGTTGCTAATTACCGAACTGGATTTAAGGCTTTGCGTGAGAGCTATTGCTATCATGGCAGAAGCACATGGGTAAATCACTTGTCATCAAAACAAAACACAACTGATTGAGCAGTGTGATCCTTCTCCAGCTAATTTAAAAATGCCATGAACCTGAACAAGGCGATTCAGCGGCGTAGTTTTTATTGTTAGTTATTATAGGTCTCACAAGGCATACGTTCCACGTTGACGCAATATGTGGTGGCGTAAGCTAAATTACTTACGTCGTCAGTCCGTCGTTGCCCTTAGAAGATTAAAGCTAAAAAAAACTAATATTTCAATGATTCATATGTTGTATTATTGTCAAACTTGTAGTGTGGATGCAATTTACAAAGATATCCAACATTTCATTTCAATTTTATCGAAAATTTGAAAATAAAAGCCCGTTAATTACAGCGTTATTTTAACTAACAAAAAATTCTTAAAATATTATTTCTGTTTTGGATGATGTAAACTAATATAAGGTTGTCAAAAAAGTCTTGCGGTATTTCCGCAAGCTTGTCTTTGCAAGCGCGTAGTTCTAGTTTTATTTGTCGCATCGGTTCACGCTAGAGCTTTTTGGAAAGCTCTTTTCACGCGCTAACACGTGTTTGATTTATTGTTGTTTGTTTTTAATACGGCATATTTTACAGTACTACTACGATAAAGGCTAAAATGCATCTCATGCTGCCAATAAAATTTGTGCAGTTTATGGACCCGATACAGTTTCCATTTCCACTGCACAACGATGGTTTCAACGTTTTCGTTCTGGTGCAGAGGTGGTCGAAGATGCGCCACGATCCGGAAGGCCTGTCGTCGAAAATTGCGATAAAATCGCTGAATTGATCGAAAGAGACCGGCATAGTAGCAGCCGTAGCATCGGCCAAGAGCTGGGCATGAGTCATCAAACCGTTATAAACCATTTGAAGAAGCTTGGATTCAAAAAGAAGCTCGATGTATGGGTGCCACACGACTTGACGCAAAAAAACATTTTAGCCCGCATGGATGCATGCGAATCGCTTCTGAATCGCAACAAAATCGACCCGTTTTTGAAGCGGATGGTGCCTGGCGATGAAAAGTGGGTCACTTACGACAACGTGAAGCGCAAACGGTCGTGGTCGAAAAGCGGTGAAGCTGCCCAGACGGTGGCCAAGCCTGGATTATGAGCTGTTCCCCTATGGTCAAACGCTCAATTCGGACCTGTACTGCCAACGACTGGACCGCTTGAATGCAGCACTCATGCAGAAGAGGTCATCTTTGGTCAACAGAGGCCGAATTGTCTTCCATCAGGACAACGCCAGGCCACACACATCTTTGGTGACGCGCCAGAAGCTCCGGGAGCTCGGATGGGAGGTTCTTTTGCATCCACCGTATAGTCCGGATCTCGCACCAAGTGATTACCACCTATTTCTGTCCATGGCGAACGAGCTTGGTAGTCGGAAGTTGGCCACAAGAGAGTCCTGTGAAAATTGGCTCTCCGAGTTTTTTGCCAATAGGGAAGTGAGCTTCTATAAGAGGGGCATTATGAAGTTGGCATCTCGTTGGGAACTCGTCATCGAACAAAACGGCGCATATTTGACTTAAGACGCATTATTACGAGGTGTGTTCAAAAAGTATCGCGAATTTTGAATTTTCGCGGGTTACGTATATTCGAATTTCGATTTTTGTGGCGTTATGTTGCTACTCATGTCTCTCACTTATGCCGACAAGCTCGGCCATTTTGAATGTTAACTTAATTGTTGACAGCTGCTTCGCTTGCACGTGTTTTGGATCGTCTTCGATTTTTACCTCAATTGCGACCAAAAACAGCATCGCATGAACATTGCTAATGAGATGTTAAACTCTGTCCGCGACGACCCAAATTTGCTCCAGAGGGTCATAACTGGTGACGAATCGTGGGTTTATGGTTATGACGTGGAAACCAAAGCTCAATCATCTCAATGGAAGCTGCCGCACGAACCAAGACCGAAAAAAGCGCGCCAAGTTCGGTCGAATGTGAAAGTTTTGCTGACAGTTTTCTTCGATTGCAGGGGCGTGGTGCATCATGAGTTCTTGCCACAGGGAAGAACGGTCAGTAAGGAATATTACCTGCAAGTTATGCGCAATTTGCGCGAAGCAATCCGCCAGAAACGCCCGGATTTGTGGAAGAACAAAAATTGGCTTTTGCACCACGATAACGCCCCTGCTCACACATCGTTGCTTGTGCGCGACTTTTTGGCCAAAAACAACACACTAATGATGTCGCAGCCACCGTATTCCCCAGATCTGGCCCCCTGTGACTTTTTCTTGTTCCCTAAACTGAAGAGGCCCATGAAAGGACGACGTTACGCTACGCTTGACGAGATAAAGACGGCATCGAAGGAGGAGCTGAACAAGATAAAAAAAAATGATTTTTTGAAGTGCTTCGAAGATTGGAAAAACCGTTGGCACAAGTGTATAATATCTCATGGGGATTACTTTGAAGGGGACAAAATAGATATTCATGAATAAATAAATAATTTTTGAAAAAACACAAAATTCGCGATACTTTTTGAACACACCTCGTATAACCAATTTTATGAACAATTGAAAATTCAATAAAAATACCGCAAGACTTTTTTGACAACCTTATATATAACAAATTAAAAAAGTGTTCATTTATCGAAATCTGTCTAAGGTCCGGTTTGCTCCGCCGTTTGTGTGCCGAATGTTTTGTGCAACAATTGTAGGTATAAGCTTACTCTGTAGATGACAGGAGCAAAGCTGTAATATATGCAATTGTTGAAATACTCCATAGTGATAACTTCTTTGGACGAACTATGCACACGCTTTCTTGGGTTGATATAAGTCGAAGCCAGTGTTAAAGTGCATCTTGCTATCGCCACTGAAGTTGACACTATTGACGTGCGATATATTGCATACATCCGATTGACTTGAAACTGGATTTGTAAGCAAAGTATGAGAATTAATTGGACAAGTATTTTCCAGATTTCGGAAAATCCACCCACAAAAAAAAATTCCCGGGAAATCCGATTGACTTTAAATTCGGTTTGTTAGGACAGTTAGTGAAATAAAGAGAGATGTTATTTTCTTATGTTGGAAAATTTGTATGGGTACATGTTTTTCATCCGATTGACTTGAAACTAAACCCAGCTAGCGAAGTTTACGAAAAAATTGGACACGTATTTTTCCGATGTCGGAAAATAAGCCCACAAGGAAAATTCTCGGGAAATCCGATTTGCAAATATTTATTGTTCATCCGAGTGACTTGAAATTCGTTTTGTAAGGATAGTAAGTGAATTGAATTGAAATGTGATTTTGCAATGTTGGAAAATTGGAAAATTTCCGGAAATGCGTCGGAAAAGTTTGTATGGTGAGAATTTTGTTTTTCGTCCGATTGACTTGAAACTCGGTTTGTAAGCAAAGTATGAGAAATAATTGGACAAGTATTTTATATATATCAAAATCATATCTAAGGCTCCATATGGGTTTCCATAAACATAGTATTTACTTATTTTGGGTGTAAATTGTTTGGGTTATTTGTCAATTTTCGTACGCTTAGCATCATACTCATATTTAAGGCTACACAAAAAAAATATGGATTAGATAATTAACAAATTTGCACAAATTCGAGCGATGCCACGGGAATAAGCTAGTATTTATTTATTTCCATTTAGATGCTACTTGCCCTTTGACGTGCCTGTAATTTGGAGACAACCACTCTATCACAAGCAAGATTGTTATTTTGGCTTGAACAACGTAAAGCAACGTGGACGTCACCGTACAGTTGAATATGCGCGGGTACATTCCATGAAAAAACCAGTTCATCACTCAGATTGTGTTCCGTATCCTGAATTCCAAACTGAACCGCATGACAAACAACATTTTTTCTAGCACATTGGGTCCAAATAAAACATCCAAATTTGCCATTTTCTGCATTTCCATGCCTAATTTACAGTAAATCTATCAGAGATATGGAGTTTCTAACGCTAGATTCGGATTCGGCGTGAAAAACTTGTCTAGAATACATCATTCATTTAGCTTTAAAGATCCTGTGCTGAGAATATATCAAGTTTGAAATCTTGTCAAAATACTTATGCCCACCTCCGTTTGGACAATTCGATTAATATTTTCTAACCCCAGCAGCTGATTGTGGACTACTTATGAATTATTGAAAGCGGACTTTCATACCAGTATTCGATAAAAATTTCAAAATTTTAGGATTTTTTGTTTAAAAGATAAAATGGTTTATTTATGAAAAAATGCTTGTCAAAATAATTATGCCGACTAGTGTACTCTGTTACTGACGTAACTTTCTAATACTTTGTGAGTATTTGGGGGAAGCATTGTCCTTGTCTTGAATATAAGACCATCCAACCAAACGCGGTCAAATGCTGGGCAACATCTAAGAAAATTGCAGAGCAGTATTCGTGGTGCTCAAGAGCAGTCCGAATGTCTGAAGTTAAACGGTTGACTTGCTCAATAGTTCCATGCTTTGCTCTAAACCCAACTTGATGTGAGGGAATGATATTTTGTGCATGGGCATCAATTTTACTGAGTAAGATCTTCTCAAATAGTTTTGACAGGCAAGGTAGCAGACTAATGGGTATGTATGACGCTTGTGTTTTATCTTTTCCTGGTTTCTGAATCATTATGATTGTGGACCTCCTCCACTGAGTTGCAAAGTATCCACATCGCAGAACAGCATTGAAAAGTCTTGAGACATATGTGTAATGGCGGGACTTGGAAGTTCCATAATCATTTTAGGTGTAATAAGGTCATGTCCAGGAGCTTTTCTGGGATTTAGCTCTCCGATGGCATTTTTTATTTCTAGCGAATGAACTTTGATTGGGTCAGTTTGTGCGGCGGTCGGAACCAATGGAAGTTCATAGGGATTGGTTGGAGGCTGGATAACATTTCTAAGATGAAGTGCAAAGACAGTTGTCTTTTCTTCGTCGCTGCGGGCCCATCTTCCTGTATGATCTCTTAGAGGCGTGTCTACCTTTGCAGGTGGCTTTCGGCTTCGAGTGCTTTGCGAAGTACGCGTTCTGCAAGTCTCAGACGATTTTACCGGCAGGCGATCTAAAGCTTTGCCATTCTCTTCTTGCACGCCGCTTTTCTGAGGCCAGCCGGTCAAGGTAACTGTTTGTCAATCTACGATCTTGCTGAGGTGCTATTGTTGTCGTTTAAGGGTTTGAGTGATGAGCAGCAGCAGTAATGATAGAGGTGAGGGCTTGAACTGAATTGTCAATGTCTTCTTCTGTTTATGGTTGGGCTCAGCTCGATGTGACTGCTGATATATTTTTTGTATTTGAGCCAGTTTGTCTCGTGTGATGTCAGTCTCTGAGGATATTCTCTAACATGAGGGCACTTCCGAAGGGTGAATATTATTGGAGAATGGTCTGACGACAAGTCAGCAAGGGCTTCTGCAGTTACCAAGTTTTGTGGAACTTTTCTTTTTATAGCAAAGTCTATAAGATCGGGTAATTTCTTTGGATCTGCCGGCCAGTATGTAGGCCTTCCGGGAGATACATAGTCGATTTTGTTTGATGCGCGCGTGAGTACGCTGTAGAGTTGCTTCCTTTTGGGATTGGTCAGTCTGGAGCCCCAGTGGGGATGTTTCGAATTATAGTCACCCGCAGCCAAAAAGCGTTGACCAAGTGTATTAAAGAAATCTAGGAATTGATTTTCTGATATTGCGAAACGTGGGGGACAGTAAGCCGCGGACAGAGTGATATTGCCTCGTTTAGACTCTAAACATATCGAAGTGGCTTGTAGGTAGTTTTCCGAAAATCCTGATAGTGGATAATGCTTGATGCGGCTTCTGACGAGGATGCCAGTTCCACCGTGGGCTTTGCCATCTGGGTGATTTGTGCCGTAAAATGCATACCCAGGTAATTGAAAATTGTATCGGTCCGTCAAGTGAGTTTCTGCAAGAAGCATTATGTCGATTTCATTGTCTTGGAAAAATTTTGATAACACCACTTTGTGGCGAGGAATGTCATTTGCATTCCAGAGTGAAACTAGTAGGAGAGCCATTATTTCGATTGTTGCGAAGCGAGCATTTGAATGAGAATTCCTTGTGTTCTCATTTGTTCTTTCATTGCGTTTTGCATATATACCATAAAATCCTTCAGGGTCTGCTGTAACGATAGAAACATAGTTTCTAAGCTGCTATAGTTTGATGGTTGTTCCGCTTGTTTTGCTGGCAGGGTCGGCTCACTTCGAATTTCATGTAGACGTTGGGGAAACGGTAGGTCAGTAGGCTTTTGTGTGCCCAAGTTCTTGGCAATTGGTACATTGCACTGGATTTGTGCGTTGTGCGGCTTCTCTGCAGTTATTCTGCAGTGCAATAAGAAAGGTAGCTTGTAAATTGGGTGCACTACGTTATTTTTAGGAGCTGTGTCTTCCGGGCTTAGTTCAACTTTGAATAGTGGCTGTGGTTTTTTGACCCTGTTTATTAAGTTTATAACGGACTTGTCCTTGAATCCCTTTTCCTCCAAGGCAGAAGCGACTTCCGTTGCAGGTACACTTGATTCAATGCCTTTGATTAGTTCTTGTAGGCCTTTGCTACTTTTTAGTTGGTAGGTGTAGGAGCTTTTATTTTCAGCTCCTAAGCACTTTTCGACTGCTCGATAATTTTCTTCGGTGTTGACTTGGAGCTTTGTTTCGCGTATATTGCCTTTGCTGACGGCTTTTACATAAAAGTTGCTGTTGCCTATTAGCGATACAAGCTTTGTGACGAAGGCCGCACAGTAGCTATCCCTTTACAAGCACTTCAATTTCAATGAATCTATAAATTCTGAAAAAGTAGGTATTTTTTTCAACATTTGGGACCATAACATTACTCACGCTATCACATTTATGTCTGGTCAGGTTTCTTCTTCTTAAATTGCCTTTAAACTTTTAAATAGGTGCAGAAACAAAAAAGTTATAAGAGTTTAAGTGAAGGCAACTTTTGAAAAAGTCGAAAAAACAGTTTATCAATAATATCTCAATAACGATTCGACAGATTTTTTCATGTCGATTTTTGTGGTCAGCGGGCCAAAATACTTTGGAAAAAGTTGGTTTGGAGAATTAGGGGAAGATCTACTTCCATTTTGTCGAGCAGTGCTATAATTCACGTCCCATCGAGGAAAAAAAATTCTATACTAAAAAAGCATTATTTTTTACACCGAAGCCCCGTCAAACTTCAAAGCATGACACTTGGCCCATCAATAATCCATTTGATCTATCTGTCAAAAACATAATTTTCCACATATGGGATTGACTCCTTTTCATGGAATGTCTCACGATGTTAAACAAAAACGAGAGCGTAATCTAAAGTCGGCCCTGCCTGAGTGTTTATAAGACTTTCCTTTATTTATTAAAAGAGCATTAATAATAATATGTTAACATTATGCTTGCGGACAACGCATTCTGGACCAAATATAAAAAGCCAAGAAGTATGCAACGTTTTTTAACAGAAATATATGACAAAAGCTGACTTTCTTATAACTCCGCAATTTATTATCCGATCTTTATGAAATTTTGAGAGATTAACAAAAAAAAAAGTTGGTCAAGCCCGACTATAATATACTCTGTACCTGTCAAAGTTTGTGTTAAGGTGTGCGCAGGCCTGTCGAAAGGGGATTCTACGCCCAGGAGGTTTTCTCATGTTGTACACAGTTTATTTAAATTTTCGCCAAAAATCCGGGCTCCGGCCCCTCTTAGAAGTCCGGGCCCGGGGGAAACACCCCGGTCCCCCTCCCCTCTCGACGGGCCTGGGTGTGCGAAGTGCTGCCCATCGTCGTTGCGGCCAGTGCTGCCCTTAACATTGTTTGTTTTTCTTATAACTTGACTATCGTTCATTCGATCTTTACCATATCTATTTATCTATAAGATTTTCGTAGATATGACGTTTTTTCCCAATTTATGGGGGCGGGAGAAGGTGTGGCAAAAATTTGAAACAAACTTCTATTGTCTGTACGCAAATTTGGTGGCTCGAGCTATTCTGGTCTCTAATATCTAGGTGTTCAAACAGACAGACGGAAGGACGCCCAGACGGACAGGGTTAAATCAAATCGGCTGTTGATGCTGATTAAGAATATATAACAGAGCGATGCACCTCGTAACATCTACCAGGACCGTTAAATAAGCGCTCAAAGTTAAAATCTCCAATTTATCACATACATTTTTCACCTTAAATAAATTATGAAAATGCAATCTTCAACTAAAACTATTTTTTATTTTGCTTAAAATCATTATGTTTTTAATTTCGTTTTTTGATCAAAAAAGTTTAAATTTGCCTCACAGCCAGCGTAAATACGTTACAGTATAAGTTGATATGCTATTAGAAAATGGAAATGGAATTTAGTTCAGCCACGTGACCAAATAACAATTTACATTACAAGTGTTTGCCTGGCAAGAACTCCGGGAAATAAAAATGTGAAATAAAGCCGATAGTAGATCGAAAATTTATAATAGTACCAGCTTTTCAATTTGATCTTGGAATTCTTTTAAACTATGTAAGAAAAAAATGGACATAAGTACATCAAAAATTATGGAGTGCATATTTGTTGGGCCAGAGCATAGAACGCCGTGGTAATAACAAATCCCCGGACTTTGCAGCAGTGCTAGCGGAAATGTTAAGTGCATTACAAGATTCCTTTTTTTTCATTCTCACATGGACTTGTTTCCATAACATAGGGGCGATGCTAGCGACCAACATGAAGAGCGATATCACCAAGAAATAGCCAGCATGGAAAAAGATACCAAGAAAAGTGGAGCCCAGCGATGCTTGCTGACTACTGCTGGGGGTTAGTCCGAGTCTTCCGCCCTGATAAATTAATTATCACCTTAATGCGTTAATGCTTATTCTCAAATGAATACTACTATTTGCATTCCTTAACCAGAAATTTTTGCAAAAACGACGGCTTATGCTGCCTAACATCATTTTATACCATGCATTTTAAATATTATATTAAACAATGAGGGTATTTACTAGCCCTCGTAAAATGGCAAAGCGTAAAAGTTTACGAAGCAACAACAAAACACATGAGAAAAAATTACGACATTTAACATGCCTTAGGGTATGTTTAAAAAATCAGGCGTAAATGTGAAAATGTGTAATGTTTGGAAGTGTTGTAAAATTTTTCAAAGAATCGGTTAAAAATACTTGGTATTGAGCCCTTTCGAGATTTTTGTCTTAAAAATATGCGGTCACACCAACAAACTGTAAATTATAAAAAAGAAAACTGAAAGGCAATGCAAAGCGCTGAAAGAATGTTATGACGTCAAGCGTTTTCGAAAGGCACAGTGCCCCATTGTGAATCGGCTGACCAGCACGCTGATGTTGAAGGGGCGCAACAATGGCAAGAAGCTGTGTTCCTGTCGCCTGTAAAGCGCTCACTCGAGATGATTCATCGCGGCGTTAACCAGGCCATCTGGCTGCTGTGCAACTGGATACCTTTATGAACATCAATATCATGTACGTGTGATTGGCCGATAAGCTGATCAATGCTGAAAAGGGCTCCTCCAACTCGGACGCCATCAATTCGAAAACAAGAAGAAGAAAACAACAATTCTACTGACATGTTTACGAAAAATTCTAAATATCTAACAATTCCGTAGCTTAGCTGGGACTCGCTAAAACCCAAGACTCAAAAACATTTAAAAATACAATCATTAAAACTCTGTCAGAAACAAGACCTAAAGAGCTGTCATCACCTACTCCAAACATTGTTTTAATTTTTCTTATTGATACAGCTATTTTGCATACTATTTCATAATGGGCCAAGTCAATTTACCGCTTATTCAAAGCTTGTTGCACCCTTTGTCTTGTCATTTTTATTTTGTTTTATTTTCACTAGTCAAGTTTCGGCACTTAAATAATATCTCGTCTAAACATCTGGTTTATAGCCAATGTACACTAGGACATAAAGGCTGCCTTTACTGAAAATTGCCTTAAGGCAGCCGGTAAAATGTGCCTTCGCCATACAAAAAGGTGACAGTTTTGTTAAAAATTAGTTCGGAAGAAAATACGGCAGGTTTTTACAAACAAAGTTGGCCCTGAAAATTACTACAGTGAATCAAAAGGGGTTGCTCAGTAGCTCGTGTGTGATAAATCTACGCTTTACCATTTTACGAGAGCTAGTGAATACCCTAAATATATACTATAATTGTACATTACAAAATTTTTTTCAAGCAATATGCTTTACAGATTGCCATGAGTTTGTCTAAATGGGACAAAATATTGTAACAAGTTGAAGAACTCGTACTTATGTAGCTAGCTATAAAATTACCATTAAAATAGCTACATAAATAATACAAAAAACCAAATTAGAAAACAGAATGGGCTTCAGAATAGCTTCAGTTGAAGATTGCATTTTCATAATTTATTTAAGGTGAAAAATGTATGTGATAAATTTGAGATTTTAACTTTGAGCACTTATTAAACGGAACTGGTGGATGTTAAGAACGTGAGACAGTTTTGTACTGTTTTGTACAGTTTTGTGCTGAAAAATTTATGTGAACAATTTATGTGAAAAATGTATGTGAAAAATTATATTTTAACTTTGAGCGCTTATTTCAAGGTCCTGGGCGATTTTACGAACGTAAAACATTTTTTAACTAAGCGTTGATGTATGGAGTACCACTTTAAGTGGTAAGCAGACGAACTGTTGAGTGCAAATTGGCCACATAATTCAAAATGTCGCAAGATAAGCAAAATTTATATTTGTCGCTATATCTTCCAAACTGATGGATAATAAATTTGGAATCAGGACAGCCAAAATACTATGAAAAAATGGGACACATTCATGGAGGTCCAAAAAAATTGGATTTTGTCGACCTGTGTTATCGTCAAATACCCATCTACCAACGAAAACGAAAAAAAATGCCTTGGTTACGGACCCCCACCGACGAAGACCCACCCGAACTTTTAAAGGACCACGATTACAGGATATGGACCTGGAATGTTCACATCCTCAACAGAATTGGTGAGAAATATTCATCGGACGTTACCGCACTCCAGGAAATGCGATCGATTGGAAAAGAGAAAACGTGGAGAACATCATCAACCCATGCTCCTTGGGAGGTCTTCTATAGCGGACATGCTACAAAGCACGAGTTATGGTGCGGTTTTTGCTTCACACCAGTTGAAGAGTGTCTAGCCAAACTCAGACTCAGACTTAAGGCAAAATATTTTAATATTAGCCATATCTCTGCTTACGCCCCAAAAAAATACAAGGACGCCTCGACACAAGTCGATTTCTATGAGCGCCTGGAACGCACATACGAGCGCTGCCCCGAACACAACATTAAGATTGTGCTAGGCGATTTTAATCTGAAAATCGGTAGGGAAACTGTTTTTAGTCCGATAGTCGCCCGATTTAGCCTGCACGGAGAAACCTCCAGTAATGAAGAGAGGCTAAGAGATTTTGCTGCGGTCAGGAACATGATCGTTAGTAGTACAAGATTTGAACATCGCGACATCCACAAGGCGACTTGTGGGTTCCCTGATCAAAAAACGAAAAATTAGATTGATCACGTTGTGATAGACGGAAGGCATTTATCGAGTGTTCTAGACGTACGTGCGCTCCGAGGAGCTAATATTAACTCGGTAGTGACGTTGTTGCAGCCAAAGTATGCACGCGGCTCAGTGTGGCACATGCCGCACAGTCTAACACACGCCGAAAGCTGAACGTTGAGAAGCTGCAATCACAACGGATATCCGAAGCCTACACAACAAAACTCACCCAACTGCTCAAGTAAATCTTACCATTCCCTTCAGGTATAAGCGAACAGTGGAAACATATTTCAAACTCCATCAGTACGGCTGCAAACGACGCTCTACTGCACAGAAAGACACTGCCTACAGGAGAACTATGCTGTTAAGGAGCGATATAGGGAGAAAGGGAGAGAAAAGAAGCGCCTTTTCGGATGGGAAAAGCGCATGCGTGAGAAAGTCGAAAGGCTGTTCGGCATGTGTGAGACTCAAAAATTCAACCAAAAAGTTCGGCGACTAACCGAAGTTTTTAAGCCCTGAGCCTCACTATGTAGGGACGAAGGCGGAAATCTAGTCACAGATCCGCAAGTGGAACTGGACAAATGGAGAAACTTTTTTCCCAACTTGCTGGGAGGCGATGACGAACACAACATCGCCTGTAGAGAAGTAGTGGAACCACCAATCGATGATATAGAAATAGATCCACCGGACATAACGAAGTATGGTTAGCCATAAAAGGGCTAAAAATAACACGTAAGCTGAAGCTGATGAGCTGCCCGCTGAATTGTTTAAGGCTGGCGGAGAGGAGTTGGTAAGGTGCCTGCTTCAACTCCTATACAGAATATGGTCTGAGGAGAGTATGCCCTTAGATTGGAGTTCTCTGTTCTCTGTCCAATATCTAAAAAGGAGTACCCGCAGACTACGCCAATTAACGCAGGATCAGTATCTTACCCATTGCATATCAGGTTCTGTGATGTATCTTATTTGAAAATTTAAGACCGAGAATGAGCGAACTGATCGAACCTTATCAGTGTGGCTTTAGACTTGGTAAATCCACCATTGACCAAATATTCACATTGAGACAAATACTGGAGAAAGCCCATGCGACGAAAATCTTTTTGTTGATTATAAAACCCCTGTCGACACACCGATAAGGTCAAAGTTCCTCGGAGCCCCATTTACTTTTGGAATACCGGAAAAGTAAAAATGCCTAATAACTCACACAATTTTAAAGACATCAAGTTCTTATTGTGCACTTTATTGTATGTGCCCAATATCTATAAAGATAGGATAAAAACGACCGAGTTATAGAGGTTATAAAATATGTTGCATACGTTTTACATTAATGTTAATTAATTCACATAAGTAACGGATATTTTGAAGTCGGACATGGCCGACCTTAAATTATGCTCTCGTTTTTTGCTATAAAAAAAATTATGTAGCCATAATTTCCGGGCTAATAAGTCTTATGCGGCTGAACAATGCAGACAAAACAAAAAAAAGAATCAACTAGCTCGAAAGAGTCCATATTGGTCTTAAAAGGTAATTTTTCCTTTCTTTATGGCAAAGGGGTACTAGAATTTTTATTAAGTCCACTTAAGGGGGGATTCTCCATGTCGAGGCTGTTTTTCGACCCTTTTTAAAAAAAATCGTATTTGAAAACGCAAAGAGTTTTTCCAATCCTGTTTATACCCTGTTCCCATTGGAAATGGGAAAGGGGAATCATGAAGTTGTGCAAAAGTATGTAACAGGTAGAAGGAAGCATTTGCGACCCTATAATCAGCATCAACAGCCGAGTCGATTTAGCCATGTCCGTCTGTCTGTCCGTATGAGCGCGTCGATCTCAGAGACTATAAGAGCTAGAGCCACAAATTTTTGCATGTAGATAGGTGTATACCCGATGCAAATCGAGTTTGCTTCAGATTTGCAAAATTCCTCCCCCTCCCCCCTTTAAGCGCAAAAAACTGAAACTGAAAAAAAACATCAATAAGATCGGACAAAAAACACCGAAGTTATATACGTATCAATTTTGCTTGTGGGAGAGAGGGTGGGGCCTTGCATTGTCAGTTACCGCGTTTGCGCGTGCGTGTGTAAGAGTGGGTGTGTGTATGTGTGAGGGAACAGGGTATTTTGCAGTCGTGGCACTCGACTACAGCTCCCTCACTGGTTTTTTTTTGTTGTGTTAGAAATAGATCAAGGTAAACAAAAAAATGTGTCTGCTTCGATAAGGGGGCTGCTCAAAAAGTTCTCGGCCGTCAAAGTGGGGGGTCCAAAAAAAAGATAAGTGCTGGCGGCCACGATTTCTCGTCTCCAGGTTCTTTGAAATGAAAAGTAAAAACAGGGTTAAAGTCAGTATAGATGTCATTCTGGTCTGAACCTGAAAAAAAAGTTTTGTGATTTTTTTGACAAAGTGGGGGTCATTGAAAAATGAAAAATCGATTTTGAACTTTTTTTTTGGTAGTTTAGTGAAAAAATAAATGGTACGAATTTTTTTAAAATATGATTGAGGTTCAGACCAAAATGGTGACAATTCTGCGTGTTTTGCACTTAGTGTCATCAAAATTCAGTGTAACTGGAGATATCATGGCCGCCAGTTCGAATAACGTGGTTTCGAGATAAATGCGTTTAAATTTTCCTGTTGCTAGGCAAATTGGGCCACCTTGGGTCATTTAAAGGGCTATATCCATTAAGCCCCCCATAAACCACACAAATTTTTGCGCAAAATTCACACGCACTTGGCCCATACACTACGCCAGAATTTGCACAAATTTCAGTTTAAAGCAAGCTCTTCTTCTTTTTCCAACAACAACTTGCTGCGAACTGAGAAAAATTTGCGCAAAGCGCACACTTATCCCACAAAAATTTGCGCAAAGAACCCAAAAAATCTAAACTTTTTGATTTCGGTCTCGATTTGCGCAAATGCGTGCGTGTGACGCATACACTCATATTTCACTAACACACATAAGCGTTTTGCGCAAAATTTTGTGCGGTGTATGGGGGGCTTTAAAGTATTTCGAATTTCAAAAAATCCTCTTAGGGCGATGTTCTCAAAAATACAGGCTATACAAAAATGCAAAAAAAAATCGAAAAAAAGTGTTTGTTAAAAAAAAATCGCATAGAATAAAATAGTGAAACCAGTGGGGGTCAAAGTGGACATTTCGAAAAAAAAGGAGAACATGCCAGATCTGTAACCCGCATTTCTTAGCCATCAAGCCAAACCAGTCAAACCATTGATTATCATACTTAAGATTCCTTATGTCGCTATCGGAATTTAAAAGGCTATAAAAAATCAGACAGTCCATGCGCGAGTTATTTCAATTTAAATGAGTAAATAATGCAAAAAGGAGTTTTTGGGCCGTAACTTCAGATTTTGGGGTTGTTAGGAAGAAACCAAGTATGAGGCAATGCTATACTCGACCTGCTTAACAGCTTACGGTGGGTCATTTCAAAAGTATATTTTCGCTGTAGCAGGGTGTAATAGATTCAAAAAATTTTCCAAAAATTTATTTTTTGCTTATATCAAACAACTCTGCGAGAATCTAAATGTCATTGTTAAAATTGTAAGAATCACCCTGCCCTAAACTATAGCTTCATCCCGTTTGATAAAAAAAAAAAAATCTAACTCTATAAATATAAAAAAGTTTGTACCGGCAATAATCGCTCAGCCTAATAGCGAATTTAACTGCGGTCGTACGACTGTTTCTGGGGCTGCGACCTTTTAGGTGTTTACATTGAGCGAACGGTCGAAAATAGCCGAAAACATCAAATCAGGCGATTCTCGTTTACTTTGAATTTGGATAAATATTTAACTTTTGCTACACAACCTGAGTACGAAAAAATGAAGATGGTTGTAGATATAATTAAAAATCTGGCTAGTGAAACATTGTGAAATGCTTTTGGAAAATCTGATAAATCGATAAATTTAAAGGGAATTTGAACAGTTGCAAACGCCATAGAATTAGAGTCACTTGAATTAGCTTTTGGATGTAAGCAACAACAATAATTACCAAAGAATTAACTAATCTGTTGTATGTTTTATTAGAAAGAGGGTTTTGGTTAGGTTTGGGAGGCTGACGTGCCCATGGCAACTACTATATAAGAAAAGAGTTGCAATAGCACTGTATACCTTAAGCTCTTCCGCGTAACATAAAACAATTGCCCTAATGTTTAAGGGGGTAGATGCACTCAGAAGCGTAAAAAAGGTAAATTAAACAATTTTTTTTGTACAGTAATTAAGTTTATTTTACAAAATAAATTATACAGAACTTTTATACAGTGCTTTAACTTAGCATTTATGAAAAAAAAATATATACATATTATTTATTAAAATATCGCCATATTGGTAGGATGCTCTCCCGCGAGTAGTGCTTCGCGGTGACCACCACAGCAGCCTTCTGGATCATCTGAATTTGAAAAACCAAGGTGAAACCTTTAGTTTAATAATAAATCCAGTCTTTAATCGAAGCTTTTTTTTTGAAAATTCACAAAACGGTGGCATTCGAAACTTTGGACTCTGATTTTCGATAAAAAGTTAAGAGTTAATTGTTTAAAAAAATAGTAATTGTCAACAAAAATCAATATCCTTCGATTAAAGACTAGTTCTTAATGCCAAAAAGATAATATTAAAATTTCATCAATTTCCACCGAATGGTTTTCGAGTTATATTGGTCACCGAATGAAATAACACAGTTTTGAGAAAAACGCGTTGGAAGTTTTTTAAAAGTAGATCTTGTTTAATTTTGGTATTAAGTATCTAATTGAATGGAAAAAGTAAAATATTGCGTAGTTTTATCTGTTGAATCCGAATAGCACATTTTTTTGCTGATAATTTAAACAGTTAATTGTTTATAGCTAATTGTTTAAATAATTTCTTTGAAAAATTTCATTTTTTTAAATATATTTTTTATTTTTGTATATTTTAAGAATTTTTAAAACGAAAGTAATTTCTACAAAATTTGGTTAAATTCAATATTCATCGAGTTATTAAACTTTAAAAAATTTTTGCTAGAAAAATTTAGTACGACTAGCTTACACGTTAGTCCGACTTAGCTTTAGTAATTACTAAATATCTTGAAAACTATTCATCGGATTGACTTGAAATTTTCAGAGAATATTCTTAAAACATCATACTTTCAGAAAAAAAAAATCGATTTTTCCAAAATTCTAAGTGCATTTACCCCGTTAATGCATCCAAGGAAAGTTTATGCAATATTTTCAATGCTTGCTGGTCCACATCCCGATAGCTATCGATAAAAATTGCATAAGGAGATATGTTTTTTTATAAATTGAGGGGGCGTGGCAAAAAATAAACTTGATCTGCCTCATACGGACAGATAGAGGTACATGGCTAGATCGACTCGACTGTCGGAAATGCTTCTTTCTGGTTGTTACATACTTTTGCACAAGCTTAATACACTCTGCGTACCTCTGGTACATAGTACAAAAATACCAAAAACGGTCGTACAACCTCAGTGCAAACACAGTATAGCCGGTAAGAGATAGAAGGCTGAAAGAGCCTAGCTGGATAAGCATGCGAAAAGTTCCCCAGTAGATTTTTGAATATTTTGAATGAAGGATTGTAGCTATTATCTAGGAGGGTATGTACACCAAATTTCAAGTCAATTGGTCAATTGGCTGTCGAGTAATCTGCCAAAATATTAATTCATAAATAATCATATAACAGGTTGGCTGATAAGTCCCCGGTCTAACAAAGAAAAACACATTTTTTTGTCAAAATTCGTTTTTATTATTCAACATAGTTCCCTTCAAGAGCGATACAACGATTATAACGACCTTCCAATTTGTTGATACCATTTTGGTAGTACTCCTTCGGTTTTGCCTCAAAATAGGCCTCAGTTTCGGCGATCACCTCTTCATTGCAGCCAAATTTGTTCCCTGCGAGCATCCTTTTGAGGTCTGAGAACAAGAAAAAGTCGCTGGGGGCCAGATCTGGAGAATACGGTGGGTGGGGAAGCAATTCGAAGCCCAATTCATGAATTTTTGCCATCGTTCTCAATGACTTGTGGCACGGTGCGTTGTCTTGGTGGAACAACACTTTTTTCTTCTTCACATGGGGCCGTTTTGCCGCGATTTCGACCTTCAAACGCTCCAATAACGCCATATAATAGTCACTGTTGATGGTTTTTCCCTTCTCAAGATAATCGATAAAAATTATTCCACGCGCATCCCAAAAAACAGAGGCCATTACTTTGCCAGCGGACTTTTGAGTCTTTCCACGCTTCGGAGTCGGTTCACCGGTCGCTGTCGACTCAGCCGACTGTCGATTGGACTCAGGAGTGTAGTGATGGAGAAATGTTTCATCCATTGTCACATATCGACGCAAAAACTCGGGTGTATTACGAGTTAACAGCTGCAAACACCGCTCAGAATCATCAACACGTTGTTGTTTTTGGTCAAATGTGAGCTCGCGCGGCACCCATTTTGCACAGAGCTTCCGCATATCCAAATGTTGATGAATGATATGACCAACACGTTCCTTTGATATCTTTAAGGCCTCTGCTATCTCGATCAACTTTATTTTGCGGTCATTCAAAATCATTTTGTGGATTTTTTTGATGTTTTCGACGCTAACCACCTCTTTCGGGCGTCCACTGCGTTCACCGTCCTCCGTGCTCATTTCACCACGCTTGAATTTTGCATACCAATCAATTATTGTTGATTTCCCTGGGGCAGACTCCGGAAACTCATTATCAAGCCAAGTTTTCGCTTCCACTGTATTTTTTCCCTTCAGAAAACAGTATTTTATCAAAACACGAAATTCCTTTTTTTCCATTTTTTTCACAATAACAAAAGTTGCTTCACAAAAGACGCTCTATCTCACAAACTAATTGACCGACAGACGTCAAATTTTGACACGAATCATTTGAAGGTTAGTACTATATAAAAATAATATGCATTCAATACTAGCGACGCCATCTATGTGTCAGACCGGGGACTTATCAGCCAACCTAGTAACTGGACTCATATCACGTTTTGACATGCACAGATTTATCGTATTTATCCGTCACAAAAATTTCGTACTCCTTATTTCTTTAGTCCCAAAACGGTGGTCAAAGTTTTCGAAATTTTAAATGACCACTTTCCAGATTTGACAATACCATGGAAATTTTTTCAGCTGTAGTGTCTTGTAACCATCTAAAAAATAAAAAAAAAAAAAGATTTTTTAAGGTGGTGCAATAATGTCGAATATACAAATAACATAAAAAATATATATATTTCAGCTTATATTTATTCGTATATAAATAAAGATTTTGCGCTTAATAAAGAGGGCTATACTTGATTTAAACTTCCAAGTTTTTAATTCGGTTCGGTTTTGTTTAATGTAAATGAATTTGGATAAAATAAAGTCTAGCATCAATAGTTATTTTAACGCAGAAAAAACCCGTCCGTTCCTTTCTTCGCTTATAAATTTGTTAAGATCACTTCCCGTGCTTTGGTAATACTTTGACAAGTCAGAAAAGTGTTCAAGTTGCCACCGCTAGCTGCGAAATCTAAAAGGTAAGAACAACACATATTGGTCCCAGGAAAACGCTGAAGAAATCAGCGAAGAGCTAAGAAAGGTCATTGGCATTGGAACAACGATTTGCAGTACCTGCCATCTTAAGAAATACGCTCAAAAAACGTATGTCGAGGACAATTTAGGAGATGAAGACTAAAAACTATCTGCATCTAATTGTAATGTTGAGGAGGAAGAAATGATAACCTTATCAATTTCGCGATTGATTTTAGCGCATAAGTATTGTTGCATATGTCGAAAAACCAATCATTTAATGGTTGTCCCAAAAAAAAGCTAGGCCTCTATTCACATCAAAAGGCCTTTATGTTCCGACAGACAATCGCTGCTGCACAGACCATGGTATAAAATGTAAATTCGTTAATATTAACAGTTCTGATGTATTAGACTTCCCCGAAATCTCCGAAAACAAAATTAAAATATTTTTTGGTGGGTCATATCAATTTTCGTAATTAATTTGTTATTTAGCGGAGTCACAAAGTACTTACAAAGTCTGACCTTACTTCGGATACATATAAGATCCATATTAAAATTATAAGACACTTTTATAACTTGCGTTTCCTCGCTCGCAAAATCTTGTTGAACTGGAATATAATAGAAACAAATATGACGAACGAAAGAAAACACATACGCAATGAAAATTTACCGTTGGTTGCGATTTTTATCATTGCTTGGAAAAGTGCCGTTAAGTTTGCTTTAAAGTCATAGAAATTAGCTAGCTTGCAGCTGTATCAGAATTATAAGACTCAACGAAAACTAACACTGTTAAAAACAACTCCACTTGTAATTTTTTTTGTTCACGATTGTAGTTTAAGCAATTTGAAATAAAATGGGTCGATCAACACTGCTTTGCGAGAAAGAAAATGGCTTAATTCTTGCCTTTTCAATGTCCGGCTTGAATATAAGCCAAATATCACGTGAAATCGGTCGCAGACGCACAGTTATTGCCAATTTTTTTTAAGAATCCTGAAAAATACGTCCAAAAACGTAGTACTGGACGAAAACCAGTGTTAAATGACCGTAGCAAGCGACGCATTATTAACAAAGCGAGCAATTCAACCGCCATATTAAACTTGGTAACTTGCTGCACGCTGCGATAAAAATGTCTCCACAATGACGGTCTGGAGAGTCTTAAATAAAACTGATCACGTTTTGAGAGGTGTACTTAAAAAGATTAATCATTTGACAGCCCGCCATAAAGCAGCTCGGATCGAATTTGCACTAGAAAACTTGACAACAAACTCTGGGCCTCGGTAATTAATGTCACATTGTTAGTTATTTTGTTTAGGTAATTTTTTCGGATGAAAAAAAGTTTAATCTAGATGGTCCAGATGGATTTCTTCATTGGCGTGATTTCAGAAAGGAGCCTCTTTACTTTTCGAAAAGAAATTTTGGTGGCGGGTCAGCAATGGTTTGGGGAGCATTCATTAAGTTTGGAAAGCTGGATTTGCCATTTACGAGCTCCAGAATGAACAGTAGAGACTAGTTTGCTCCCCTATTTAAATGAAAACCGGGAAGCTCCCTATATTTTCATGCAAGACAATGCAGGAACTCACACTAGTCGGGTCACAAAAGCTTTTTTACAAGAGTGTTCGGTCGAATTATTGAAATGGCCAGCATGCTCACCAGACTTAAATCCAATCGAAAATATTTGGGGAATCCTCGCAAGACGTGTCTACAAGGAAAACACAAGCTACGACAGTGTTAGCAACCTTAAAAGTGCGATTTTAAGAGAATGGAACCTCCTTGAACCGCAATTATTAGTGAATCTGATAGATTCAATGAAAAAAAGAGTTTTTGATGTTGGAAGATGTAGCGGATCGACAATTAATGTTATTAAATGTTATATCTTTTCATTCCTATATACGTTAAGTGTTAAAACTATAAGTGTCTTATCATATTGATTAAGTTGAAATTGCACTTATTTCCTAAAAAAAAAACACTATAACAGTTGTAACAATAAATTTATTTGAGTTGAATCGCTTGTCTACGTCGTTTTAATATGAGTGAGAGACGGTTTATGCAATACGTTAATATATATTGAAAATTATATTCAAAATATAAGGTGTCTTATAATTTTGATATGGACCTTATAATCAAGACTCATAAATGAAAAAACATATACATTTTTATTAAATATACACCTAATGGCAAAACTTTTCACTGCGTAAGAGGACACTTTTGCAGCTGCCCTAATTCCATGCGAACTATTGGGTGTTGCTCACATATAGCTGCAGTTATATTTAATTTAAGTAATGCGAGGTTCAAGTCAAGAATCATTATGAATGCCGAGATGCAGACCAATATTTTTAAATCCACTGGTGAATGTACGATTATAAACGAAAACAGTGATGAGGATTAAAATAAACGGAAAACAAAAATATATATACGGCGGTGTCCCACAAATCTCTTCCAACCAAATTCCAACCCAAAACAAATTCTCGGTGTCCTAGAAACCTCTTTCGGTTGGTTTCAAATCTCTAGTGATTAGGTAGAGATTTTGCTAAATTCAGCGCTAAAACTGTTTTGATAAGTAAAATTAGTTTTGGAAATGTAAGCTATCGTCAAAACCGTCGTGCCACTAGATGGCGCCACCGGCCTCACTAGTGTGGCGGTTCCAGTTCACACATCACTAACACAATTGACACTACTCTCTCAACACTCTACCACAAAATACACTCTCAACCAGACGCCAACCAATAAACCAAATCTAAATCAAACAAGCGTTTCGTATTTAATAGTTAATGTAGCATCGCTACATATGGTGACCCCTTCGGAAAAGAACAGAACATTAATCATTAAAGTGTTTGATATTCGCGACTTAAAAGTTTAGCTCGTCCAACAACTACAGACGCGGCCACCGCCATTTTACAAAAATGGCGGCGTCTAAGCAGCAGCACGCAATGTAGAAATGACGCCTAATTCGATGGCCAGCACCTCATCGCAACCACAGCCGCGCCCATGTCTTACATACGTACAATAAATCAACAGCTCCCGTTTCTACGTAACACACACAAACATACAACTCCAAATCAACAGCAACACATACACATCAAAAATTTAACAGAACGACAACAGCTGCAGCAAAATCAAAAGCGCCTGTTTCTACGCATCATGAACGGCCACGACCAGCAACAACAACATCCAACGATGATCAACAAAAACGTTTTAAATTAACGCTAGTTTCATCGTGTCGGCCCTGCCTAAGCGTTTTGTAACACATATCCTGACTCAACTGCAAACGATCTCAGCCTGTTCGCAGCGAACACACACGATCTTCTATACGTATACAGACACCAATTCCGAGTTCGAGGAGCTTCTTCAGCCTGGCATCAATCGCCACTCAAGCAGCCCTTGGTCCAGTCTAATCCATCTTGTCAAAAAGAGACCGGTGGTTGGCGGGCTAACACTCGCATACAGCTGATACTCCGATCCCATGCATGGATCAAATCAGCTACAGTCTTCACTTCAATGCATCCATTGGATTTTTCGAGCTCACCGTAATGCCCAACAGCATCGAACGGCACTCAAACATAGCACCAATATATGGATCACACGTTCCTGCGCAACGGTAATTTCAAGCAACCTTTTGAGCCTCTGCACACTGGAACCACACACAACATCTCAAGCGAGCAATGCAGTCTACAGTTCCCAGTCAAATCTCATCACTAAATTCAACTCATCACTGAGGGGGGGAGTAGCTGTGGCGGTTCCAGTTCACACATCACTAACACAATTGACACTACTCTCTCAACACTCTACCACAAAATACACTCTCAACCAGACGCCAACCAATAAACCAAATCTAAATCAAACAAGCGTTTCGTATTTAATAGTTAATGTAGCATCGCTACACTAGCGCTGCAAGGGAAATTCAACAACAACAAACGTGCCAAGGGCTGGCAAATTCTGCACAATGATTGGCGCGGAAATATTTTTAAATTTTTCGTGTTAATTTTGGGTAACGCGGCTTAAATTTTAATTATAATATTAGCATGAATCATTAAACTTATGCAACAACTAACAGATTTCCCTTTAACATCATTTTAATTCAAAACTAATATAAGGGAAATTTTTTTGCGCGCTATGCAGCCCTGTTTTGTGAGATGGACAATTATTTTGAACCCAATTGGACCAATTCTCTTTCCCACTAAGAAAATGAAATCTCTCGAAGTTCTGGGACACCGACGGATTTTTCGGGCGATTTGCAAACCAACCGAAGACAAAATCTCTAGAGATTTGCAGGACACCCCCGATAGGAACGTATAAATACGATAAATCTTATTTATTTTCAATAAAAAGTGCATAATAAAATGTGATATGAGTCCAGTTATATGATTATTTATGTTTTAGTATTTTGGTAGACTATAGTACTCGACAGCCAATTGACCAATTGACTTGAAATTTGGTGTACATACCCTCCTAGATAATAGCTATAAGCCCTCATTCAAAATATACAAAAATCTCCTGGGGCTCTTTTCCCATGATTATCCAGCTAGGTCCTTTGGACACGAGTCTCCTTATGTTGTGAAAGAGCTTACTAAGACGAGGGTTAGTAAATTCCACCCGGAAAAGCGTCGGAAATAAACATTTTATTTTTCATCCGATTGAATTGAAACTCGGTTTGTAAGCAAAGTAAGCGAAGTGACTGGACACGCATTTTTCCGATATCAGAAAATCCGCCCACAAAGAAAATTCGATATGCAAAAATATATTTTTCAACCGATTGACTTGAAATTCGGTTTGTAAGGATAGTAAGTGAAATAATTAGTGATGTGATTTTCTGATGTGTGGCCGGGTGGCTTAGCGGCTAGTGTGGAACATCTAATGAAAAACTTTGTAGTAATTAGCCCTGCAAAAGCTTCTCAAACTGCCGATCGGATTCGGAGTTAAACTGTAGGTTCCCTTTCTCTTGTGCGAATATTAGAAGCGCTCAAACCAAGAGATAGAGAGAAGCTCGGCTCTGGCCCTTTGGGGCTTTGTCAAGCCCTTTTACATACATTTTCGATTTTCTGATGTTGGAAAATTTGACATTTTGGTCGAAAACTCATGGAAAACTGCATGCAAAAAGCCTATTATCATCCGATTTGGTTTGTAAGGATAGTAAAGGGTGATTTTTTAGCTATTATCTTTTTGGCAACACTGGTTTAAACAGCTCACGCACGTTTCGTGTTTTGTTTCACTGTCAAACATCTTCAGTTTGGTCTATAATTTAACCATGAATCGTCTTACAAACGAAGAACGCTTGCAAATTATTGAATTTTATTTTCAAAATGCGTGCTCTGTTAAGAAAGTTCATCGCGCGCTTCTTCCATTTTATGGTCAGTTTAATCGACCCACTGAAGCGGGTATTCGGGCTATTGTGACTAAGTTTCGCACCAAATTTTCATTGTTGGACATTAAAACAACAACACGCTTACGTAGAGTGCGAACTGAAGAAAATATCGCAGCTGTATCGGCCAGTGTTAATGATGACCATCAATTATCGATTCGTCGCCGTTCGCAGCAATTGGGCCTCTGTTACTCAACAACGTGGAAAATTTTGCGGAAGGATTTAGGTGTGAAGCCTTTCAAAATGGAGCTGGTGCAAGAATTGAAGCCGAACGACCTACCGCAACGTAGAATTTTTGGTGAATGCGCTCTTGGAAAGTTGGCCGAAGATCCACATTTTTACCGAAAAATTGTGTTCAGCGACGAAGCTCATTTTTGGCTCATTGGGTACGTAAATAAGCAGAGTTGTCGATTTTGGAGTGAATATCAGCCAGAAGCATTGCTAGAGCTACCAATGCATCCAGATAAAGTCACAGTTGGGCGCGGTTTATGGGCTGGTGGCATCATTGGACCGTACTTCTTCAAAGATGATGCGAATCGTAGTGTAACTGAGAATGGTGAGCGTTACCATGAGATGATATCCAACTTTTTTTTGCCCAAAATGCAAGAGCTTGACTTGCATGACATGTGGTTTCAACAATACGGTGCCACATGCCACACAGCTCCCGCAACAATGGACTTATTGAGAGGCGAGTTCGGTGAACATTTTATTTCACGTTCGGGACCGGTCAATTGACCAGACAAGCCCGCTTTAATTGACGCATTGGAAGATAACATTAAAGCATTTATTCGTAAGAAACGGGCGAAATGTTGAAGAGAGTGTGCCAAAATTGGACTAAGCGGATGGACCATTTGAGGCGCAGTCACGGTCAACATTTGCCTGAAATAATCTTCAAACATTAAATTATATGAACCGTACTATCGATTCAAATAAAGATTTCATGCATTTTTCTGAATTTTATGTGTTTTTTTTTTTAAAGTTATTACAACGGTGATAACGGTATCGATAACGATAGCAATAACGGTAACGATAACAATAATGATAGCTATGACAATAACGGTAAAGTTACCCAAGCACGGTCGGAAAAGAAAAACTATATCGGTTTTATTTGATGATTTTAAATAGCTTTACTGATCCTGTATAGACTGACAGCGGCGGAGCGAATCGCGCCAGGATATATCCTCACTGACTGACTGATTCACTGATTGGCAATCATCGCACAGCCTAAGCGGTAAGAGAAAGAGGGCTGAAATTTGGACAGGAGTTTCCTTATGTTGTGGAAGTGCGTACTAAGGCGGGGTTTTGGAAAATTCCACCCGGAAAGTCAGAAAATCGTCGGAAAAGTTTGTATGGGGAAAATTTTAATTTTCATCCGAGTGACTCGAAACTCGTTTTCTAAGAAAAGTACGCCAAATTATTGGGAAAGTATTTTCCCAGATTTCGAAAAATCCGCGCACAAGGAAATTTCCCTGGAAATTCGTTATGCAAAAATATATTTACCGTCCGATTGACTTGAAATTCGGATTGTAAAGATAGTAAGTGAAAAAAATTCAGATGCGATTTTTCGATGTTGGAAAATATGCCAGAGTTGGAAAATTCTGCAGGCAACTAAACCATTGTCATCCGATTGGCTTCAAACTCAGTTTGTAAAGATAGAAAGTGAAATAATTTGAGATGTGATTTTCCGATGTTGGAAAATATGGCAGAGTTGAAAAATTCCCGGAAAATTCTGCAGGCAACTAAACCATTGTCATCCGATTGGCTTCAAACTCAGTTTGTAAAGATGGGAAGTGAAATACTTTAAGATGTGATTTTCCGATGTTGGAAAATTTGACCTTATCTTCGGAAATGTTTTATCCGATTGACTTAAAATTCGGTTTGTGAGAATATTAAGTAAAACACATTGAGAAGTGAGAATAGTAAGTGATTTTCCGATGTTGGAAATTTGACCTACATAAAATTTAAGTTTAACTTAATTGAAAATAGTTGCCCAGAACATTTGATTGACAAATTAATATCAGACGTAACAACCAGGGATTGCAAATAAGAGTTATGAGTTCATAAAAATCGAACCTTAAAAAAATAATTTAGATGAATGAAAATATCTTAGATATAGTAATTCAGGGTCCAGGATTCTGTTGGCAGGATAAACCTTTATTTTTAATTTTTATTATAAAAATTAATTTTAACAATTATTTTTGGTTTAAAAAAAAAAATTACAATATAATAATTAAATTTCAATTTTTATTTAAAAATCATAACGTAACGCTTATTTTCAATTTTTATAATAAAAATTAAAAATAAAAATTATTTTTCAATTTTTATAAAAAAATCGAAAAATAAAGATTATTTTTCAATTTTTATTATAAAAATTGAAAATAAAAATTGAATGTTAATTTTTTTTTGCTCACATGAAGTTATACCTTAAGGATCCTTAATGTTGGTCCTTTCAGGACATGTGATGTATCATATGAAAGGTATTGAACCACACATCATGAATGTTTTTAAATTTTGGTAATACTCCACCCGGTTCTAAAGATATTTACATTCAATTTTTATTTTCAATTTTTATAATAAAAATTTAAAAATAATCTTTATTTTTCGATTTTTTTATAAAAATTGAAAAATAATTTTTATTTTCAATTTTTATTATAAAAATTGAAAAATAGCGTTACATTATGATTTTTAAATAAAAATTGAAATTTAATTATTATATTGTAATTTTTTTTTTTAAATCAAAAATAAAAGTTATTTTTCAATTTTTTGATAAAAATCAAAAAATAATGGTTATTGTACAATTTTTATTTTAAAAATTATAACCGTTACGGTCCCTGGTAACAACACAAAAACCAAAGAACTCAAACATAAACAAACCAAGCACAGACGCACTACGCCAATACATCAGCGTACCATATGTTGACTATTTAACAAACAAACAGACGATCGCGAAAATAATGCCAAAAAACAATGACAACATAACATAAGCTTCCAATACAAAGCACACACAAGTACAAGGGGATTGTTTACGAATACCAAAGACAAAATTGACAAGCAACAACAACAGAACGTCTTATACGTAATAAGGTGCAACGGAAGAGCGGGGGAGAACTGTTCTGGAGTCTGCGTGGAAACTACAAAGAAAGCACTCTCAACGAGGTTAACGGAACACAGAAGAGACGCCGAAAAACACTAGACCTCCACCGCTCTTGCCAACATCTATTAGAGACGGGGCACACAGCTGACTTCGACCAATTGAGAGTACTTGACAAGGGGAGAAGAGAACGAGCTCGGATGACAGTAAAAAGTCTACGAATACAAGAAAGAAGCACAAACTCACTAAATTTCAAGGAGGACGCAGACCAAACAAATTTTATGTACGCGGCAGTTCTAACAAATAATAAGTGGCAAAATTAACGTATGACGAGGAAATGTTTGACAAACTCACAAATAGACGACGGATAACACCAGAAGGATGGGAAGCGGCAATAATAGGAATTAATTTAAACAGACAACGTAGTGGTTTTTCTTTTTATTATTGTAATAATAAAGCAGTCTCCCTGAAGAGGACGTTATAAAAGTCGAAACGCGTAGGAGACCAATGAGGATGAAATGTACCTAGTTTTATTCGCATAAACCACAATGGCCAAACCCAACCCAATAATTTGCAGAGCGACTCTAAACTCGGTTTGTAAGGATAGTAGTAAAATAAATTGAGATGTGATTTTGCGATGCTGAAAAATTTGACCTTAGAGTCGGAAAATTCCCGGAAAACTGCTTGCAAAAAAACAATTTTTCTTCCGATTGACTTAAAACCTGGTTTTTAGGGATAGTAAAAGATATGACGATAACGGTATCGATAACGGTAACGATAACAGAAACAGTTACGATAACAACATCGATAACAAACTCGATAACAATACGATAATAGTAACAACGATAACAATAAAAAAGCGTTGGCACAAGTTTATTATATTCGAGGGCGATTACTTTAAAGGTTACAAAATGGATATTGATGAATAAAGAAGTACTTTTAAAAATATTCAAAATTCACCTATTCCTTTGAACACACCTCGTATATAGTTTATATGGACGGAGATGCTTCCTTCTGGCTGTTACATACTTTTGCACAAACTTATTAAACACTGTGTACCTTTGGTACAGAGTACAAAAAACGAAAAAAAATTTGAAAGGCAAAAGACCCCCTTAAGCTCGCATATCTCGAAAGAAGAGTAACTGTTGACCGGTTTTTAATTTTATTTTATTTTATAATTACTTCTAATACCCTCATTATGGTGTGAACTAGGATATTTGGGATCAGTAACGGAGCTAGGACCAATGAAAGGGGTAATAAAATAGATTTTCGAAATTTTGACTCTGAAGCCCCACAACTCCGTTAGGTATTGATGCTATTTCTTGAAGAAATAGCTTCCCATGTTCGTCGCTATCATCGCCTATATTTTCTGGAAAGAAGACTAGGTGAGAATGAATCTTGGAATGCACTTAACTTTTTCGCTATCACTGATGCAAAGTACGGTGATTTGTATTTGCCAATAAAGTTTTGAATTACGTTTACCACAGCGTTCTATGCTCTGGCCTAACAAATATGCCCTCCATAATTGTTGCAGTACTTAATAGAGGCTTAATAGGGGTCGGGTGGCTCAGCGGCTAGTGTGCGCGACCGCTGTGCAAGAGGTCATGGGTTCGATCCCGCCTCAGAACATCTAATGAAAAGTTTTTTCCTTGAATAAACTTTACACCCGACCACCCCTCCTTGCTGTTGGCTCCAGCGTTGTAGTGATTAGCCATGAAAGGCTGCTCAAACTGCAGTTCGAATTCGGCGTTAAACTGTAGGTCCCTTTCTCTTGTGCAAAAATTAGAAGCGCACAAGCCAAGAGATTGAGAGACGCTCGGCTTTTGGCCCATTGGGGCTGTGTCAAGCCATTTTTACTTTTACTTACCTAATAGAGACCTGCACGAGTAAGTAAAAATTAGGGATGTTGAAAATAATATCGTTTGTATGAAAATGTAACATGTTTGGCATCGCCGAGTATGAGCAAAAATTATACGATTACCCAGCTGTCAAATTGGCATTGTAAAAGTAATAATAAAACAAGAAAGAAAGTCGGTCAAGCCCGACTATAATATACTCTGTATCTGTGAAGTGCTGCCCATCACCGTTGTGACAGGTGCTTCCCATAATTTTTTGTTTTCCCTTTAACTCGTCTATCGTTGATCCGATATCTACCATTCCTTTGGCGGATCGTTAAAGAATCCCGATTACTAAATATGTCCAGAAGGTACGAACTTTTCTATCTATAAAACTGCCGGGCGGGAGGGGGCGTGGCAAAATTGAAAATAAACTTGATCTGCCTGCAAGTATAAGAAACATATATCCCATGTCAACCTCTATCCCTTACCATCTCTGAGATCTGTTTGTTGAACTTATTTCCAAAAGCAAATGATTTTTTATACTCTGTACCAGAGGTAAACAGAGTATAATAAGTTTGTGCAAAGTATGTTACAGCCAGAAGGAAGCATCTCCGACCCTATAAGTATACATATATATTCTAGATCAGCATCCACAGCCGAGTCGATCTAGCCATGTCCGTCTGTCAGTCTGTCTGTATGTCTGTCCGTCTGTCCGTATGAACAAACATATCCCAGAGATGGTAAGAGATAGAGATTTGACATGTATGGGACATATGTTTCTTATACTTGCAGGCAGATCAAGCTCTCGCGGCCGCAAATAGAAAGAAAAAAAACGTTATATCTCTTTCAGTTTTAAATATAGAAGGTTCGTACCTTCTGGACATATTGAGTAATCAGGATTTCTTGTTTAACAATAATATTTGTTATGTAAATTGTTATTTGGATGAACTTAATTCCATTGTCATTGGGGGGGTGGGGGGGGGGTGCGGGGGGGGGGCAGGGGGGGGGGGGGGAAACGGGGAATATAAAGTAGGGGGGTGGGGTAGGGGGGGTGGTCCACGGGCGTGGTCGTGGCGGGGGTGGTCGTGGGGGAAATACACGGGCGGGGGGTGGGGTGGGGGTGGTGGCGTGGTTCCGAGAGAATGTGATGATCGTTGGGGGGAACATTAATGGGAAGTAAAATGGTCTGGGGGCGGTTTTCGTGGTTGGGCTTTTTCATAGAGAAGTGGATTTGGGGATAGGGGTAAGGTGGGTTTTGATTTTAGTTTTTTTTTTTTTATAAAGATCAAATTATCCTGTAACTATTTTTGATGTAAACAATAAGTTTTATTGTCATTTTTCCTACAAGGGAGAAGAACTTGTACTTATGTGGAAATGCCTTAAACATTTAAGTAGACATAAATAACAGAAAAAACCGAAACTAGAAAACATAATGGGCTACAGTATTTATTTTTTACAATTGTTCCTGGGTCCTGGGCGATGTTACGAACGTGAAATATTTTTGGCACAAAGCGTTGATATATGGTGTACCACTTTTAGTGGTAAACAGACGAATTCAGGCATGTATCTACGTCACATAAATTATATTTTTCGCTTTATCTTGAAAACTGAGGGTGATGTGGCAAAACGGATAACATTTTTGAAAACAGGTGGTCCCAAGTTCTATGGGAGCGTGAGAGGCGTTTCTGGAGATTATAAAGCTCTCCACTGACGGTTGCAGCTACTCCAACGTCGTTTTCGAAGAAAAACGGTCATGTGATGGTCTTTAAGAAGTTGCTCGTGAATCAGTTAAGAAAATCGGAGTTCCTGAGAATGAAATCGTAGAAAAACAGAGCAAAAAACATGAAAGTCGGTCAAGCCCGACTATAAAATACTCTGTGAAGTGCTGCCATCACCGTTGTTGCTCATAATTTATTGTTTTCCTTATAACTCGACAACCGTTCATCTGATATTTACCAATCCTTTGGCGGATCGATAAATAATCTTGATTTCAAAATATGTCCAGACTGACGGAGATATGACGTTTTTTCTAAATTGCGGGGGCGGGAGGGGGCGTAGCAAATATTTAAAATAAACTTAATCTGCCTGCGAGGCTGTAACGTTGTCCATCCAGCATATACATGTAAATTCAATAAAAAGGAGTCTTTACTTAGACTATTTGATACAGTAGTTTTAATAAAACTTCGACCACCGCTTTGGCTTGAACAGGACGCTTAGATTTAAGAAAAATTATATGAACTAATTTAAAATCCTCTTCAAAGGTCAATTTATACATTTTCGAGTTTGCTGATGCTGCTCGCGTAATTTTATTAGGCTTCATTGATATGTGTTCCGACGTATAAGACTCATAAATCCAAATACATTTGCTAGGTGTCACCTCCATAATTTTTTTAAATAAAAAATATTACAAAACTGTTTTCCACCATACCTTAAAAACGAGAGCTGATGGAGCCAAACCGGGACCAGTTTTTTAATCAGTGCACAAAACTAGACATCGAGAAGGCTGGACCAAAATGGCCGTTGGCCTGTATAATTGTACAATCACCTCCTTCTAAATAAGCCACATTTTATTAATGATAATGTTTTTTGAACTTCGAAAGGGGTTTTTTGAGATACTGAAATGTGCAACATTTAAAGTTGTGTCTGTAGTTATGTACAATGACATACTCAAGTAAGTTTATACTTCACAGAATAGTCAGTTATCACTTACAAAATATGTAATCCTGCGCCTATGTATGTATTTTTTGATTACGACTTAAGCGAACCCGGCGAATACATTTTTACAAATTGGGCGGGTCTTTCGGATATGGAATTTTTATTGTATGGTATATGTAAGTTCAAACACACATCCATGTATTTGTAGACGCTTATATGCATACATATGTTCGAAAATGCAATTTAAACAGTAATTTTATTAAATTGCACTTAATATATATCAAAACTTAAGAAGACTCCTTTTATTTCAGGATGTGCGTCAGGTTAGCGTTGAATTGGAACGATGAAGAAGGAAACACGGGAGCAAAATTTATTTCTTGACATATTTTTTAGTGGGATTCCTGAAAGTGATTTGCTTTAGATTCAGATTTATCTCCGTCAAAATGAAATAGCGTCGAATTGGAACGATGGAATGTGGAACACGGAAGCATTTTTTTTGTTTTTGAATGTTTACCCCAATAAACAATAAAATCAAACATCTTTAAGTGCGGAGATGGCGCGACCAGGTGCAGGGAGATGTTGCGGAGCTGGGTGTGTCCTCCTGGTGGAATGTCGCTCGGGACAGAGGCGGGCATTAGTGGCAGCGGCCGAGACCGTAAAGCAGTTGTGCTGATTTTATTACCATCGATGCCAAAGAAGAAGAACAAGAAGATATTGGTCGAATTCAATTTTGAGTTTGTTTTATAAAATAAAAAAATCGAAAAAGTTGAACAATTTTCCAACTTTGATTTGGACTATCAGTATCTTATAAAAAATTTTGTTGTGCCTTTTATATTTTGGGCAATAAGTTCAATATTTTCAGAACATTTCTTTAAAAAAATCAATTTCCCTGCAAGGCTGCTGTAGAAATGCCAGCGTTTTGTTAACACTTTCGTATATCGAAAGTGTACATTATTAGAATGACACAATTTTACGGCCAAAATACCACATTTATACTTGAAGATTATTTATTGTAGATTGAACTCGAAAATCGATTTTTAAAAATTTGAGGGCAAACGCACCTGAAAATATATTTTTTCATGAATTTTTTAGGAATTCTGTTTTTTGAATTAACTTAATTAACTTAATTAGCTCTCATTCCGGAACTTATAAGCGAGGGTAGTTATTTGAACGGAGAAAGCTAACAAAATTAAATAAAAAAAAGAGTTTAAAACTCATGAATCAAAAAAGATCCCAAGTTAATTATTGGATCCACAACTTTGCTTTGCGTTTAAGAACTTTCATGATTACGGTACTTTTATGAACATTATGATTTTAGTTGGAGTCTCTATTTCTTTTCTGCGAATAATACAGCAATTAATTACCATTATTTGTTCTTAAATAATTTCTTTGAGTTGCTTAGCCCCCCTACAAAGTCGAATCCTAGATGCGCGCCTGTGTGCCAGTGTGCCATAGTCATAATGCAAAGGGCCATGGCATATTGCAGTTTGACCAGGGCACATAGAAAAAATTTGATATTAAGTAAAATTCTAATTTTCTCTAATTTGGCTGGATAGATTTAGATGAAATATAATGGGAATACTAATTAGGGCCTAATTAATAGCTGGGGATGCCGTGCATGTCGGTCCAAGCTCGAAAAAAGTTAGCACCGATTGTTGTCATGAATGATGGCCACCCTGCAAATAACATTGGGATATCGTAGTGGGACCATGAAACATCGATAGAAGTAGATGTTATATAAAATTGTAATTTTCCCTAAACTGGCTGGATAGATTTAGATGAAAGTTAGTGTTAATACTAATTAGGGCCTAATTAACAGCTGGGGATACCGTGCATGTCGGTCCAAGCTCGAAAAAAAGTTTGCATCGAGTGAAGTCATGAATGGTGGCCACCCTGCAAATAACAATGGGCTATTGCAGAGTGACCATGAAACATCAATAGAGGTAGATGTTATGTAAATTTCTAATTTTCTCTTAATTGGCTGGATAGATTTAGATGAAAGTTAGTGTTAATACTAATTAGGGCCTAATTAACAGCTGGGGATACCGTGCATGTCGGTCCAAGCTCGTAAAAAGTTAGCACCGAATGTTGTCATGAATGATGGCCACACTGCAAATAACAATGGGCTATTGCAGTGGGACCATGAAACATCGATAGAGGTAGATGTTATATAGAATGGTAATTTTCTGTAAGCTGGCTGGATAGATTTAGATGAAAGTTAGTCTGAATACTAATTAGCGCCTAATTAATAGCTGGGATACCGTGCATGTCGGTCCAAGCTCAAAGAAAAGTTTGCGTCGACTAGTGGAAACCCTGCAGCTTGGCTAGTTCACCTCACTGGTTCCGGATGTGAACCAGCGCACAGGCCCTATCAGTTGTGAGACCTAGCCAAGGTGTACCCACTGATAAGCGAATTGCTCGAGACCGTATGGATTAATTTCGATCAGAATTTCATATGTGCCCTTTAAGCTGACATACCGTTCTTGTTGGTCCAAACACGTATATTTGAGCAATTAAGAAAGTTCTGGCAACTTGATTTTTTTGCTCGATTTTGTGGGAGAATTGTGAGGTTCGTTCACTTATAAGCGAACTGCTCAAAAACGTATGGATTAATTTTGATCATTTTTTGAGTATATGTTCTTGAATATGTGTCGCATGTTGGTCCAGACTCTGTGAGCGGAGATCTGACCGAATAGGTGAGTAGGTGATTTTCCAATTTGAATTATTTGGTACTTGCATTGCATGAATTCGCCCAAAAATATTTAAAACAAAAGTTTATGAATTTCTAAACAATATTGCATTTAAAGATGTTTGATTTTATTGTTTATTAGGGTACAAATACAACAACAAAAAATGCTTCAGTGTTCCATATTCCATCGTTCCAGTTCGACGCTATTGCATTGATGCTATTTTGACGAAGATATTAGATTTTGTGTAAACAAAGCTAACAGTCCTGTTCCGGTTTTGACTTTCACAAAATATACTCGAATTCAATTTGGTTACCTGTTAATGTTTTCACAATTCGATAGAATTACTCTAATTAAATCACATTGCTTGGAGTCAATGAATTCAATTATTTTTGAATCGCAAGCATATTATTTTTTCAGTGTAAAGCAGTAAAACGTCACCTTGCCTTCGTGTTTCGATGCTTCGCACACAAGCAAACGCTTTCATTGTGTGAGTTTCGACAACACTGATCTATATAAAAGTGTCTAGTTCCCGTTTCCGAGTGGAATGAAAAAGTAAAACGATCGCAATTCCGAATCGTTTTCATTTTGGTGTTCCCGTTTCCGAGTGAAATAGAAATCGATTGTCTTTTCGAATGAAAGTTCGAATCGTTATCGAATTTTAATTCAGCCATAAGGCAGCCTTGATAGTGTCGATCAGCACTGCGCATGCGCTGATTCGCAATGGCGAACAGCTCGGTTTCATTTCGATCGTTTTCTTTTCGTCTACATGCAATTTCTGAGGTACAAATTTAATAATAATGATTTTAAATAAAATTGAAGGCTCGATATATCTATAGATACTTCAAAATCTTCACAATATTTGACATGTTCAAATAAAAATACTTGCAAGATGCAAAGAATCACCGTTGCCAAGAGAATTGGCATTTACTTTTCATTCCACTGACTCTTAGGCAAACCTTTTGAAACCGAATAACTTGATCGGTTTTCGGAAACGGGAACAGCTACCGATTCCGCATGATCTGACCGAAATCGGAAACGGGAACAGGACTGTATGTTTGAATGTTTGTGCATATGTTTGTATGTTCGTCCCTTATGGGCGTCTAAACCGCTGAACCGATCTTCACGAATTTTTCACAGTATGTTCATGTCGATCAGGAAAGTGTCATAGGCTATGTCCCATGTCTGTGAAATGGTCAAAAAACCGCAAAAATATACCGGTAATCCAATTTCAATAGAAATTTGGGAATGGTTGAACGCTTGTCCGGGAAGGTTTCTAAGTTGAAAAAATTTGCGGAAAACGGTCCAAAAACCGCGAAAACTGCAAAATATACGTTTTCGACAAAACTTTGGGAAATCGATCGGCGCTTGCCCGGGAAGATTTCCAAGTAGAAGAAACCGCGAAATTTTCAAAAAGTTCGGTTGTTATAAAACTTTGGAGAATGTTTGGACGCTTGCGCGTGTAGAATTCTGATATAAAGAAATTGGCGGTGAATAGTCCAAAAACCGCGATAATTCAAAAACTATACCGTTCATCAGATTTCGATGAAATTTTGGACAATGGTTATACGCTTGGCCGCGAAGGTTCCTAAGGTCCAAAAATTGCGAAATTAGCATATTATAACCGTCATCCGATTGCAATCAAACTTTGGGGAATGAATTAAAAGCTTGCTCGGGAGGGTTTCTAAGTTGAAGGAATTTGCAGAAAATTGTCCAAAAACCGCGAAAATTAATAAATTTGCGGTTTCGGTAAATCTTTGGATAGTGGTTCGACGATTGACCGGAAAGGTTACCAAGTAGAAGAAATGGGCGGAAAATGGTCCAAGAACCGCGAAATTTGCAAAATGTGCGATTTTGATGAAGATTTGGGGAATGGTTGTACGCTTGCCCGGAAGGTATCTAAATTGAAGAAATGGGCCGGAAATGGTCATAAATCCGCAAAATACCAAAAACTATACCGTTTATCCGATTGCCATAAAACTTTGGGTCCAAAAATCGCGAAATTTGCAAAATATGAGTATTTATGAAACCGCTTAGTGCTTATATTACAATGCAGGCGTTGGTAAATGGAAGCTGTAGATTACACGTTCCAAAATATTGCGTATTTTGCAAGTTTTTGATTTGAGCCTGGATTATTGTGAAGATTTGATAGACGGCAATTGTAGAGGGATAAATAGGAAGTGTTAATCAAACTGTCAAAAAAGTCACAATTTGAAAAAAGTCATGATTTTAGATTATCATGAAGACGTGTATACAGAGAAAAAGATCGAACGGTCCAAAATGTTTATACCGACAAGCAGCCTGCTCAAGATTGAATTTAATCGCTCTCTTAAGAATCATAAGAGCCCAGGCGACGCCGGGTATTCAGCTAGTCTATACATCTATATAAAAGCGAAAGTATGTTTGTATGTTTGTCCCTTATGGACGTCTAAACCGCTGAACCGATCTTTACGAATTTTTCACAGTATGTTCATGGCGATCAGGAAAGTGTCATAGGCTACGTCTCATGTCTGTGTAATGGTCCAAAAACCGCGAAATTTGAAAAATATACAGTTCATAAGATTGCAATGAAACTTTGGGGAATGAATTGGACGCTTGCCCAGGAGGGTTTCTAAGTTGAAGAAATTTGCGGAAAATGGTCCAAAAACCGCGAAAATTGCAAATTATACGGTTTCGGTAAAACTTTGGGGGATGGTTTGACGCTTGCCCGCAAAGGTTTCCAAGTAGACGAAATGGTCGAAAATGGCCCAAAAACAGCGAAACTTGCAAAATTACACCGTTCATCCGATTACAAAAAAAAATTTGGGAGTGGTTGAACGATTGCCCGGGAAGGTTCTAAGATGAACAAATTTGCGGAAAACGGTCCCAAAACCGCGAAAGTTGCAAAGTTTACGTTTTCGCTAACACTTTGGGAAATTGATCGACGCTTGCCCGGGAAGATTTTCAAGTAGAAGAAACCGCGAAATTTGCAAAATGTTCGATTGTTATGAAACTTTCGAGAATGTTAGGACGCTTGCCGCGAAGGATTCTGATTTGAAGAAATGTGTGGGAAATAGTCCAAAAGCCGCGAAAATTCAAAAACTTCATTTGATTGCGATGAAATTTCGGTCAATGGTTGGACGCTTGGCCGCGAAGGTTTCTAAGGTCCAAGAATTGCGAAATTTGCGAAATAACCATATGAGTATTTATGAAAGCGCTTAGTACTTCTATTACAATGCAGGCGTTAGTAAATGGATGGTGTAGATTACACGGGCCAAAATATTGCGAAATTTTCAAGTTTTTGATTTGAGTCTGGATTATTGTGAAGATTTGATGGACAGCAATTGTAGATGGGTAAATAGGAGGTATAAACCAAACGGTCAAAAAAGTCACGAAATTTGCAAAATATTCATGAGTTTAGATTATTATGAAGATGGTTAAATAAAGAAAAAGAACGAACGGTCCAAAATGTTTATGGCAACTTGCAGCCAACACTAGCTTGAATACAGTCGCTCTCATAAGAAACATAAGGATCCGAGCGAAGACGGGTATTCAGCTAGTTAAAAATAACAAGTAAGGGAGTTGCAGTCGAGTGCCCCGACTACAAAATACCCTGTTCCCTTGATTTCGTGTGTTTTTTTTTTACATACACACACACTCCAACATACACACAAACGCATTGCATGCGTCCGCGCGCGATAACTGACAATGCAAGACCCCCCCTCTCTCCCACTAGCAAAATTGATTCGTATATAACTTCGGTGTTTATTGTCCGATCTTAGTGATCTTTTCAGAATAGATAGATATTGGGTCTTACTTGATATTTGTAAAGTTTGGAAGGTCTTTCTAAAAAATTGTGGCTCTGACAGTTTTTTGCGCTTAAAGGGGGGAGGGGGAGGAATTTTCCAAATCTGAAACAAACTCGTTTTGAATCGGGTGTACACCAATCTACATGCAAAAATTTGTGGCTCTAGCTCTTATAGTCTCTGAGAAACACGCGTTCATACGGACAGATGGACAGACAGACAGACGGACAGACGGACAGGGCTAAGTCAACTCGGCTGTTGATGCTGATCAAGAATATATATACTTTATAGGGTCGCAAATGTTTCCTTCTACCTGTTACGTACTTTTGCACAACTTCATGCACAACTTTTCCCATTTTCAATGGGAACAGGGTATAAAAATGGCATTTTAAACAGCCAAATTAAAATTCTATTCACTTTTTTGATGTTTTTTTTTTGTTTGCACATCGAATGCAAGTCGTTTGAAAAACAGAATAGCTAAAACAAAATCGTTCGATTTTGATTTAATTTATTTACAGGTTTTTGTGTTTACAGTTCTTGTGATGTTGACGGAGCTAACCTGATTTGATTTTAATTCGCTTTCGATTGATGAATAACTGATTGACATTAGCGCAAATTTAAACAAATGCTAGAAAGCAAAAAGTGCCGAATGATATTGTGAAAACTTCTTAAATTATATTTTGTTGGCAGTTCGCAATTTTACATAGGTGAATTCAATTAAGTCTTTTAGATTATGGTAAATTATCAAATTTGGCAGGTCTAGAGTCAAAGAGGCTTGATGAAATTGTTGAAGAATTTGAGAAGTGCAACATTCTAGGAGAGCTGTGCAAAAATGAAATCTCGAACCGCTTACCACCTTACGCGATCTGTCATCGATTTCAAGATTCATCGATAAATTACCAAATTTGTTTCTACTGCGTTCAGCGTCCACTTCTGCAACAGCCAGATCATGTTTGTTTGACCAAAAATCTGTTAATTTTGTTAGATTATGGTGGTGAACGTGCGTGATGGGCAATCACAATTGCTAATTTACTTAATACATTTAATGTACGAGGTGTGTTTAAAAAGTATCGCAAATTTTGAATTTTCGCGGGTTACGTATATTCGAATTTCGTTTTTTTTTGTGGCGTTATGTTGGTACTCATGTCTCTCACTTATGCCGACAAGCTCGGCCGTTTTGAATGTTCACTTAATTGTTGACAGCTGCTTTGCTTGCACGTGTTTTGGATCGTCTTCGATTTCTACCTATTCAAAAAAATGGATCAAAGAACCTGTATCAAATTTGTGTGAAAAACGAAATTAAGTGCGCGGATGCATTCCGAATGTTGACTGTGGCATACGGAGAAGCTACCTTGGACCGAAGCAACGTTTATCGATGGTACAAAATGTTCTCAGAAGGCCGAGAAGATGTGAACGACGAAGAGCGTGCCGGACGCCCGAGCACTTCAACAACAGACGAAAAAATTAATGAAGTGGAGAAAATGGTATTGGCCAATCGTCGAATCACCGTTTGAGAAGTTGCTGAGGACCTAAACATATCGATTGGCTATCAATTGGCTCGTGCCATTCGATTTTTATCAATGATTTGGGCATGAGACGGGTCGCCGCGAAATTCGTACCAAAATTGCTCAATTGCGACCAAAAACAGCATCGCATGAACATTGCTAATGAGATGTTCAACTCTGTCCGCGACGACCCAAATTTGCTCCAGAGGGTTATAACTGGTGACGAATCGTGGGTTTATGGTTATGACGTGGAAACCAAAGCTCAATCATCTCAATGGAAGCTGCCGCACGAACCAAGACCGAAAAAAGCGCGCCAAGTTCGGTCGAATGTGAAAGTTTTGCTGACAGTTTTCTTCGATTGCAGGGGCGTGGTGCATCATGAGTTCTTGCCACAGGGAAGAACGGTCAATAAGGAATATTACCTGCAAGTTATGCGCAATTTGCGTGAAGCAATCCGCCAGAAACGCCCGGATTTGTGGAAGAACAAAAATTGGCTTTTGCACCACGATAACGCCCCTGCTCACACATCGTTGCTTGTGCGCGACTTTTTGGCCAAAAACAACACACTAATGACGCCGCAGCCACCGTATTCCCCAGATCTGGCCCCCTGTGACTTTTTCTTGTTCCCTAAACTGAAGAGGCCCATGAAAGGACGACGTTACGCTACGCTTGACGAGATAAAGACGGCATCGAAGGAGGAGCTGAACAAGATAAAAAAAAATGATTTTTTGAAGTGCTTCGAAGATTGGAAAAACCGTTGGCACAAGTGTAAAATATCTTATGGGGATTACTTTGAAGGGGACAAAATAGATATTCATGAATAAATAAATAATTTTTGAAAAAACACAAAATTCGCGATAGTTTTTGAACACACCTCGTACTTCATACATATATTAAAAAAATATTTGCAAACGCTGATCCTGTGTGCGGTGACCAGCGCTGCGTACGAGGAGTCACAGCCACGTAACATTTGGGCATTTGCAATTAAGAAACAAGAAAGAAAGTCGGTCAAGCCCAACGTGCTGCCCATCACCGTTGCGACCGGTGCCGACCATAATTGTTTGGTTTCCTTATAACTCGACTATCGTTCATCCGATCTTTACCATTCCTTTGGCGAATCGATAAATAATCCTGTACTCTTGCCAACTCTGAGATCTGTGCGTTCATACGGACAGACAGGCAGGCCGACAGACGGACAAGGCTATATCGACTCGGCTGTTGATGCTGATCAAGAATATATATACTTTATAGGGTCGGAGATGCTTCCTTCTGGCTGTTACATACTCTTGTACAAACTTAATATACTCTGTATACCTCTGTTACAGCGTTTAAAAATTTAATTAATAGTTCGGTTTTTTTATATATTGATTTTTAAAAACAACAGCAGCTGCGCTGGATGGGAAAAGTTACCCGTATGGATGACAACGTTCCAGCAAAACGGGTGTACAGTCGGCATGCGAACGAGTTAGGAGGCACGCCCGGGCTGGGTCGACCGAAGCGGAGACGGCGCGACCAGGTGCAGCGAGATATTTCGAAGCTGGGTGTGCTCTTTAGATGGGATGTCGTTCGGGACAGAGGCGAGTGGCGGACATTAGTCGCAGTGGCCGAGACCGAAAGACGGTTGTGATGGCCGAAGAAGAAGAAGATTTCTAAGAGCCGGTTCCTATTGGACAGACGGACATCTTCATTCACAAACGCTTTCAGCATCTTGACATTAGCCCTGTTCAGGGCATTGGCCTAATATTTGGCAAGTTTCTCGCTGGGTAGACGTAAAATCCGATCCATGAGTTTGATGAAGTACTGGACACTCTTGGACACCATGCATCGTGGAAACAGAAAGGTATCGCCACTGCTTAGATTATTGGACGCTGCGGATCACGCTGAAAGATTCCGAGTACCGACTCTATTAAACGAACGAACATGCTATTGCGATAATCGGCCAATTCTTGCTCAAACTGCAACACATCCTCACACTGCGACGAGTTCCTCCATGGTCGCGGGCAGCGCCGGTATCAGTTACTCCTGCACCGTCAACTGCAGTAGGTGATTCTTAACACTGATCGTAACAATAAAGAAGAGTTTCATGGCCGAGAAGCTGCCGTTGATGCTGATCAAGGTCTGCAGCAGCAGCTTATGTGGCTAACTCACTGAAGCACAGTTTTAAAAAAGTTATCGTCATCACTGAAAATACAATTTGCTGTCCTTGTTAGGTTTCGGCGTCTCAGTTCCATAAAAAACACAATTTGATTAATATAGAACTTAAATGATAACTTTATTCAAATAATATTCGTGACACAAATTGCGGGGTTTCAATTTTGGTTTCCTTTTCCACGTCTGCTCTTTTACACAATTTTCAGCACACTGGTCCCTCACAAACTCCAGTGTGTCCATTTTTAATTCTCGTTATCGAACATGTTCAACTTAACTATCAATATGCAACTTCAACTGACTATAGATTAATTAAAATTCAAACGTATTTGCTAATCTAACTTTTACATCCCCCCCTCCTGTGAATCGCTCTGGGATTCACCATTAAAATGTAACTGAATAAGTTTTGACACAGGCCGGCGTACAGTTGTCTCTGATGTTTTGACTTCAACACATCGAACCTGCCCATCCTTCGCAGAATAAACCTTAGAATCGCTTCCCTTTTTCCATGAACTTCTTGGTAGAGTTGCGTCAATAATATGGACCAGATCATCAATTTTAATGGGTTCCATTACATCATGCCACTTCTGACGTCGAATCAATTGGGGCAAATACTCCATCACCCATCGTTTCCATATTCGGTCTTGAACGACTGTGCTATCATCCATTGCTTTCGTAGACAAATGTGTGATTCAAGAGGGTGTGGCGTTTGTGTCGAATTCAAGCATTTCAAAAAATAATTCGGTGTTAACGGTTCATCTTCTTCGTGTGAAATCGGTATATCAGTGAGAGGGCGTGAATTTAATATATTCTCAGCCTCTATCAACTTTTTTCGCGACGACGTCCAATCGTAACAGCAAGTGGTCCAAACAAATCTACTCCTGTATATGTGAAAGGTCTCACATACGGTGTCAATCTTTCGGTGGGCAGTTGGCCCATTAGCGGTATTTTAGGATGCTCCTTATCAACGATGCATTTCGGGCACTGACGGATCATATGGTTGAACAACCCCTTGATACTTGGAATCCAAAACATTATTTTGGTGATGCAACTTTTCAATGCCGTACCACCAAAGTAGAAAAATAATGTTTCTTAGGCATCAGGATTGGACGTCGTGCATCCATTGGTAAGTAAGGCGACAGTGTATAAATTGGACTGTCCTTCTGGATTGGCTTGTTGTTACGCGAAATGCTAATTTCTTCAGCAAAGACTTCATGTTGCACCCAGCGGCACAGTGTAACTTCGGCATCGGACAATTCGTCGGCGGATAACGAACCTTTAGGCCTTTCCTTTCGCAACCAGATATTTTTAGCCTTCAGAACCCAGGCCACAACTCGTTGAAGCTTCCTATAAAATGAAAAATGATTAAATTCTACAGGCGGTATGCTCACCACACAATTTAGCATTTTGTGGACACAACTTTTTTCTTCCAGTAGTTCAGTCGTAGTTGGGTCTATCATTGGCGGCCATTCCGACTTTCATGCCTTTAAAAAGGCTGGACCCATCAACCATAGGCTTTGGCTACAAATTTTCAAGTCAGCTGACTGTCGGGTGGCTGTATCAGCAGTGTTTACAGACGAGGGTATCCATCCCCATTGCTCTGGGATAGTAGTGGTCAAGATCTCAGCAATTCGATTTCCAACAAACGGCTTAAACTTTCGGTGTTTCGAGTAAATCCACTGCAAAACAGTTTTTGAGTCCGCCCAGAAGTATGTTTCCTTGATAAGTTATTTGCGTTGTTCTCTTATTAGGGCAATTAAGCGCACACCAAGAATGACCGCTTGTAGCTCGAGTCTGGGAATCGTCAAAAGTTTTCTTGGAGCAAGCCGAGTTTTGCCCATTACAAAGGCGACATCTATTTCACTGTTGTGTGATACTCGGAGATAAGCTGCAGCTGCAAATACCAATTGGCTGGCATCAACAAAAATATGTATTTCTACATTGTCTGTGTAAATTAAATTGGTAGAGAACAAGCGAGGAACTTGAAAACAAGCCATATTTTTCAATTCCATCCACCAACAACTCCATTTATTATGCAAATGCGTTGGAACAGTATCATCCCATCCTAAATCGTAGCTCCAAGTCATTTGCATCAATATCTTGGCGAACACAGTAAAATCAGCAAGTAGTCCAAATGGGTCGAAGATAGCCATAACTATGCCAAGCAGTTCCCTCTTTGTTAGTACACATGTTCCTCTCATTACTTCAGTTTAAAACTGAAGGGCATCCAATTCAATACTCCAGTACATTCCCAGTACTTTTTCGGTACTGCCCTGACTCTCCATATTAAACATTTTAGCCTAATCTGTCTGCTTGTTCATGATAGTTTGAAGCTTGGCTGAGTTAGAGACAGAATTTCGTAGCTCAAACCCACCATGCTTGTGTATACTTGTTATCTGTTTAAAAATCTCTATAGCAAGTTCTTTAGATTCAAAGCTGATGACTAAATCATCAACATAATGATGTTTAACAATGGCTTCTACAGCTTCAGGAAATTGTTCTCGAAATTCTTCGGCATTTTGGTTCTTTACGTAATTGGCACAGAACGGAGAGCAGATTGCTCCAAATATCAAAGATGTCATGACGTAGTGTTCTATAGGTCTTTTACTGTTTCCGTTTCGCCAAATGAAACGTTGTGCAGACTGATCTTCAGGCCCAATCTTCATTTGCGAAAACATCTCCCTGATATCCGCAACTACCGCAACTTTGTTCAATCGGAATTGTAGTAATATAGATACCAGCGGTTCCATTTCATCTGGACCTTTAAGTAAAGCGGAGTTCAGTGAAACTCCATCGCTAGTGGCTGCTGCGTCGAACACAATACGCAGCTTGTCGGGTTTATGTACAGTTTGGACAGCAAAGTGTGGCAAATACCAAATGGGTTTTGAAGTATCAATAATCTCTTCTTCAAAAAGTTTTCTTGCATATCCCTTTTCAATATATTTTTCCATTTCGGCAATGTATTTTTCCGCAAACTCCCTATTCTTCTGCATTTTTCTTTCTATTCCAAATAACATTTTTTCAGCCATTTCAAAGATTTCTGTAAGTTTCGTATTTTCTTTCCACAACAATCCGATTTCAAATCTTTCATTGCTCTTAGACAATGTATCCTCTATTATCTGTTTCGCTCTTTTTAAAGACTCGATCGGTGGTAACTCATTTACTCCCAAATCTTCAGCTGCAAAATATTCTTTAATTAGATTTGCAACTCGTCCCCTTTGTCAACTTCAACATGCAAAACTTTGAAGCCTTGACCTGACCATTGACTATTTGGTCCATACGCCAACCAACCCAATTTTGTTTTTTTAGCCACAGGGCATGTTCTGTCATGCTCAATAAGGGTTCTAGACAATCCAAGATGAAGATTGTCCAGACCAATTAATATTACTGGTTTGGCATCTTTATAATCTAGAATAGGTAAGTTTCTCAAGTGTTCGTGTTGACTTTTGGCAAATGATTGCGATGGCAAATCCAAGTTTTTAACTGTGTGTACTCCCCTCATGCCGTACTGATAAACTTCATTAAAACCTGCAATATCAAGTCTAATCTTTTTAGACATCTCAGTCGTTTTCTTGTTATCATACCATTGCAATGTAAGCGCGTGTTCTGTACCTTTCAATCCAACCTTATCAGCAATCTCTTGCTCAATTTGGGTTACTGCACTTCCCTCATCAAACATGGCAAAAGTTTCTAGTTTGCCGTTTGGTCCAAATAAAGTCACGGGTACAATTTTAAAAAGATACTTATGTAAACTTATCTTGGCTTCAGGGTTGCAACTTAGCAGATGCTGTGAATCTCCTACTTCAGTGGTCATTGATTCTTTTTGGCTTTATCCCAACGAGCAGCTACATCACTGTTCTCTCTCCAAATTTTGCAGTCAGCCAAATTGTGGTCTTTCTGGCATAAAAGACAATTTACTTTTCTGCGAGACGTTTTAGCTATAAAGAGAGGTTTTGGGGCTCTCTGAGGCGGCGTCTTCATTGATGCCTCTATGACAGCTGGTAGTCGGCCTATGACTTTAGCGGTTGCACATAACCATGTCGCAAATTCGGCTATGGATGTGCAAGATCTCTGGTTTTCCTCGCTCTGTAACCATTCAACCTGCAAATTAGTTGGTAGCTTGGCAACTAATTCCTCCAACAAAATTGGGTTACACAAGTGTTGACTGCAATTTGATGATGTCAGATAATTTACTACCCCACGGACAGTTGTAGCAAAACTAACAATGTTCTCAAGTTTATTGTAGGAGATTTTTGGAAAATCTTTAATCTTTGCTAGTTGGGTTCGAATAAGCAATTCAGGTCTTCCAAATCTGAATTTTAATTCTTCAATTATATCTGCTACGTTATTTGGATAAATCATCAAAGAAGATACAGTTTCTTTTGCTTCACCTACTAAACACTTACGCAAGCGAATTACATTCAGTCTGTTATCATAACGAAACTGCTTTGTAGAGTCATCAAAGCTTTGTTTAAATAATGGCCATTCATCGGTGGCCCCAGAAAATGTCGGCAAATCTTCCAAATGAGTGCTACTTCGACCAATGTTTGAACTTTCTCCAGCAGGTTCTTTATGTTCATGTGGAACAGAATTGGTACCACGACTCGGTGGAGCATTTAGCTGCTGTATCTTAACGGCACCTGCCTGAGCGAAGTGTTCAAATTGACTTACCTGTCGTGAAGTCACACTTTGAATATCTTTTCTGTTGCCTTGAATTCCAAGGTTCAATTAATTCATTCCTTGCTGGATCTTTATAATTTCCGTCCTCATGGATAAAAGCAAAGCAGCAAGATCTGTCTCACTGGCAGTATTGTTTTGGTGTTGGGTGTCATTTAAATCCAACTCCATATCGAGGTTGATTTCGTCATCCTCATTCTCGCGTCTCCTCTCGGGAATTGTTTGGTTCAAGTCATCCATATCGTATTTGTAATTCATGTACAAATTTTCAGTTCAAATGTTCAGTTTTCAATTTCAACTTATGAAATCAATTCTTATGAAAACCACGGTGGCGACCCGATGGAGGTATTTTATTTGCCCTGGTGGCCCGCTTTGCCACGACTCACAGCTTTCGTTGGTCAACCAAATGGGCGTCACAAGATTGTACGAAATCACAAATTGTTCACTAATTTGATTTTTCTCAAATTTCACAATTCTTGCACAAACTTGCAAGTTGCGTTTACCGCCAAATTCTCAATGTCCTCAAAAACAAAGCTCACAAAATTCACACAAGCTCACACTTGCGTACTGAGAACGGCAGTGTCACCACACAAGATCAACAAAAATTCAGACTCACTCACACACATATATACTCAGGCACACACCAACAACAATGCATGTATATGAGAACGACGCAGTCGAGTCGCTGTGATGGCAAGGCACTATATATATGTGTGGCGCCAGAAGTCTGACAACCGAAATCCTTTATATATTTCAGATCACCACTGAATCTACACAAAGTACAGGACAATTTTTGTCCTCACAACGCCAATTTCACAATTACAAATTCACACACTGACAATTGCAGACAAATACCCTAGAAACCCTCACACACTAGACAGAACCAATACACTAACTTTACACATATTTTATATCAACACAATCAACCCTCCCATAATCAGACTTACACAATGTCACACTTACACAAAGTAAGTTTAAATGAATGTACACATCAATCTAAAGAAAGTTGCCATTGACAGGTAACAGAAAATTAAGATAATAACAAAAAAAAAAAAAAAAAAAAAAAAACCTCTGTTTTTGGTTTTGGTTAATTGACTAGCACAAAAGCATACAAATTAAACATATATGATAAATAGAAGTTATTCAGCTGCTACTAACGTAACATGTTATGATGGCAAGGGTTTGAAGTTGATCCATTTCTATCTGCTTCTTTGGTAATGCTTGAACTATTTCAGGGGCCAAGCCATTGTTGTAGTCTGCCCAGTGGTCTATTATATGACTTGTGGCCTGTTCAGACCAATTGCAATTACAGTGGGAGTCTTTACTTGTAACTTGTAATAAGTTTATGAAAATGTAAATATAATGCAAATAGAATGCTTTATGCAGTGTTAAGAATGTTAATTTTGCCCAAAGTGCGAAAATACAGTTGTAGTGACGACAGGCCATTAAAATGTTCCAGCACCTGCTGCTAAAACCCTTTTTGGTGAAGTATGACTTAACCTTTTTATATGTAAGTGCCGTATTGGGACTCTCCTGGCCATTTGAAAATCCCACTCAAATGTTAAAGTGTTATAAAAACGACTGTTATTTTGTGACACTTAAAATATTCCACACATCAGAGAGAATGCCATATTTTTGAGTTTAAATGTCTCGCTCAGTGGCAAACAAATATTAGCGCCATTGGTTGTGCCAGTTGATTTTGTTATCAAAATGTCTAAACGATATATATTCTTATCGACATTCATATATATGTTATAGCCGAGTTGGCAGAAATAGCGTTCAAAGTGAACTCGAGCACTTATGACACATACGCTCGTATGCTTTCTAAAATTTTACAAATATATAATAAATTTATTCCAATTTATTTGGCGACCTTCTAATGTTTAATTAGTAACGAGTTAGCTAGCTCGGGGTCAAGTAGTTGCGTTTGTTCACAACTATAAACAATTTATGCATTGAAAAATCAAAAAGAGAATGGACAAACCTTTACAGCTGTTTCATGGATATCGAATCCAATCATCAGAAGGCGTTTCGCTAAATGATTCCTGATCGTTGAGCCAATTCCATGCAATCAGAACTTTAAACAGTTGGGAACTGCAAAGCGCAATGAAAGCAAAATTGGACTCATATACAGAAAGCTAACCTTAAAGGTTGTCTATGCATTGCTTAAGGCTAAAGTTTCTAAGAGAAAGCTTAAAGCTTTCTAGCGAGCTTAGAACTGCTCGTTAAACTTGAATGTCAAGCATTCAAATAGCGTGTGTTGTTACATGAAACTTTTGTTAGTTTCGTTTACAAAACAAGAGAGCATGTCTTCTCTCATATAAGATTTTTTTTCAATTTATTTGGCGACCTTTCTAATGTTCAATTAGTAACGAGTTAGCTGGCTCGAGGTCAAGAAGTTGCGTTTGTTCACAACTATAAACAACTTATGCATTGACAAACCCAAAAGAGCGCGGACAAATTTTTACAACTGTTGGCAAACGAAAGCAAAATTGGACTCACATATAGTCGATACATATGTCTTTGCATAGCATAGGACTAAGATTCTAAGTGAGAAAGCGCCCTTTAAATTTGAATGTCAAACATTACATATGGATTTGATATCCTTGAAACAGCTGTAAAGTTTGTCCACGCTCTTTTTGGTTTGTCAATGCATAAGTTGCTTATAGTTGTGAACAAACACAACTTCTTAACCTCGAGCCAGCTAACTTGTCTTTCGGTCAGCAGCGCTAGTCAAAGCAGAAGCAAGTGTTATTCTTTTGAAATTACGCGGAAGCGCAGGCGCGACAGAAGTTGCTCGTCTCTTACGGTCAGCAGCGCCAGTCAGAGCAGCAGTAAGTGTTCTGATTTTGAAAATCGAAGAAAGCACAGGCGCAAAAAAGTTGACCGCGAATGTTGTCTGCTTATTCATTAGGATAATTTCATTTTTAAAAGGGTTGTTTGTAGCAATTTTGACACATTGGTTGTGTTCACCAGCACAAATTGATGACCCAAAATTGATTAATTTTGTTAGATATTGCTGGTGAACGGGCGTGATGTGCAATCGTGAATCCAAGTTTTTGTAAACTTGTGCAAGGCACTAGTTGTTGCGGAGGAGGAGAAAATTTATTTAAAAAAATATATTTCTTTTTTGTATATGGGGGTTAACGACCTGATTTTACTCAGAGTGGTTGTGTAACCGTCTCAAGGTCCGTGAGTGAATATAATTCAATAATCCTTCAAGGTGCTTCAAGGTGGGACAGCCAAGTCGCCACCGAAGAGGGCCTCCATATCGGCGAAAGGCTCATACATTGTCGCTCTTTTACCGGTGCTCCTGTTCTTTTTTTTATGTTGTCGTACGTGTCTTTCATTTTCCGAATCTTCCGGTCTATTTGTTGTTCGGTTAGGCCACTCACTTCCTTTCCAGAAATGATTTCCCGCCGAAAAGAGAGGTTTTAATTTCGGTGTCGCGGAATTCTTCCTTCTTTCCGGCTTATTGCGCCATGATTTTTATGAGATCGATTATATTTAAGCTAGGGCTGGCAGCAAATCGAAATAAACATTTTGGACCGTATTATCTTTTCCTCTATTTACCTGTCTATGCTAATCTAAACTCATTAATATTTTGCAAATTTCGTGACTCGTTTCGTTTGGTTTTTACCTCCGTCTACAGTTGCTGTCTATCAAATCTTCCCAATAATCCAGGCTCAAATCAAAAATTTGCAAATATCGCAATATTTTAAACCGTGTAATCTACAGCTTCCATTTACTAACGCCTGCACTGTAATATAATCTTTAAGCGTTTTCATAAATACTCATTAGTTAATTTTGCAAATGTAGCGGTTTTTAGACCTTAAAAACATTCGCGGGCAAGCGTCTAGGTAGGGTTACGTTGCAATGGCTGAGAGCGATATGTCGCTCCTCCACTTAGGCCACGTGGACCCGTTGCGATGCCATATATTCCCTTTTAAACCCTTCGGTTCTGTTTGGTACTGAGCCATAGTGTGGACAGAATGTAATTAGAGCTGGGATCTCTATGTCGAATGTCTCCGATAGGTTGAGTAGGAGGGGTTGACCAAGTCTCAGAAGGTGCTGTAGCGTTTCCTCCTCTTCTTCAAATCTGCAACTTCTACAGAAATGAAAGTGTTGTACGCCTAGGCGTGCTGCGTGCCTGCCTATAAGACAGTGAGCCGTCAGGGCCCCTACCAGAAGTGATATGTGTTCCCTTCTGTAACGTAAAAGTGTATTAGTAAGTTTAATGTCGAATGCCTGCCACGTAAGTCTTGCTACCGCACAGAAGAAAATGTTTTTCCACCGGTCCGTTGAGAGGCGCAGTGTTTCAGCTTTTTTGTGAAGCTTGTAGGTAGCCTTAGGCATCCCTATCGTGACTATAGTCTGGCCAGTGTGTCCAAAGACTCGTTTCCATGTATCTTCCGGTGTCCAGGCACCCATATTAGCTGAACACTGAAGTGACGGCCAATCTCATTCAAGGATAGGCGGCATTCAGTGAGCGTTCTAGCATTATTTGTGTAAGAGTAAAGTGCTTTAAGGGCTGCTTGAGTGTCCGAGTATATAAATACGTTTCCTTCTTTTACCTTGAGTGTGCTAAGGTAAGTGAGGTGGTAGCCATCCAGGAAGCTCCTGGATGACCACCACTTCCGATTGGTACACACTACAGTGATCGGGGAGACGGAACGATAGGTGAAGGTCTAGGTTGGGTGAGAAAACACCCCCACCTACTTTTTCATCGAGCTTAGAACCATCTGGGTAGATATTGATGGCATTGGCTCTGCTATGGGGAAGGTTATCCCACTCGTTACGGCTTGGGAAATAGACGTCGTATAATTTGTCGAACGTAGTAACACAATAGTCTGTGTTTAAAGGTATACCCGCTTGGTTATCGAGTATAGTTGAGTGCCGGAATTACTCCCGTTCCAGGTGTCGGATTCTCGTAGTCTTAGGGCTGTTGTGCTAGCCATCTGCCTTGCTACTAGGTCTAGTGGTACGAGATGAAACATGGTGTTAAGCGCTTGTTGTTCGGAGCGCCCCGCTCATGCATATTTCAGCGCTTCTCTGTACTTTGTTCATGTTGTTCAGGACGAATTGTTTCCCGAGTGCTAGCCACCAAACTAGTGAACCATGTACTATATACGGGGAGAAGCCCCATTTTCGGCCTATAGCCTTTTTGCATGAGAAAAGAGTGACGGTTGCCTTTTTTATGCGAACGTTTATGTTGTCATTCCAGTATAGTTTCCTATCCAGAATGACTCCCAGGTATTTGGCATTGTCGCCAAATTCAAGACTTACTCCATTGATTTTGGGAGGGATAAGGTTAGGATTTTTGAACTTCCTGGTGAAGAGTACAAGTTCTGTTTTGACTGAGTTCACGCACAGTCCGCAATTTGTTGTCCACTGAGCAAGTGTTGTCAGTGCGGTCTGCATGAGATCACACAGAGTTTGTGGGAACATACCACATTTAAAGATAGCAATATCGTCCGCATAGGCCACCGCCACATGTCCCTCCGCTTCCATGAGCCGAAGCAGCTGGTTAACTGTCACGATCCATAGTAGCGGAGAGAGAACACCTCCTTACTGAGTGCTCTTGCTTACAAATCTGTGTGCCGTAACGCCTCCGCACCCACATTTGCCAAGGCAAAGGTGATGGCATTTGGTTGGACGTTATTGAAGGCACCCTCTATGTCGAGAAATGCTACTAGAGAGAAGTCCCCCACTTCAAGAGATTTTTCAAACTTTGAGACCAGGGTATGCAGGGCGGTTTCAGTAGACCGTCCCTTGCTGTTCGAATGTTGCGAGTGTACTAAGTAAGAGGCGTTTATAGTTTGCCTAAGGTAGGCGTCTATAAGTCTCTCAAGGGTTTTAAGGAGAAACGAAGATAGACTGATGGGCCTATAGTCGTTTGGTTTAACATGTGAGTGTTTGCCAGCCTTCGGTATGAAGACGACTTTGGTTTCTCTCCATCTAGTGGGAATGTAATTGATTTTTAGACAGCTTACAAAGATTATGTGAAGCCAGTTCATTGTATTCCCAATGGTAATTGGGCAGGAAATACGCTATCAGAACCTGGCGACTCAAATGGTTCAAACGAGTCGATTGCCCATTTAATTCTGGTCGCTGTAACAATATTAGTATAGTATTGTAAAGGCAAGTCGGTAGACCTATCCCTTGATGCTGAGTTTACGGAGCAATCAGGAAAGTGAGTGCTCAAAAGAAGGTCTAGAGACTCCTCGCTGGAACTGGTCCAGGTCCACTCTTCTTTTTTGTATTAACCCTGGCGAGCTTGGTGAGCTAGCCAGAATCTTTCTAAGACGAGAAGCGTCAGAGGTTGCTTCTATATTACTAAAGAAATGGGCCCAAGAGGTTCGTTTAGACCGCCTAATAGCTTTTTGTAAATGCTTAGTTTGTGTTTATATAACTCTCAAGCGGTTGTTTGGTCGTTATGTTTGGCTATGTTAAAAGTATGCCTACTTTCTTTTCTGAGTTTTTCCAGCTCTGCAGACCACCATGGTGGCTTAAAATTGGATAATCAGGCCTGTTCCGAATTCCGATCGTTTTAAAAAGTAAAAACGAAACGAGAACTAGCGTCTTACTATTTGGTGTTCCCAATTCCGAACGATTTGGTTACGCTTCGACTTTTCAAACTCGGTTTTGAAAACAGCTGTCTGGCCTGCGCACGTGTTTGTTTATCGTCAGCAGACAGAGTTGTCATCATCTCCATAATTTAAATTTATAAAGCGCTTATTTACTCTTTAAATCCATTTATTTTTACTTAAACCAGTATTTAAATATTTCATTTGAATATGAGATGTCAAATATGGTTAAACATACCTAAGTGAAATAGAAAAAGTGTAGTCCGGTTAAATAAATTCATATGCAGCAACCCTAGCAGCCGCCGATTGAATGTCGCAATCGAATAAAAAGTAAAGTGGAATTCAGAACAGCTCGGTTTGGTCATGGCCGTCCCCCTTGTAGACCGTCCCTTGCTGTTCGAATGTTGCGAGTGTACTAAGTAAGAGGCGTTTATAGTTTGCCTAAGGTAGGCGTCTATAAGTCTCTCAAGGGTTTTAAGGAGAAACGAAGATAGACTGATGGGCCTATAGTCGTTTGGTTTAACATGTGAGTGTTTGCCAGCCTTCGGTATGAAGACGACTTTGGTTTCTCTCCATCTAGTGGGAATGTAATTGATTTTTAGACAGCTTACAAAGATTATGTGAAGCCAGTTCATTGTATTCCCAATGGTAATTGGGCAGGAAATACGCTATCAGAACCTGGCGACTCAAATGGTTCAAACGAGTCGATTGCCCATTTAATTCTGGTCGCTGTAACAATATTAGTATAGTATTGTAAAGGCAAGTCGGTAGACCTATCCCTTGATGCTGAGTTTACGGAGCAATCAGGAAAGTGAGTGCTCAAAAGAAGGTCTAGAGACTCCTCGCTGGAACTGGTCCAGGTCCACTCTTCTTTTTTGTATTAACCCTGGCGAGCTTGGTGAGCTAGCCAGAATCTTTCTAAGACGAGAAGCGTCAGAGGTTGCTTCTATATTACTAAAGAAATGGGCCCAAGAGGTTCGTTTAGACCGCCTAATAGCTTTTTTGTAAATGCTTAGTTTGTGTTTATATAACTCTCAAGCGGTTGTTTGGTCGTTATGTTTGGCTATGTTAAAAGTATGCCTACTTTCTTTTCTGAGTTTTTCCAGCTCTGCAGACCACCATGGTGGCTTAAAATTGGATAATCAGGCCTGTTCCGAATTCCGATCGTTTTAAAAAGTAAAAACGAAACGAGAACTAGCGTCTTACTATTTGGTGTTCCCAATTCCAAACGATTTGGTTACGCTTCGACTTTTCAAACTCGGTTTTGAAAACAGCTGGCTGGCCTGCGCACGTGTTTGTTTATCGTCAGCAGACAGAGTTGTCATCATCTCCATAATTTAAATTTATAAAGCTCTTATTTACTCTTTAAATCCATTTATTTTTACTTAAACCAGTATTTAAATATTTCATTTGAATATGAGATGTCAAATATGGTTAAACATACCTAAGTGAAATAGAAAAAGTGTAGTCCGGTTAAATAAATTCATATGCAGCAACCCTAGCAGCCGCCGATTGAATGTCGCAATCGAATAAAAAGTAAAGTGGAATTCAGAACAGCTCGGTTTGCTCATGGCCGCTCGGTTTTGATTTTTATGCAATATTTTATAGAAGTTTATATAAAAATGCTAAAAAATTATATTTAAACTTAAAACAGTTTGAATAATGATGTTAAGCGATCTTAAAAATGTTCAACTAATTTCGAATTTTTAGTTTATCATATTGGCGAAGAGGTTTAATGCTTTAATTTGCAATTACTTTTAATTCCGCTGGCTCTGCAGCACACGTTTTGAAAACGACAATTCTTGTCGATTTGCGGAATTCGGAACAGCAATCAACTCGATTTGCGGCAATTCCACTCGTTTTCGGCATTCGGAACAGGCCCGAATATTTTTCTAGGGGGGCAGGCCCTATCGAACGAGTCTTTGTACGCCGTGGTAAGCTTTTCTACAAGCTCGTCTATCTGTTTCCCCGTATTAGGTGTGAGTGGTGGGGTCGTTTTAAGCTTTTGGACCAACAGTTTATTAAGTACTTCCCAGTTGGTCTCGTTGGGTTCTGAACCCTTTTGGGTGAAAGGCATTTGTTTGCTAGTATGAACTCTATGTAACGATGGTCAGAGAAGGAGTGCTCTGAAAGCACCTTTCATGAAACCAGTTGGTCATAGAGGTCATCAGAGAAAAGTGTGATGTCTAACACCTCCCTCCTGTTTTTAATAACGAATGTTGGGTCAACACCCCTATTGGCTATATGCAAGTTGGCTTGCAATAGAAAGTTATACAGGGACTCCCCTCGCTTGTTGGTGTTTGCACTGCCCCATAGTGTGAGGTGTGCATTGGCATCGTCTCCTAATATGAGGCTTCTGTTGGCTTTGCTGCTTCCGACCAGGTCTCGGAATAAATTTGGTGGTTGAGGGCTCTCACTGTCATGAGCCAGATAATAAGATGCCAGCCTGATGGTAGAACTCCTCAGTTCCAGTCTGACCGTTCTGATGTCTTCATCACTAAACTAAGGAAGTAAAAGTGCATTAAGATGTATTTTGGCTAAAATACATGTACGAATTTTACCTTAATCCTTGGTGTAGAAAAGGTTGCACTTGGCCGTTGATTCTGTCTCCAGAAATCCACGGCTCTTGAACAAGTGCTTTACAAGTGCCCGAGGAAAGTAGAAGTGCAGCGGTTGCTTCTTTACATTGGTGCAGGTTGATTTGTAGAACCTGCTCCATTTTTATTATTAGTATGAGGTGTTTAGTAAATTAAATAAATGTAACTTTGTGACTAGGGATAGTGTCAGCCATTTAAACGTCCAGACTCCCACATCACCCAGATCCCCAACGTCTGCATCCGGTTTGATCAGCTCTATTTCAGTACCCAATAATAAAAAGAAAAAAATTTTTTTCTTGTTATTATCGTACCAAAATCTAACTGTTGATACAAAACAGAAGCAAACAGCATTCTTGTAAAAGTAAATGTGGATAATCTGGCCGTAAAACGGCTAAACAATACATACTAAACACACAAGCTTAAAAGTCAGCACTGGCGGTTGACAGCACTGACTTGTTACGGTATTGTGTAGCGTAACAATGTGACGTAAAACGTAGGTACTTACGTCGGAAACCAATAACAATAAATTAATTAAAAAATAAATAAATAAATAATCAATTGAACTGATTGGTTTTTGATTTTTTGCCAGCTTGGATGAACTCTCCTTGTGTTGCACTGCACTGCACTGAGTGTTATAAGCAACAATATCACTGCGCGGGCGGGTGTGAATGCTTACACAGGTGTCTGCGGGCGGCCACCAAAGAGGGCGGGAATGCAGACACAAAACAGACAGCTCCGAATCCAGCGAGTTGACGATTTGTTGATCACTCCCAGTTCGGATGGCATTGGGTCAATTTTAGGCACTTCACAGTCACTAAAAAACGCGTTTGAAAATTGATTTGCGGAGCAGAGAAAACGCTGAACTTGGCCTTGCGATCAGTGTGAGCAAGCTTCGGGCAAGCCTCTAACCATTGCCCAAAGTTTCACTAAATTACATGAACGGTATAGTTTTCGCGGCTTTTATAAACTTTCGTGGGCAAGCGTCGAACCATGCCCCCCAAAGCTTCATCACAATCGAACATTTTGCAAATTTCACGGTCTTTGGACCATTTTCCGTCCGTTTCTTCTACTTAATACCCTTCCCCGGCCATTCCCCAAAGTGTTACCAAAACCGTAATTTTTAATATTTTGGCGGTTTTTGGACCATTTTCCGAAAATAACTTAGAAGCCTCCTCGGGCAAGCGATCAACCATTCTCCAAAGTTTCATTGACATTGGATGAAAATAGACTAAGAATAATTTAATACAGAATCAAACATGGTACTCGGTTAAAGCATTGACAAAGAAAAACCTAAGGAAAAATATATAAAATTGAGTTTACAGAATAATTACAAAAATACATTTATAATAGAGATTCTATATTTTAGAGCCTGATGTAGAAAAGAGGATAGTCTCGTCCAGTCCTGTCCGTTTAACCAATTTAAGACGTCTGCTTCTGATAGGAATCGGCTTCCCAAATGTGCGCTTCTTACTTCTGATAGAATTGGGCATACCCCAAGTAGATGTACGACGTTTTCAGTTGCATGCAAATTACAGAGACTGCATTCGGTGTTAACAGAGCTCCAGTGTGGCCTGTAGTTAAGGTTAAGCATCTCACATCGAGCCCGGCAAATAAGAGAGATGGCTTGAGTATCGTATCAATCATGAACGTAGTTGAGCGATTCCAGATTATGCTCAAGTTTCTTGTACGTGTTTCGGACTACACTTTGCCTGGCTTGGCTTAGAAGCGAGTCTCTTTCTCTGCTATCAGCTTTCTCCAACAGCAATTGATGGGATCTTTCCCTAGATCCGACACATTGTAGGTCTATGTGTACGTCATGCTCATTAAAAATGGACAGCCAATTGTCATTAAATATGGCTTGGTGGCTCAGCGGTTAGTGTGCGCGACCGCTGTGCAAGGGGTCATTGGTTCGATCCCGCATTTTTTCTTTGAATAACCTTTACACCCGGTCACCCCTCTCTGCTGTTGGCGCCAGCTTTGTAGTAATTAGCCTGAAAAGCATTCTCAAACTGCCGTTCGGATTCGGTGTTAAACTGTAGGTCCCTTTTTCTGGCCCGAAAATTAGAAGCGCACAAGCCAAGATATTGAGAGAAGCTCGGCTTTGGACCTTTGGGGCTGTGTCAACTTGACAAGCCATTTTACTTTACTTTGTCATGGCTTGAAGCATCTCGGAGTTCTCTGCTAGTAGCGCCATATCATCTGCGTACATTAATGAATAGGTGCCATTAATGTCTACGCCTCCAGGAAGGTTGTAACGTCGTCCACATAAAGGGAAACCAGAAGTGGGCTAAGTAGGCATCCTTGCTTTACTCCAGTGTTGTTTGGAAACTGATGTGAGAGCTGTCGTCCATTCCAAACAGCGAACGTGTTTTCTTCGTAGAGGCTTAATTAAGCTTGTAGATACTTCTAAGAGGCTTAGCTTTAGCAGTAAACTTCCACGGTTAATGGTATCAAAGGCTGCCTCGAAGTCTATGAAACAGATATACAGCTTTCGTTTTGAGGTGAGGTAGGATTTGGCAATTGCAGTACGCACTAACACGCTACCCACTGTTGAGTAGCCTCGCCGAAATCCAAATTGATACTCGCTAAGAATATTGTGTTCCGTTACCCAGTCCGTAAGTCTTCTTAGCAAAATCGAAGCAAACAACTTCATAACTGTATTTGTGCAAGACATACTCCTGTAGTCTGAAGCTGATGTAGGGTCTTCTTTCTTGAAGATCGGAAAGATAATAAAGTAAAATAGGGAAAGCTGTATGGCGCGTGGGCTTAACGTAGGATCTGGTTAGATGCCTGAGTCATCATGTGGATACAAAGTGGGGTGGCATTCTTATAGAACTCAACAGGAACTCGGTCAATACCTGGTGCTTTGTTAAGTTTTGCAGTCTTAATGGCCAGACTCACTTGTGAGCTCGAAATGCACTCATCAAGGACTTCCACCGACGAGTAAGGGAGCGCGTATTCAAATTGTGTTGAAGGGTTACTGACAAATAATGTACTTTTTAAGTGCTCAGCGAGACTGGAAGCTTCCGCTAGTATAGAATTTTTCGAAGAACTCCCGTTAAGCTTTCTTGCTAGTGACCAAAACACTTTTCTGCTTTTGACCCTGGGTATATCAAGTTCCATGAGCTGATAGTATTGCTGCTGCTTAATTTTGCAAAGGTTCTTAAAATCTTCCTGATAGTTGATCCTAGTGTCAGGTGTATTTTCCATCCTAGCAAGTTGAAGTAGATCAAACGAAAGTTTGCGGGCTTCCTTGCAGTCCAAGCATTTGCCGTAGAGGCCTATTTCTCCAAAGGTCACTCAGTGATCGCAACGCAGCTGGTTTAACCCCAGATTTAACCCCTTGCGACTTCTTTATGTGGGGTTACCTGAAGTTCCGGATCTTTTGCAATCGTCCCCGGACCGTCTTGAAGACCTGAAGACGAACATTCTAGAGGAAGTGGCCAACATTCCGTTCGTCATGTTGGAAAGGGTGATGCGAAACACCCGTAATCGCTTCGGTCAATGCATAGAAAATTTAGGGCGTCACTTGAACGACATAATTTTTAAAACCGTGTACAAAAAAACTTCAAGAAATTTCCTACAACTGAAAAAAAATAAACAAATATCATTAGTACAATTTGTTTTATTGTGTTACGAAACACTGGAATTATGTCGCTCCACCCAGTACTTACATTTGTTATCCATTTCAATAAACTGTCAAAATAATACAACTTACAATCTTTGACGAAGTTATATTTATCGACATATTTATTGACGATAGTCATATACCAATTTAATGGATTGTACTTGATTTTATTTAAGTTTTACAATTTTTTAATTTGCAGTCAAAAATTCTAAATTTCTATCAAAAACCGTTCACCAGCAGCTAAGCGTTTTATTTTATTGTTGATTTATGCAAGATGATTATTGAGTGCTGAAGAGCGCCCTCATTAACAAGAAACTTTCACATCTAATGTACTTTATGTAAACACAGACAATAATGTCACAGTGTGATGCGGTGTAAACTCAGCATAAGTCTCCTCAGTTCTCCTAGAATGTTGTATCACTAATCTTCCACAACTTCATCCCGCCTCTTCCACTTGAGATCAGCCAAATTGCAAGTATCTTAATTTTACCATAAACAAATTCATAATTGTTTGAGTTTACTTTTTAGTAAAAGGGGTTCGAAAATAAGTTCTTCTTCTTCTTTGGCCATCACAACCGTTTTACTGTCTCGGCCGCTGCCACTAATGCCCGCCACTCGCCTCTGTCCCGAGCGACATTCCACCAGGAGGACACTCCCAGCTTTGCAATATATCCCTGCACCTGGTCGCGCCATCTCCGCTTTGGTCGACCCTGCGGGGGACTGCCTCCCAACTCGATCGCAGCCGCTATTGTTTTATGCGCTGGACATGCTTAGTGTCCCCATAGAGCTCGTACAGTTCGTGATTCATTCGGGTGCGAAATTCGCCGACAACGTTTAGAGGTCCATAAATCCTCCGAAGAACTTTTCTCTCGAACACGCCAATTGCCCCCTCATCCTTTTTTGACATTGTCCATGCTTCTGCGCCGTATAGCAGGACTGGGATGATAAGCGACATGTATAGCGCAATTTTCGTTTTCTGAGAGAGGGCTCTGCTCTTGAACTCCTTATTAAGCCCGTAGTAACATCGGTTTGCAAGAGTAATTCTTCTTCGGATTTCCAGACAGGTGTTGTTGTGGCTGGTTATCGTCGTTCCGAGGTAGACAAATTCCTTAAAAACCTTCAAGTTGTAGTCTCTCATTGCAACAGATTGTCCAAGCGTTGACTTACTGCGCGTTGATTTTAGGTATTTCGTCTTATCTTTATTTACCGCTAAGCCCATAAGATTTGACTGCTTCTCTATCTCTATCTATACCACAGAATCGCTTTTGTCGATGATTTCAATATCATCGGCATATGCAAGTAGCATGTTATCTCTGGTAAAGATGGTGCCCGTTCTGTTAGCATTTGGGCACTGGCGCAGTATGTACTGCATCAGCAGATTAAAGAAGTCGCACGATAAGGTAACACCCTGCCTAAAGCCTCTTTTGGTATCGAAAGGCTCGGAGCGGTCTTTTCCTATTTTGACGGAGCTTTGTGTGCTTCTCAACGTCATCATGGAAAGTCGAACGTACTTTGCTGGAATACCAAAGGCAGACAGGGCTTCAAAGAACTTTAACCTTATCGGCGTGTCAAAGGCGGCTTTGTAGTCAACAAAAAGGTGGTGGGTGTCGATATTTCTCTCTCGGGTCTTCTCCAGGATTTGTTGCAATGTGAATATCTGGTCCGTGGTGGATTTGCCAGGTCTAAAGCCACACTGATAAGGTTCAATCAGTTCACTTTTTCTCGGCTTTAGACGTTCACATAGGATGCATGATAGAACCTTATATGCGATGGGAAGGAGACTGATCCCGCTGTAATTGGCGCAAAACGCAGGGTCTCCTTTTTTAAATATTGGACAGAGTACACTTAGATTCCAATCTTCGGGCATGCTTTCTTCGGACCATACTCTGCATTGGATTTCTGACCAGATTTCCGTGCTCGTCCTTCAATAGTATGACTCTGGGATTAAAACCTTCGCATAGTTGCCTAATCTTTTGGTAGAATTTTCCTCCCTCACTCCTTACTCGATTCAGCCTTTTAATCTGCCCATTGCCTCTCGGAATTCTTCTAGTTGTCTCGACGTGTTCTATCTTATTTTCAGCGCAGAACTCTTTAAAATGCTTTGACGTGAAGGCTGCTCCTTTGTCGCTGATAATGCGTTAAGGACTTCCATAGATTGCTACCTACGAACTGATATGTTTGATGACTTCTTGAGCGTTCGTCGACTTAGTAGGATATAGGCAGGTGTATTTGGAAAACCCGTCAATAACAGCAAAAATATACTTGTATTTTTTCGTCGTTATTTCCAAAGATCCTAGATGATCAACATGAAGTGTGGTCAGCGGCTTGTCTCCTTTATCGATGAGGTGTAAAAAATCCTCCTGTTTACCCAGCTTTCTGTTGTGTGTTATACACTCGATACAATTAGCGATGAATTCACTAACCTTCCTCTCTAAGCTCTGAATAAAATATTCCTGCCGAATCGCATGCATGGTTTTCTGTACTCCCATGTGACCAAAGTTGTGAGCACTTCTGATAATTTCCTTCTCCATCCACTTGGGTACTGCTAGCAAGTCAATGCCATCAACTTGCTTATAAATCAACTGATTTTTGGCCTTATAGTCTGCATAGGGTTTCTGCTTCAAAATTTCTGCAACAGCTGCGAGATGTTCGTCTTTGCGTTTAGCCTTTACCATTTGTGTGTGCACTTTTAATGTAACCATCATAACTGGAAAGCGACTTAGGCTATCTACATGCTTCATCCTGGTGCCAGCAAGATGCTCTATGGTGTACGAAAAATCTTGGAGGTACATTAGCCACAGTGCTACTTCTCGAGGTACCTCTTTCTTTATGGTTGTCATCTTAAAAGCTGAACAGTCAGTAACAAGGACAAAATCGATGCCCATAAGATAGTGCCTTAACTTTTTTTGTTGCTAAGTACGCTGCCTTTACTTCCAATAAGTAACTGTGTAGTCGTTCTTCTTGAGGCGACGTTTTCTTACTCCAATACAATACAGGATACCATTTGTTATTGTGCTGCTGAAGAAGAGTTCCAGCAACTCCATCTTTTGAGGCATCTACGTGTAACTGATTCTTTGCATTCTGCTTAAAAATCTTCAAAACTGGTTCATTCGTTAAGGAAGCTTTCAATTTTTCAACAGCCTGAATCTGCAATGTCTCTATCTTGAATTCTGCGCCTTTTTTCAGCAAATTGGTCAACGGTCTGGCTAACAGAGCATAGTCCTGGATAAATTTTCTAAAGTATCCGGTCAGTCCAAGAAATGCCTGTACTCCTCTGATATTTTTTGGCAAAGGGAAATTCTTGACAGCCTTTACCTTCTCCTGGCCTGGCTTGACATGACCATTTTCAACTTCATGTCCAAGAAAATTGATTTTCTGCTTCAAAAACTGACATATCGACCATGTTTTCCAACCCGAACTTTTCTGCTTGTTTCAGTACCGTTTGCATATTCTCTAGGCATTGCTCAGCTGAATCTCCAAATATTACAATGTCATCGACGTAGATATCCATAATACCTCTGTTTATTAACGGTTGAAAGATGTGGTTTATATAGCGAACAAATACTACTGACGAGTTACAGAATCCGAATGGAGCCCTGTCGAATTCGAATAACCCCTCTTTTGTTACAAATGCAGTAAACTTCCGGCTTTATTCTTCTACTTCCACATGGAAAAATCCATTTTAGAGGTCCATTACCGTGAAAAATTTAGCTCCCTGCATTTTTTCAAGCACCTCTTCTACAACTGGAACTGAAAACCTATCTGGAAACCTATCATAAGCATTCAGGATCCGATAATCTACACATAGCCTGTAGATTCCTTCTGTCTTCTTCGCCAAAACAACTTTGCTTGCCACATTAGAGCAAGATTCTCGGATTATACCCTTACTTAGCCATTCCTCTACTTGATTTTTTACAAATTCGAGCTCTGGTACTAACAATCGGCTTGGGCTTTCACGGAATGCAATATTATCGTCTTTTGGTATAATGCGCAGCTTTATTGGACACTCCTCTTTGTTATTCATCGGCTTATACGAATTTATTAGCTCTTTAATGGTTTCTGCATATTTGGGATCCACATCTATTTTAATGTCATCATTTGAACTCACCACGTTGAATACATTCCCCTCAAAATCATTTTCATCCTCTCCCATCTGTGCGTCTTTGAAAGTATAGCCACTGCTATCGAGAGTTATAATGAACTTTTGCAAAAAATCGTAGCCAACTATTACATCCACTTTAAGCTTTTCATCAGGAACAACTAGGAATGTGTGATTAGATACAAGTCCATCCACTTCAACTGTTTTAGAAAATTCACCCAGCTCAGAGGCTGCAACATTACCTAATCCAAACAGTTTTACACAACAATTTTTAAGCTTTCGATCACCAAATGTCTTTTGGAACTTTTCCTTTCGAATTAAGGACACATCTGCTCCGGTGTCTATCAAGCACATCATTTTTTCAAGTCCGATTTTCAGCTCTTTCAGACGGTTCTCCTTTACCACAACATTAACGCTTTGTTTCACACCTGGACATTGCTTTGCCAAATGGCCAACACCGTTTGTAGTGTACCATTCCTGCCAATTTAGAATTTCATCCCAATTTGTATGAGCTCCTAGTTATATATCGGTAAAATTATTTAAATCAGAACGGTCGTTTAGCATAGACGCACACCGCAAATCAAAGTTCAGCTTCAGGCTTGCATCGCGATTAATTCGAAAGCTCTGATCGAGTCGAAGTGTCATTATGACGTCTAGTAAGCTTTCTTCGGCTTGAAACTAGGTTAGACACCTACTCACAGCTTCCTGGCTTGTTCTTTCCGTTTTTGCTGCTGAAGAGACTGGTCGATTTTTTTAAGTCTAATAAAAAGAAAATATTTATTTTTGACATTGGCAAAAATAATCAGAGAATATCTCTGGCATCCTAATTGGAAACGACTTTACTCGTAAAGAAATATTATTTATTTCTTTCGCTTAAACTTGAATGTACAAACATTTTCCTGATTGACTAAAATTTAGTCATCGGGCTTTTGCTCGAACCATTTATGCAGTCCTACCAGCATAATCCAGACTTTCGCTAGGCTAATCGCTCGAGTGCATCAGGTAATATAAAATAAAATTCTGGTCCAAATAGACAGACCCCTAATTATATGATTTTCTCAGGAACCTCGCTTATCTTTTGAAGAGAACCCATGCACCAAGCTTCAAGAGACGTATGAGTGAGCTAATCGTCTGATTACTCTTCCCCCTTGGGCGAAAATTAGAGCCAGAAGCAGACTTGGCTGCTAGTGACGTTCCGGAGAAATTTGAGGTTCTCCAAAGCTTTACAAATGCTGGAGGTTTTGCCACTTTGTCTTGGCTTCCATCAGCAAACTAACATCATCTGAGTCAACCATCTAAAACAGTGCTAAAACCGAAAATCTAGGCAGTGAAAATCAGCAGAAAATTGATCAAAGTGCGCTAAGAGTAGAGCAGTATCCTTAAAGTGAAAACTGAGAAAATAGTTTAAATCTTTTTTTTTTCTTTTCCTTTGATTTTATTTTAATTTTTTTTGTGGCAAAAGTAATTTATAATATAATTTCATTTTTTCCCTTAATTTTCTTGTGTGACTGCAAAGCGAGCCAAAGAAAACCTGCAAGTGCATTAGTGTGTGTGAATCAAAAACAGAGTATTTTGTTAATTCAATACTCTTACTCCCATGAGAACATATTCACCCACACTTATGAAGCTTGCCATTTGCCAAAACAGTGACTTAAGAGAAAAATCTCTAAGCAGCTTAATTTTCAAACCAACAACCTAGCCATGGTGCACTAATCATTAAAATTTCTTCAACAAACAAAATCAAACCAGCGAACCATCAAAGAACTTGGAGGCCTTCAACGTTTCATCAGATGGGTGAGTAATATTTGGCATGCTCTTATTTTTATTGATTATTCCACCATGCAATTGGAAGAGAAGAGAAAACAAAAGTGAGTGCAGTGCGACACAAAAATTTGCTTCTCTTCTTGCTATCAGCAATTAGTCAAAGCTGTAGATCAACCAGCTGTAATTTGGCAACTTAGTAAAAGCACTTAGACACCCACGCATGCGCATACTTCTTTTTTTTCTCTTATCTTCAAGCAATTTTTTTTTTGTTTTGACCGCGCTATTCGTTTTGTCAAAAGCTAAGCCCATACAAGTTTTAGGTTTGGTTCGCAGTGCAAATACACCAAACATCAAGCACATTCGTATGTAAATAAAACAAAGCCCAGCTTGAGGGTATTGCTATTGAACAGCTGCAGACGCGTTCTTGTCAAAATAAAACAATTACAACATATGCATAGCCACAGCCATAGAACGGTATAAAATTTTCGGAAATACGACCGCATTAAATTGGCCACTTTCTTATTATATTTAACTTAAGCTTAGCAGCTTAGTCATGGAGCTATTGAAACCTAATTGAAATTGTATTAATTTTTTATATGAAGCCTGTTATAACAACAAATGAATTTTGGATTTCGATAAATATATTGTAAATCATTATGAAGTACTAAGGTAATATATTCCTTGGAGGTTGAAGGGTTGAATAAGGCGGTGTAACCGTTTTCGGGATTTTCCAAATAAAATGATCGCTATCGGAAAATCACAGGTAGGGTGGGTGCAGAAGCGAAGCTACAAAACCATCGTAGTAGCTATCTCTTTCTCTGTCTCTTTTCTCTTTCTCCATTTCTTTCCTTTTCTCTTTCATTCTCTCTTTCTTTCTATTTTATCTCTTATACTGTGAGTTTCTATCTATGTGATCAAAGGCTTTTAAGGGATTCTTTTAATGTGTACTGTGGGAGTGTTATGGGACTGAGTCAAAGAACCCCCCAGCCGATTGCTTGCTAGTCGAACCTTATAGAGTCCCAAACTGACGATTTCCTTAACACTATTCACCCACATCCGTTCCCTCTATTTATGTTTTGGAGGCTTCAGTCGAATCATATATGTCTATGTCATCGGGTATATTCGGGACCGCTGAAGATCGCTTATCATAAATAAGGGAACTCATTTGCTATGCACTGACAATCTGATTTCTTAAAGAAGTTGTATGATTTATTTGGTCTGCAAATGCTTAAGATGAGAATGCTAGTCGCTCGGGTGAGTGATTGTGGTATGCAGCCTTGAGCTGGCATATCACTTTGACCATGCAGCAGCCTTAATGCTGCTTGGGTATATTACATATTTTGGCGCCCAACGTGGGGCGAGTTAAGAATTACATATTTGTAGCCCAGAACTTGTGGCTGGTTTGAAAAATAGTTTATTTTCTTAGCTAAGCCTCATTTTTTTTTTATCGAATACCCCATTTCTTTCTTTTCTTATTTTTTTTCCAGTAATAAATATTTAAATCTGATTGACCACTTGTTAGGCAGGGTACTTATATATTTTTGTTAGTTGCTGGAATTATGAATTTTGACATTGCTCGAAATTATTTGTACTACTAACCTAATTTGTGGATGGTTGGATTTGATTATTGAAATTTGAATTGAAGTCTAAACAGAGAATTTTTACAACTAGGTGGAAATAAGTGATCTTAAGGCTTAAGCATTTTGATCAACCCCTAGTCATGCTAAAATTTTTTAAATGATGGCTTCAATTTAACTATTAATAATTTACTTAACTTTTACCATATTAAGAGCCTGAATTTGTTGCCTTGCTGGTTTTTGGAAAGTCGGAATACAATCAAAGGAATTGTTCCATTGATTTGTCCACTTGACTTGACTTGACAAGTGTAATTTATGATTGCTTAAAGTATGCTTTTATTTCTCCTGTTTCCTTTCCTGAGAACTATACAGCAATTTTCTTCGCTGTTATAGCTTTCCCTAAAGAATCGGCAATGCAGCAGCTTGCAGACGAAATCGGCCATCAGCGGCAGAGCGAAGGTCGCATAGAGCGAGCAGCAGCACAGGCGACAATAGTTGATGTTGTTGCGATGAGGGCAAGAGCGCACAGCGGTGGAAAGAAGAGTAGGCATTACTTAAACAGCTAGCATTATTAGCACACAAGTGACGATGCCGGCTGTTGCGAAGCAGCAATTCCAAGTTCAAATATGAACATGACGGACCAAATAACAAAAGATAGACAGTACGTCAAAGAGGTATTGTAGTGTACAGCTCGGAGGACTGCCAATTTTAGCTGCTGTTATATGCTAAAAGACTAAATCATTGCACGACTAGGTTCGAGAGTGCGCATTCTTGCTGTGCTCGGGTCCAGCTCGTCGGATTGGTCGGGGTTCTTTCTACCCTAATCGCACGGGTTACGCTGCCACATTCAAAATTAATGCGCGGGTTGAAAACATCAAAATAAATATAAAACTAAGCGAAGATCTGAAATCACACCATAAACGGAGACGCCGACACGTCAAAAGAAAGGAAGCTGGGGAGATAATACCTGTTAGAGGGAACTTTGATGTTGCATGCCCCTCTTCTTTACCCTCCCGACCTTGACAATCGTTTAGTTATTTTCACGTTGTTCCAAAAGTAAAGGTTCTTAGGCCTTCATATTATTTTGTGAGTGTTGAGCATGAGTACTAGACAGACTATCATATCAATTTAAGGATTCATCTTTAATTCACAATGAGTATTCATATTTCAATAATAATAACAATAATAATGACAATCTTAACCAAATGAATCATTTCTTTTCTTATGCAAGAAGAATGACAGGTAATACAAAAAAAAAGGAAATAAAGCAAAAAGTATGATGATTATTAAGTCATTCCAAAATAAAATCTAACTTCAGTTTATCATGTAACCGAGCCAAGAGTAGCAAACGAGGGAGACACTCATGTATATATATATATATATATATATATATATATATATATATCCAAAAAAACACAATTTAACATTAACAATTTTCAGTACTCACAACTTATTTAAGCACATTTTCTCATCGCAGTAATCGTTGGGCCCAAGATGACGTAGATGATCTGGTTGCGCTATTATATAAAATTCATAATTAAATATATATATATACAGTATTAAACTCCATTGGCTACCAGACTCATATTATTCAGCAAGATGTGGGAAACCATTAACATTACATAAAAAAAATAATTTTAAGGACTGATTAAATTCTCATTAAGAGGGTTTTAATTACAGAAAATAAGAAATCCAAAATTCGTTGTATTCACATAGATTCGAATTAACTGCACATCATCATTCACTCCGGCTGCACCAAGTTTTCGCTTCAAAGGTTCACTTCTATGACTTGCTAAGGCATATGATAAAGGTTGGCTTAGTTACGCAAGCACGAGTTAACGCATTTAGAGTGGCTTAACTCCTTTTACACTTTAATTGAACTCCACCGATGGCAATTTCTTCTCCAGTTCTTCTTTAACGATGATGTGAATGATGTAGGTTTCTGATGGCAGCTTCTGCTGGGTGGGATCTGCTCCTCTCGCCAGCACGTGTAAGTTTGACTCGGCCAGACTCTGCAGACTGGGCAGAATTTGTTTCTTGCCAGGAATTACCACACTCAACAGCAGCCTTGCAACGGATTGTGACACGTGGTCCTGGCTGAAAATTTAACACATAATAGGCATATGCTTTTCTCACTTGATAATCACGTACCTTTCTCCACTAACAGGCACACTATGAATCACTTTCTCCTTTTTAGGCAGTTTCTATCACTTCAGTTATTAGGATTTGTAGAATAAGGTCTACGTGTTTGACAATTTATGGTGTAGGCAGCAGCCAAAATATATATATATGCGAATTTAAACGTCCGAACCAACTTGCAGATCTCAATCGAATGATTCTTGGCTGTACCGAATTGCAATGCTTATGCCCAATGCATGTGCTTTAAGCAGAGCTTTTAACTAAGAAGCAGCGGTTCAATCGTATGATCTTCTTTTCATTGGCTATTGGCATGTTTGCTGGCGCCAGTAGCCGAAATGTTGCTAGCCAGTGCGTGGGTGACTTGAGAAGTTTGTGCTCCAATTGTACCTAACACTTGGTGTACCAATTTTTGACAAACCGGCCACTACAGTATCTACAACTGTACCTGACTTTGACGGACGAAAATTGCATTTGGAAAGATTCATTACAGCCTTTCAACTGGTTGAACTAACAAAGGGCAACCAGGAAGCAATAGCTATTCATGTAATAAAATCTGAAATAATTGGTCCAATACTGTACAAGGTACAAAATGAAAGGACCATAAATGGAATAATTGCGAACTTAAAAAAAGTCGTAAAAGGTGAATCAGTGGATGTATTAAAAGCCAAACTGTTGAGTATACAACAAAAAGGTAAAACGGCATCCCAATACACCACAGAAATAGACAATCTCCGCAGATCTCTAGAGGCAACATACTCGTATATATTTATGTTGTGAGACCTAGCTTGGCCGTATAAAAAAATCTATAGCAAGCGACATAAACAATATATGAATTATTTAAATTAAAAACTAAATGTTTATTAACTATGTATATATTTTTATAAGTACCATAATCCTTGAGCCGTTCCAAATTAAAACTTATAACGAGTCCCGGAAGAAATCCACCAACAGCCTGGAGTAAGCCGACCGCGACGCTTCTGTGCAGACTAGTTAAAGCAACAGTCTCTGTATGGAGGGGAGTTAAAGTTGCAGGCACAACACCTATGCCACCATTTTTGTAATCAGCCAGATGGCGCTCAGATACCCGGTCCGTCGCACTTCCGTTTAGATGTTTTGGTATGAGTTGAATTGTAGCCGTTTTGTTGTGAGGTGTCCGTGTGTTGGTTATTGTGCGCACTGAGGGCATGGGGAACTATCGCACCCTGGGATGGCCGATGCTAGCCGGTGTCTGCCCAAGACGAAATCAGTGGCGTAACGAGTCTTTACAAAAATGCGTGTATCTTCGAAAATAATTGACTTGAAATTTTGTGTGTGTGTGTACTTAAATATATGTACATTTTCAAAAACATTAACTGTACGTAACCCCTTAATGTTTTGATATGGGTTTTGGTGATTTTTAGTCAAAGTGTTTGTTAGCCGTCTTTAGGTCAAAGATTGATTATAATTCAATAATAAATGAAAATTAACAGAGATATTGTGCATATTGGGATTGTGGATTTAGGAAGAGATTGCTGAACGAGTCGGACGTGTTAGTGGCCGCTCCCGTTGTTTATTAAATTCTGCAAGACCGCGTACCATCCCATCAGTGGAGAGTCTCCGTTGTAAAACAGCGAATTTCGAAAGGTTTTAAAAGTTTAAAGGTTATTTTTCACAAGACTCCAATACCACAAAGCGCACTAGTAAGGGAGAAATCTGTGAAATTGCGCAAAACTCAAGAAAACTAAGAGAGTTTTTTCACTGTCTCAAACACAAGTAAGAATCAGCCGAACAGCTGATTTGATTTAGCAGTAAGCCCGCTAACACCTAGACGAAAACCCGCTAAAGCAGCTGATCCGCCAAAAAGCGCCAGTGACTGTGGATCAGAACAAAGCTCTTGTCGGGTGTTAAATCGCTGCATATAATCAGACGTCTGAATAAATTTGTACCATACAAAAATAAGATATGGCTGCGCTTCAACACTCACCAGTGGCACGTCCAGTAGAGGACAAACCACCGGCCCTATAATTTGCCAAGAGATTGCGAGAAGATATGGGAGTGGATGCTGCGGAGGAATATACCCTGGGCGATATCATGAACGCTATATGGGAGACTAAAAATGATTTCAATGTGAAACTGGCATCAAATAGATCCGTGATTGCGACGCAGGATGATATTGGCGCCTTGCAGGCACCGGGAACTGCGTCTTGAAATTAAAGAACTTAAGGCAAGCTAAGAAATAGAAAGGAATGGGCTAAAAAGATTTATGTCCAGAGGCCTGGAAAAGAATTGCGAACCCAAAACAGCTGTGGAAAAGTTCTGCAAGGATAATCTATCACAGGACTATGTGAAGGTAACTGATGTTCGAGTACTGAACGACCGTTGAAGCGTTGTGGCAACTTTGGGCTCGAGGGAAATGGCCCAAGAAATCCTCAAGAGCTCCAGAAAACGAGAGCGTAAGTTAAAGTCGGTCCTGCCCGACTTCGATATACCCGTTACTCAGGGCAATTAGCCTTTAATAGCCTTTCCCCCATGTTAATTAAAAGAGCATTAACATTAACGTGACCATTTCAACATTATGTGAGTATTCGGCACGTGCACTACTGTAATGTTTATGTACACGCAATGTTGTGGTTGTCCTTGACTGTGGCCACGATCATCCCGCAGTGGCCTCCAAAAATTCTTCCCATACCCAGATTATCAAATTCTTCACAATGTTTGGGAGCAGTAGCACGAAGTGCCCTGCTTGGTTGTCAATTTTATTCTCCTCGTGGTTTTGCTTTAGCTATGGGTATATTCTTAAGACAATTGTGAATATGTGTGTGTGTATATGTTTATATGATGTGAGTCCAATGCACGCGGCAAAGTGCTAGCTTGACAGTTTTAAGTCGCTCAGTGCAAAGGAGTCATGTTACATACATATGTATGTGTTTGGGTTATTGGTTTGTTTATGTGCAACAATGTTCATGTATACTTGTTGCTGTGTGAATATATTCAAGTGTACTTAATTGTATATTAGAACTTATGTATATAAAGTTTTTGTGGGTGTGTATGAGTATGTGAGTGCGTATGTGTATGTGAGCTCACTACATCTCCCTTTTTAGAGAAATAACGTAGTATATGAAGTTATATTATATGTGGTAATTTTAATTTACATTTATGTGCAAATGTATAAATAAATTTTTCTTTTGCTTTTTTTTTGTGTAATAATGTTGATCATGTTGTAATGGTGTGATCAGGTGAGGATCTTTTTGATTTCAATTTTACTGTTTCATTGTCATTTTACTTGCTGTATGCGTTTAGCCTATCCTTATATACTTTTCTCCTATTTTCAAGTTAAAGTTAGTTATTTTCTTATCATAATATTCCTTATTCTTAGCCTAATGCTGTTCTAGCATTATTCTTGCTCTTCTATATGCTATTTCTAATCTAAACTTAACTTCTTTAGCGTAGTCTTCTACATTGTATAGTGGGTTTATCTTGTCTATACTATTAAAATCTTTTGGTATGTTGTTTGATTTACCAAAAACAAGTTTATATGGACAATAATCATGCGTCACAGATGGTGTAGTATTAAAACAATACACGAAATATTGTAACCATGTATCCCAGTCAGTTTTATCGACTGATATGTTTGAACGTATGTACTCATTGAAGGTTCCATGACTTCTTTCAATGGTACCTAATGTCTGGTGATGATGTGCAGTTGATGTTATGTTTTCTATTTTTAGATATTTGCACTGGTCGTTTATAATAGAATTCTTGTATTCTGCTCCCATGTCCGTAATGAACGTCTTCATTGGGCCGTACTTTAGAATAAAGGATTCGAATATTGCTTTAGCGACAGTATTTGCGCTTTTATTTGCAACCGGAATGGCAACTAAATATTTGGTTAAATCACATATTAAAGTGACTGCATATTCATTTCCATTCTCTGATTTTGGTAGTGGGCCAATAGGGTCCACGATCACTCTGTCAAAATCATATATTGGTGTTTCTGTTGTTTTCATTGGTGTTTTTGTATGTTTAGTTATTTTAAAAGTCAGGCATTTATGACATCTATTTATGTACTCTCTGATATGACGTGTCATATTTTTCCAATAATAGTGTCTTTTTATTTTTGCTAGCGATTTGGTTAAGCCTGTATGACCTCCTTGAATTGGATCGTCATGGAATGTAAGCAGTATCGCTTCATGATCTTTATCATTATTTACTAGGGTCACCGGCTTGAGTAGCGCTACTCTAAGAGTCTTTAATATTTTATTGCCCATTTCTTTAAAGATATCTATTGAAATTGATTCAAAGATCTTTTCGCACGGTGCCACAGATATTTGGCTGATATTAAGTATACCGGCTTGTCTTTCAAGCCTTTGGAAAAACTGATCTAAGTCTAGAATTCCATTGGTGTACAAATCGCTAATATCGATTCTTTCTATAACTTTCCTTCCATGTCTTAACAAACATTTAAGTGGGGTTATTCCCAATGTCACTATTTTTCGTAAGCCGTCATTTGTGATAACGTCATATACGTTGGGCTGAGAAGCGTTTGCAAGAGATTGCCTAGGCATGTCTACTTGTTTATTTCCTGCGCAGGATTTTTTCTGCTTACTTTGAAATCTTGTAGTGACTTTTAGTATGTTCGTGTTTATTTCTTTTAATTCTTTTATGGTAATTCGCGACAGTGCGCCTGTCACGAAATTGTCTTTACCCTTTAGATACTCAACTGTGAAATCGTATTCTTCTAACTCAAGCCGCATGCGTGTTATTTTAGAGATGGGATTGACCATTGTAAATAAATAGGTAAGGGCTCTATGGTCTGTTTTCACTGTGAAGTGTTTGCCATAAATATATATTCGAAACCGTACTATTGCCCAATGAATTGCTGCCAATTCTTGTTCTGTTGTGCTCTTATTGCTTTCACCTTTTGTATATGTGCGTGATGCATATGCTATTGGTATTTGGAGTCCGTTATGGTTTTGAGTTAAAACCGCTCGACAAGCTTGTTTTGCTTGCATCTGTGATTATGCAAAATTCTTTGCTAAAATCTGGGTACTGCAGTAGGATAGGTTGCATAAATTTAATTTTTAAGTTTTTCGAAAGCGTTTTGGAATTCGACTGTCCATTCAAAAGTGACATTCTTTTTGCATAATCTTGTTATGTGCCGTGAATAGTCGGCGAAGTTTTTAATAAAACGTCTATAATAATTGCAAAATGCAACAAAACGTCTAGCGCTGTCCGCATCATGCGGGACTGGGTAATTCTTGATGACGTCGTACTTCTTGTCATCTGGCAAAATTCTTTTGTCTGTGCATTTATGACCTAGGAAGGTCACTTCGTGCATACAAAATAATCATTTTTTGGATGTAACTTAAGGTTATGCTTACTGCAAAGTTGAAAAACATCAGTTAAATTTTTAATCATATGTTTTTCTGAACAACCAATAACTACTAAATCATCCATATAGAGGAATGCTTGGGAAGGTTCAAGTCCAGAGAATGCGATAGTCCTCATCCTCTGAAAGTCAAGGCATGAGAAATATTTTGCTCGACCTAGCTGATCTAAAATATCGTCAATTCTAGGGAGTGGAAATTTATCTGATAGCAGTTTTTTATTTATTTGACGATAATCAATTACCAATCGCCATTTTTTTGTTTTTGAGCCCGGAAGGGTTTTCTTTGGGACAAGTAGAAGTGGGCTGTTGTACTCGGACACAGATGGTTCGACAATGTTGTCGGAAATCAGTTTATCAACTTGTTTTTGTATTGTATTAGTTTGGCTATGCGGGCTTCGATAGTTTTTGATATAGAATGGCTCGTTATCTTTTATCCTTAGCTGTTGCTTATAAAAGTTGTTTGTTGTAATTGATTCGGTTTCAAGTCCGAATACATCGACATATTCTGTGCATAGTTCAGTTAATGTTTTTTTTGAAACGGTGGTAAAGTTTTTTGACAATGCTTTTAAAACTTTTTCTTTCCTGTCTTTTGAATTTAATTGGAATATTTCGTTCTCTTGCAATGATTCAATTTGTACCTTGTTAAGGTTGACCAGTACTGCTTCATTGGTTGCATTTAAAATTCGGACATATGCATTTTTGGAGTTGGTTATCGTATTTGCGATAAAAATTCCATTTTGAATTTCTTGATTTGGAATTAGAATGTTATCACCGTTTGTGTTCACTTTAATTTCTCGGACAATTTCGGATCTTGCTGGTAAAATAATAGCATTTGTATCATTTGCGTGTGATACTTGGATCGAAATTTCATGATCCAAATTATTCGGTCGGAGTACGAACCGATCTTGGACTGAATTTATGTCAAGAATACCATTATATTTTCTGAAGAAATCCATACCAAGAATGCCATCACCTGGTATAGGAAAATTGGGTGATACCAAATGAAAATTGTGTGGTATAATGTATTAAAGTAAAATCGGCTTGTCAAGATGACAACAGCCCCAAGGGGCCAAAGCCGAGCCTCTCTCAATCTCTTGGCTTGTGCGCTTCTAATTTTAGCACAAGAGAAAGGGACCTACAGTTTAACGCCGAATCCGAACGGCAGTTTTTGAGAGGCTTTTCATGGCTAATTACTGCAATGCTGGCGCCAACAGCAAGAGGTGTGGCCGGGTGTAAAGTTTTATTCAAAGAAAAAAACTTTTCATTAGATGTTCCGAGGCGGGATCGAACCCACGACCTCATGCTCAGCAGTCGTGTATTGGTCTGACTGAATTTCTACGAAGGGTAATCCTTTGTAATTGGTTACACCTTCGCCAATTCCTGATATTTTTGAAATAGTGTTATAGTCTACATTGAAAAATTGATCTGAGTTCTCTTTAAGAACTGAGATATCTGCACCTGAGTCGATTAGTAATGTCAGTATTTTTGCTGTACTTTCGTTTTTTACTTTTATAAACACGCTAAGTTCTGGGCTGATCGAATAAACTTGCTTTATTGTCCTGACTTTGCTGATAGCCTCTAAAATTTCCTGAGAAATTACCTCGGCCTCTGTTGTTATAATTACTGTTTCCTCTGTAATTACCATTATTCTGTTAATTACCTCTTCCCTGGTAACTACCTCTGTAACTGTTACCCCTGGGTCTATTCTGGTAATAGAAAACGGTGCTTGGGCTTCCTGTAGCTTTTGTGCAGCAGTGTATATATTTTCCAATAGCTTCATTTATATTGCTAAAGTTTCCTGCTTCAAGTATTGTCTTAATTTTTTCATCCTCGCAATTTTGGATCATAGCTGAGATTGCCTCTTTCTTGGAGAAGTTTTCAGCATTATCGGCATCTAGACCATTGTCGAATTTTGAATTTTCGCGGGTTACGTATATTCGAATTTAGATTTTTGTGTGGCGTTATGTTGGTACTCATGTCTCTCACTTATGCCGACAAGCTCGGCCATTTTGAATGTTCACTTAATTGTTGACAGCTGCTTTGCTTGCACGTGTTTTGGATCGTCTTCGATTTTTACTTATTCAAAAAAAGAACCGGTATTAAATTTTGTGTGAAAAACGAAATTAAGTGCACGGATGCATTCCGAATGTTGACTGTGGCATACGGAGAAGCTACCTTGGACCGAAGCAACGTTTCTCAGAAGGCCGAGAAGATGTGAACGACGAAGAGCGTGCCGGACGCCCGAGCACTTCAACAACAGACGAAAAAATTCATGAAGTGGAGAAAATGTTATGCTTTATAGGGCAAAATTTAAAATATGAAGGTAAGTATTTATGTAGTCAGCAGAGGGCTTGACTTTAAATATTTTTATGTCGATGTGAGTACTTAGGTATAATTTTAGGTATACGTGCCAATGCTCTTGGAGGCAAATCAAATAGAAATATGCGCTTCTGTACCAGAAGCGGGAGCACTCGAATTTCCTGTAATGCGTTTTAGATGGCACTGAGTACGGGATGTAGAATTTGCGGTCGAGATGGTGAGAGGGGATGTAAAAAGTTTTTTTTGCAAGGAGGCTTAAGCAACCTTTCACTTTTATATGTGGGCCCCACAGGTTGGAACGAACTCACGGTATCAAGCAGTAGTTATCGGTGAGGAAAGAGCTTCTCGCAATTGTGGTGGCCACTGAGCCTCGGGACCGGAATATCCCACTCTGTATTCTCAGCTTTGCGCGGTACTCCACTCAGCTCAAAAAAAGGAATCTGACAAAGCTGCCCAGCAAAACTGGGTAGCCGTGACTGGTCCTGCTGAAAGCCACCAGCCCACTCTGCAAAAAAAATTACCAATTGGTTTCTGCCTACGTCACAAAAAAAAACTACACTCACTTTTGAAATAATTTTCCACTTCACTTAAGTAATTTTTTTACTTGGATTTCGCGGCCAAAAATATTTTCGAGTCTATGGACTTTATTAGTCCGCCTCTTGCGCTCGACTGTGCCCTTGGCAACAGCTACCAGTCTATTTCCAAATTGGCCCTGACCTACAAACGGCGCTTCTCTACGGGGTGACTCACATTTTCAAGGCCAATCTCTCCTTGGCTCTACTATATATGTGTGAGCGAGATGCCCATACGGCCATCCTCTCGCTCTCGCCTCTTCCTCGATCCACTCGCGGATAATACTTTCCTGCCTGGTGCTGCCCTTTTAATCGGCAGAGGGCGCTCTCATAGCCAAAACAGCTAAAGCGGTAGCACTGCTAAGTGGTAAAACGGCTGAAGCGTTAAAACGGCTAAAGCGGCCCGACTGACAACATTAGATTTAAACTTATCGATAACCCTAACTAGGCGCACAAAAAAAAGAGCTAATACTAAAAATGCAACCCTACAACGAAAAACATGCGGCCAATATACAAGGACTTTTGTGAGCATTTATATTGTAGTTCAGGGGGCCGGTGTCTCGTCCAACCTTCTCATCGCATTTCTGCTGCATTATCCATCGCCCACAAATGACGCCACGACGAAGACTCTAGGAAGGCTTGTACTTTGTTTTGATTTTTCTTTCAGACGCGTATGTCCTTGGCATGTAATACTCCCAATGTAAGCCCTTGGAGATCCTCCAGCTCATAGGCGTTGTTTCCAACGGCTCGCACCACCCGTGCCTTCAGAAACTTGCGGGCAAATTTCACGTTGAATGCTTTGCCGAAATCGCTGAGTACAAAATTTCGTCAGTACACCTCTTGTCCAGGAACTGCTCTGAACTGCCTGGCTCTCTTATTATATCGCTGACCGGTACGTTCATATGCAAGATGTAATTGCCTCTTCAACTTCTCCCGGATCAGCTGCAATATGTCGGTACTACTCAAGGTGGCCATCTCGTGCTCGCACATGGATCTGAGTTTTCGCCCCAGTTTGTACTGATCGCCGTTGAGCATCATATGCTGAACAAACAGTGGAAAAAATGGCGTCACTTCAGTATCCGAATGGACACTTCCGAATCGCATCCTCGATCTCTGTTAGGTAAAAGTCCCAATCCCGGTGATCCTCTTCTAGGCAGGTGCGGATGGCTTGGAGGATTGTGCGGTTGACCCTTTCCGAGGCATTACTTTGCGGCGATGTGAAATGCTTCCATCATGTCCTGAAATACCCTTGACAGGAACTGCTTGCCATTGTCCCTATGAATTACTTCCGGCACACCAAATTTGTAGAAGATTTCCTTGATCAGAAAATCCACAACATTTGTAGCTGTTGCTTCCTTCATTGGTTTCATCAGTGTAAATTTGGTGAAATGGTCCACAATGACAAAAATCCAGGCGTGTCCTTGCTTAGACCTCGGATATTTCACTAAAATGTCGATATAGACCTTTTGGAAGGGACAATCCGTCACCACCTCGCTTCCCAACCCAACCTGCATTTTATAATTAGTGGCTTTCGTTTTCTTGCAGATTTGGTAGCTCCCGATTACCTGCGCTACTTGAGTCGCCATCTTTGGTCAATAATACTGTCGCCGCAGATTATGCAGTGTCTTTGTGAGTCCCCCATGGGCTACGGTCGCTTCCTCGTGAGCGCTTCGGAACAGCTCCAGAGTCAAAGACTCCGGCACCAAAATTTTCCAAATCGTTCCCTCCAGTTGATCTTCTAGCTGATTACAAGTGACCCGTTTGAAGATTACTCCATTTTCCACCCGGAGATCAGGTAAATTATCTTTATTTTCCAAAATTTCTTTTATTATTGTTGTATATTCCTCCGATTGAAATTCATTCGTTTCAAATCCAAGCGCTAAGGCTACGTCCAGCTCCAGTTTTTCCACGGCTGTGTCCTCCAAGCTGCGCGATAGGGTGTCTGCTACGACGTTCTCCAATCCCTTGCGGTGCTCGATTTGAAAATTGTAGCCTTGCAACTGCAGAGACCAACGAGCTAGCCGGCTGCTCAGGTCTTTTAAGGACATTAACCACTTTAGACTGGCGTGGTCCGTGATTATCGTAAACGGCATCATTTCCACGTATGGCCTGAATTTTTGCACCGCCAGAATGGCCGCCAGACATTCCTTCTCAGTTACTGAGTAGTTGAGTTGATGTTTACTCATTTTGGCTGAGAAGAATGCAACTGTCCTTTCGTGCTGATCATCCGTCAACTGGAAGAGGACCGCTCCAAATCCAAAATGTGAGGCATCACATTGGATGTAAAAATGCTTAAAATCTGCATGTACCAATACCGGAGCCGTCATCAACGCCTTCTTCAGCTCCTGGGCTGATTTTTTTGATTCCTCTCCGAGCACGAATTTTCCTCCTGTCCGTTTTTTTAATGCCTCCGTAAGTGGAACTGCCAAAGTCACAAAGTTTTTGACGAAACGCCTGTACCATCCGGTCGTGCCTAAAAATACACGCACATCCTTCTTCTTTGGTTCCGGCAGGCGTTTAATGGCATCCACTCTCAGGATCCGTTTTCAGAGTACCTCTCCCTTTGATAAATCCCAGATACTTGAGAGACTTGAATCAAAATTTTGACTTTTTTAATCCAATAGTCAAGTTGGCTTCTTTTAAGCATTCGGCCACCCTCTGCAAATATGTCATATGCGTTTGAAAATCTGTCGCGATGATGAGCAAATCGTCCAAGTAAACAAAGACGTTAGATCTCAACTCGGCCGGTATCACTCTGTCCATCAAACGGCATATCCTTTGCGCGGCTTTACACAGTCCAAATGGCATCATCCGGAACTTGTATAAGGGACGTCCAGGTACCGTGAACGCTGTGTTCGGTCTGATGGACTCTTCAAGCTCGATCTGCCAGAAGGCAAACTTCAGATCGACGCTAGAGATGAAGTGTGTTTGATCCACGCGAGAGAGAATTCCTTCTATACAAGGTAGAGGATAGGCGTCCTTGATTGTTAAGGCGTTCAGCTTCCTAGCATCCAAGCAGAATCTGTTCTTTTCTGGTTTTCTCACCACGGTCGTTCTATGACCCCATGGGCTCTGACTCTCTTCAATCACTCCCTGAGCCAACATTTTGTCTACCTCGTCCCATACTATCTGTTGTACTGGGGGTGAAATCGGATAGTAGCGATCCTTAACAGGATGAGCACCCTCGATCAGCTCAATTCGTTGAACTTCCACTGTTGTTTTTCCCAGCCCAACTGATGCAAATGCCAAGAACTGTTTTTTTACAGACTCTAATTGCTCTTTTTCTTCTATTTGCAGAAGCTTGACATTGGCAAAAACTCGCAGATCCGGATGTAGCGCACGCTGTACTGCTACTACTACTTCTCATTTGACAGTACGTCGCCTCTGGAATCGTTTTCGCGCCTTTCTTACTCTTCGCGTGATTACTCTCATGCCGGCTATTTGGTGTGCTGAGAATATTCGTTGCCGCGCTTCCAAATAACGACTCATATGTTCTTCATAGGATAATTTCTGCGCAAATTGGTGATTATTTATTTTGTTCCCAATCTTAACACTAGGACATGCATTAAAACTAATTACATTTTCTCTTTTTATGTTAGGTTCTTCGCAGGACTCATCTCTGAACGCCCCATTCCTGCTCTGGGTACGCTCAGACGCCCGTTTTCGCAGTTCCAGCACCCAGGCCTAGGTTTGTTCCGCGGTATCATACGTGCCTCTTCGACCTCTTGTGGCGGTGAGTGTGTATCTGTATCTGCTTCTAGCTCGCTTACTTCCTTCTGGTTCATTTTAGCATACCGAGGTGTTCCACGGCTTCCATATGTGTCTCTGTTTCCGCGCCTCATCAAATTCTGCTCGATCTCTTTATACTCGTCTTTCAAATCGTCGACGGTGAGCACATCCATGGCGTAAACAAATCGAGCGATGCCTTCTCTCAGACCTTTCTTAATTATTTTCACCAACTGACGCTCTCCAGGTGGCTTCATCAGTCATCAGTCACTGAACACTTGCTCCCTTCGCAACAGGTAATGCATGAGGTCGTGTTCAGTCCACGGACCCCGGAAACGATCCAATAGAGCCTTCCGCAAATCGTTCCAGTTTTCGATGCTTGACTGCTTCACATACAGCCAGTACCAATCTCTCGCTCTTCCTGTCAGCCATTGGTGGGAATGGCCAATTATATCCTTCCAGGGGCAACCAAATTGCCGCTGCAGAAACTCGATTTTGAAAACAAAGTATTCCACTGATGATTTTGGGTCTCCATCAAATGTTACCCCCCATCTCTCGATCCGGGCATCTCCGATATTCGTACGCCTTGGCATGTTGACAAATGTGGGCTCGGCTGGTGCTGCTACTTCGCCTTGTGGCACTCCAACTGGCATTGAGCTATTAGCTGGCACATCCTCTTCACTTGTTTCCAAGCGATTTTCATTTGATCTTCTTTCTGCCAGAGGATTTCTCCAATTTTTTGCCTTGATCACATTTAATTCCTCGGCGAATTTGTTCTTTTATCGCGATTTCAATACCACTCTTCAGTGATTTACGATATGAGCCTGAGCAACTGCGGCGTTGACGGCTGTCGCGATCTCGGATCTAACGGCCCTTTTCGGAAACTCATAATTTGGTTTCGATCCAAATTTTGGTCCTGTTAATCCGCCTCCAGCCTAATCTTTTGCTCTCCTTTCTGATGATCTATATCATCGCCTTGACCCTGTACTTTCGCCTGACTTTGCCGCGTCCGATAATTCATTGGAGTTCTACTGAGCCCTCCTGAAAGTAAGGGTGGTTGCAGTGCTGCAGCCCCTCCTGAATCGGTCGGCCATAGGCTGTCTTCGTCTGTTATTGTGAGGCGTCTCATCATTCTCTTCTGAACCTGACATATCTAATTATTTTTGTGTGTACAAACCTATTAAGTAAACAAAAAAAAAAAACTAACAAAAAACTCCTATATATACTATAAGTATTACAACAAATATAATAAACTTGCATATATCCCGGCGCGCTTCGCTACGCCGCCGTCAGTCTATACTGACATCACATAAAACCGATAAAGTTTTTCTTTTCCGACCGGCTTTGGGTAACATTACCGTTATCGCTATAGCTATCGCAATGGCGATCGTTATCGTAACCGTAATCGTTATCATTATCGTTATCGGGTTTGTTATCGATATCGCTATCGTTATCGCTATCACTATAGTTATCGTGATCGTTATCGTTATCGCCATCGCCATCCTTACAAACCAAGTTTAAATTGAAATGCGATTCTCCAAAGTTGGAAAATTCGACAGCAGGGTTCCCGGAAAAGCGTCGGAGAAGTTTGTATGGGTAATTTTTTTTCATCCGATTGACTTGAAACTGGGTTGGTAAGCGAAGTGTACGAAATAATTGGACACGTATTTTCCCGATTTCGGAAAATCAGCGCACAAGGAAAATTCTCCGGAAATTCGATATGCAAAAATCTATTTTTCATCTGATTGACTTGAAATACGGTTTGTAAGGATAGTAAGTGAAATTAATTGAAATTTAATTTTCTGATGTTGGAAAACTCAGCAGCCAAAAACCGATTTTTATCCGATTTTTCATCCGATTGACATGAAATTCGGTTTGAAAGCATAGTATGGAAAGTAATTGGACACGTGTTTTCCCGATTTCGAAAAATCCACCCCCAATTTATAGCATCGGAAATCACATTTCAATTTATTTCACTTACAGTCCTTACAAACCGAATTTCAAGTCAATCAGATGAAAAATAGATTTTTGCATATCGAATTTCCCGAGAATTTTCCTTGTGGGCGGATTTTCCGAAATCGGGAAAATACGTGTCCAATTATTTTGCATACTATGCTTACAAACCGAATTTCAAGTCATTCGGATGAAAAATAAAGTTTTCCCCATACAAAGTTTTGCGACGCTTTTCCAGCTTTTCCGGGTGGAATTTTCCAAACCCCCGTCTTAGTACGCACCTTCACCACATTTGGAAACTCCTGTCCAGCCCTCTAGCTCTTACCGTTTAGGCTGTGCGATGGTCACCAGTCAGTCAGGTTAAACAGTTTTATATATATAGATTACAAAATAACCTAAAGAAAATATTTTACGCTTAATATTTAATCACAATAAAAAAACCCCCTTGCTCAAAACACTCAAAAATTCTCTATATTTCACCTCTTATATTTCACCAACTCGACTAAACTGAATTCCACAATCTCTTTTTAGATACCAAATTTCATAAATTATAAGAGGGAGAAGCTTAGTCTCCACCAAACCTATATTTTATTTTCCTAGGTGTCCTTTCCTCCATGGGTCTGTGCTTCTCTTGCGCAATTGTGATGCAGCCATAAGGCTCCTCCCAAGTCGCAAAGTCGCCTTAGACCCCTGGAGAAGAGCCACTTCTGAGCTGTACTTATATTGGCATATATATTTTTATTTCTCAAAACAGTCCGAGCGCCTTATACGGTCGCTTGACTTCTTTTGATAGATGGGTGCCATATTGTTACGCCACTGAATATGTCTTGGACAGACAGACATGCGATAGTTCCCCATGCCCTCAGTGCGCACAATATCCAACACACGGACACCTCACAACAAAACGGCTACAATTCAACTAATACCAAAACATCTAAACGGAATGGCGACGAACCGGGCTCTGGGCGCCATCTGGCGGAATACAAAAATGGTGGCATAGGTGTTGTGCCTGCAACTTTCCCTCCCCTCCATACAGAGACTGTTGCTTTAACTAGTCTGCTGCCCTAACACAGAAGCGTCGCGGTCGGCTTACTCCAGGCTGTTGGTGGATTCCTTTCCCCCATTAACTCGATTTACTCAGCCATATCGGAAATCGTTATAAGTTTTAATTTGGAACGGCTCTAGGATTATGGTACTTATTGTATATATAAGTACCATGTATATGTAAGTACTATGTATATAGTAAATAAACATTAAGTTTTTAATTTAAATAATTCATATATTGTTTATGTCGCTTGCTATAGACTTTTTTATACGGCCAAGCTAGGTCTCACAACACACAAATAACTCAATAAATATACATATATGCATATGTAAATGGAAATGTTGGTGGTGGCCGGAGTGGCTCAGCGGTTAGTGTGCGCGACTGCTGAGCATGAGGTCGTGGGTTCGATCCCGCCTCGGAACATCTAATGAAAAGTTTTTTTCTTTGAATAAAACTTTACACCCGGCCACACCTCTTGCTGTTGGCGCCAGCATTGCAGTAATTAGCCATGAAAAGCCTCTCAAAAACTGCCGTTCGGATTCGGCGTTAAACTGTAGGTCCCTTTCTCTTGTGCTAAAATTAGAAGCGCACAAGCCAAGAGAGGCTCGGCTTTGGCCCCTTGGGGCTGTTGTCATCTTGACAAGCCGATTTTACTTTTTTAAATGGAAATGTTATATTAAATATGGGATAATATGGTCATTCCCTAAGCCCACCCAAGAGAAGCTCCAGAGTGGGACAGATAGGGACATCTTTTCATGTTTTTTTTATATTATTTTAAATTAGGTCGAAACTGGAAAATATTTACTAAAATTTATAGCATGCTTTACAGGGCAAAATTTAAATTATGAAGGTAAGTATTTATCCAGAAGCGGGAGCACTCGAATTTTCTGTAATGCGTTTTAGAAGGCACTGCGAACGGGATGCAGAATTTGCGGTCGAGATGGTGAGAGTGGATGTAAGTAGTTCTTTTGCAAGGAGGCTTAAGCAACCTTCCACTTTTATATGGGCCCCACAGGTTGGAACGAACTCACGGTTTCAATCAGTAGTTATCGGTGAGGAAAGAGCTTCTTGCAATTGTGATGGCCACTGAGCCTCAGGCCCTGACTTACAAACGGCGCTTCTCTACGGGGTGACTGACCATTTTCAAGGCCAATCTCTCCTTGGCTCTATATGTGTGAGCGGGATGCCCATACGGCCATCCTCTCGCTCTCGCCTATTCCTCGATCCACTCTCCCTGGTCAACTTACACCCACACAATCTTACATTTGCGGATAATACTTTCCTGCTCTGCTGCTTTTAAATTTAAATCTGCCCTTTTAATCGGCAGAGGGCGCTCTCATAGCAAAAACAGCTAAAGCGGTAGCACTGCTAAGTAGTAAAACGGCTGAAGCTTTAAAAAGGCTAAAGCGGCCCGACTGACAATATTAGATTTAAGCTTATCGATAACTCTAACTAGCCGCACAAAAAAGAGCTAATACTAAAAGTGCAACACGCTTCAGGTAAATTTATAGTGCAGTTCAAACTTTAAACGCGTTTTACTCGAAACTGTGTTTTTAAAAGTCGGCGTACTCGATTTCTCGAAAACGGCTGAACCGATTGGTCTCAAATTTTGACACAAGCTTCTAAAATGTATTATTAAGAAATTAAGCGAGGCGTTTTTCTCACCAATAATTTTTTTTTTGAGCCATTTAAGATCAAAATTTTGGAGAAAAATAGATTTTTTTCCATTTTGTCAAAAAAAAATTTTTCGAATCCCTTTCGCTTTATTTCTTGATTTAACGATTCTTTCACGAAGTCCATTTGGATTTTTAATTTTGGATGATCCAGACCAGAGAGATCGTGAGCGCCGTAAGGCTCCATTTTTAAGTGGAGCTCCTGGAGATCAGCTATATCAGCTTTCCCAATTATAATTTTAACAATTAAAAACTTTTAAAGTACAGGTAAAAGTCACCTTTATATGTGTACAAATTTCTAAGTTAATAAATTTAAGGGTCTTTTCAGGAAAAATGTTTGAAAACTGTATGTAACCCCCTAAGCTTTTGGAGTCAATATTCTGGGAGCACTCTTACAGAGGGGTTTGCAGAGCTAAAATAAAACTAAACTAAAAATAAAAACAACAGTTTTTAAGTTTTCCTTTTTAGTTATTTATTCTAGCCACTTTTATATATTTTAAGCTCATTTCATCAATTTTTTTTTTTTAAATTTAGCAAATTTTGAAACTTGTATTCTTGCAACACTGGTTAGAGGAGTCAAAAATTTAAGGCCCTTGGTTCATGGTCCGGTTCGCAAGCTCCAAATATTCCGAACCGGTTCTAAGGGATTTGGTTTCGGACTAGTTCGCAGCCTTGGTTCATTGCGCATGCGCATAAATTTGTGAGTCTGTAACATTAATTGGCAGATGAGCCTAAGGTTGAGAATTTGAATTGTTCGTTTTAATTTAAGTTAATTTAATTGTAACCGTAATATTAATTCGTTACACAGTGCGACACTCAAAATGGCCTGGTATTGGGACCCATAAATTGTGAATCTAGAGGTATCAGGTAGCAACACCTCATACCCAGTTTTTCTTGATCACCATAAGATAAGTTCGCGTTTAACGGACTCATTTATTCAAGCAACACACAGTTATAACATCTGTTGCCGGTTAAAAATAGATAAAAGCTCAAATTTTGAAAAATTCGCAAAAGATATAAGGGCTCACTGCAATGGTTATACTAAATTCCCGCCTCCAATGGACAAGTGGTTAGTACCCCGCCCATAGAAGTCAAACTTAGACACTTGATTGTATGGAAAAACTCTCGGTAGAATTTCCAAAGATTTTAAATTTATTGAGCTACTGACCCATAAAACGTGTCCTCAAGAGATGGTAACATGTAACTAAAAACCGCGATATGATTAACCACTCTTGACCATACCCATTTTCAAATAGACTAAATCCCGTTTTTAGATTCACCGTCGAAGCCTTAGTTCGCGGACTATTGTTATTTTTGTACAAACAACTGCCTTAGAACAAGAGCAACCTTGACCATTTAGGGTATTTCTTTTACCTTAAAATTATAAAATTTATACACACATGTCAAAAACGTCCTTAACAATATGAAAATGCGTCAGTGTAATTGGTCAATGAGATCGCTAATAACCGCTAATAAATCTAAGAGTGATAACAGAATATTTCTTCTAGCTAGACCTCTCTAAATATCCCCATAGAAATTTCTTTCCGATTATTTTATTTTACAGGTAGGAAAGGCGTACCGCATAAATTAAGATGTCATTTTTTTTTTAAATTCTTTATTTAACTTTAAAAAACTACTATTTACAAATAAGCTCTTTGTGACAACATAAAATCACGGAAAGTATGACAGAACATCTAAAACCTGCGGTACGGCCGCAAGGCATTGTCTCGCAGATTTGATGACCTACCTACTCCCTGATACTACGCTGCAAATCAGCTTCAATATAGTCAATTTTGTCACTAACACCTACTACCCGTTCGTATATGCATACTGGCATCGATCGGTATGTACAAATAAATAAGCGCAAATTAATTCCGCAAAACAAAAAAGGCGGCAACACTCCAAAAATAAACAAAACAAGCGATATACCTGTAGGTTCCGAGCCCCGGGCCAGTAAACAAAGCATGGGTTTAAGATCGAGAGAGAAAGAGAGAGAAAGCGGAGAGCAGAGTGAGAGCGAGAAATAAGAGAAAGAGAACAAAAGTCAATTTGGCTCTCCGCTAAGCAGGCCAAAGTCAGTCGTTGCTCGTCGTTGAAAGATGCCAGTTGTGTTGTGAAATATCGATGTTGCTACACTTAAAGATGAAATCTAAGACGCATTTGTTCATTTAACCATTACTATTTAAACATTATATTAATCAACCTTACGACTATTCAATAAATATATTACTTAATCAAACTACAAACCACAGCTAGGGGGTTCGTCCAGCCGTAATGTGTCGAGTGAATAATGTGCAAGAAGTGTGTGAAGAACAGAAATTTTTGAAGAAAAAGCAGAGTGACTCAAGAAATTTGAAAGCGACAACCAATTAAACATCAATTAACAGTCTAAAAGAAAAGAAAAGTTAGAAACATGTTGAAGCTGAAAAAAAAACCAACGAGCAATAAACGAAAGACAGAAGCAGAACAGTTTGTGGTAACTGTACAAAGCTGCGGTGTTGTGCGTGACAGAAAACGAGTGAATACACATGAACACATAAACACACAAACAAAACGTTGTTGTCGTGAGCGCTTAAGGAGAACAGCGCAAAAGAGTCAACAACGAGTAAAAACACACACAAAAAAACCGTCGTTGTCGTGAGCGGTAAAGGAGAATTCTGCAAAAGAGGCAACAACAAGAACGTGCAAAGGTGTGTACATACTTTGTGGAGACTGTGTTGATTGTACGTACAAAGGTGTGCACAAAAGCCGAGGTTGTGGTAACGGAGAAACGTGCAAAGGTGAGCACACGAAGAAGAGTAACCTGTCTTGTCATTGGCGTGTAAGGGAGATACACGGCAAAAGTGGCAACAAGAATCAACAGCGTGAAGTCGTCGGCAGTTGCGCTTAAAATTTTCGTCGTTTGCGTTCGGTGGAGGCGCGTATCCAAAGAGCGCAAGAGAATTGTCTCGGCAGTGGCGAGTAGAAAGAAGCTGGCAATCAAATTTTCGCGCCCAAAAGAGAAGGAAGCGAGAAAGCGGTTAGCTGATGAGTTTTGAGCAGTTACTTCAGGGGTGGAGCTAGCAATCCAAGGGTGTTTTGAAGGAAAGGAAATAATAATTATTGCAACCTATGTTAAATAGAAATAAGTCTAAGTAAAATTGATTTAATTTTACGATCAACTTGAAATTTTTTAGCTAAGCGATTAAATTTGCCTATATTACGAAATTACAAATGATTATTAGAGTATGAGGGGATAGCTTTAGAAGAAGACTGCTTTTATAGTGATGGAGAAGATGACGACGAAGAGGGGAAAGCAGAGGGCCCTGTAGTCCAACCTGAAAAAGAAAAGATGATAGTTTCAAAGAGCAGTAATGAAAATCGTGAAACCCAAATCGATGAGTTGATACAAGCGCTAAACACACAAAAGATGTCACAATTTACATTACGGGATATTCAAGACGACATTTCTCCCTTTAATGGGATAGCCTCTGATAACATCACAAACTGGATTATAGAGTTTGAAGAAATGGCAGATACAGTGGGGTGGAATTGTTTGCAGAAATTTGTTTATGCCAAACAGCTATTAGACGGAGCAGCTAAGCTTTTCATAAGAGGGCTAAAATGTATCACTACTTGGAAATCGCTAAGAGATGCTTTAGTTGAGGAATTTGAAAAAGAATTAAGTGCTGCAGCAGTACATAAAGCTCTAAGAAACAGGCGCAAAGGGGAAAATGAGTCGATAATGGAATATTTGTACAATGTCGTTGAGATGGGTAAGCCGATCAGTCTTGATGACGAGAGTATAATTGAATATTTTATCGATGGAATACCATATTCAAAAACCAATAAAGCAAATCTCTATCAGGCATCGACAATAAGACAGCTAAGGGATCAGATCAAAATCTACGAAAAAATTAAAAATTCAGAATGGAATCAACAGGACAGACAAGAAAGATCACCGAAAAAGAACAGAGTACCAAGGAATAGTGAAGGGGATCAAAGCCCACAGAAAAAATATTTCAAATGTGGTAGTCAAGCTCAACTAATTATGGATTGCAAAGCATCAACCAAATGCTATCATTGCCAAGGCGAAGGTCATATTGCTGCTCAATGCCCAATAGAAACACAGGATCAGAATGTGAAAGTGGAAACCGCCTATGTTGGAAATAAGGTGATGATAAAAAGAAAGGTATCGGGCATGATTTTCAAATCGATAAAGATGGATAAGATTAAGACATCTGCTTTGGTGGATACTGGGTGAGATATCAGACTTATTCGCGAAGACGTAGTTGCAGGTATGGGTAATGTTGTTCTTAAACCAGATATAGGGCATTTGATGGGCATTGGCCAGGGCTGTGTTTCAACATTAGGCTCATTTCTCACAACGGTGATTACGGATGATATTGGCTTTGAAATTACATTTCACGTCGTGAAAATGAATGGATTTGAGTATAAGGCGATACTAGGTAATGACATCCTGGACAAAATCAATATACTACTTAATGAGAAGAGTGTCATATTTTACAATAAAAATTAAGATTGTGAAAAGTTTGTATCCCCATTAAGAGTTATATGTTCAAGATAGATGATTGTTTTGCCTTCTGATAAAGTTCAGCCGGATCTAGACCTCTTTGAAACGGAAAATAAAGCTGTTGAAGAGCTGTTAAATTCATATGAGTAGCAGCAGTCGGTCAATCGTAAATTTAAAAAGCAAATCGTTTTTGAGGATGAAGTGATAAACAATAGAAAGCCCAGAAGAGAGTCATATAGCAAAAGGCCGAACGTGGACCAACCAGAGCATGAAGGGCTAGAGGATGGAAGAATCGGAAATGGGATCATTGTAGATGTCAAGGTCGATTGTAAGAAAGAATTGTTAACTCCGTGTTATACAGGAGGGAATCCTCTTTGCCCATTGCATGTTGACCCTGAGGGACCTTTGACGGGATTAAAAAACAATCTTACGAATTTTGGCGAAGAGGGGGGAAAGGGAAAACAGGTAGTCACAGGTGTACCGCGATTCAATAGGCAGGTTGATTGTAATACCAAAACTAAACAACATCTGTACGAAGCGAACTCAGAATTTGTCCCAAGCACCAGGGTCGCGCCTTTGACAGTTCTGACAGATTTTGGAAAAATAAGGAATCAGGATATACAGGGTCTCGAAGAGGAGAAAGAAGCAATTAAGAAGGAGGCTAAAAAGAACATCCAATTGGTACAAGCTGACAATAAATAAACCTGTAGCAAAGCCAAAGAACAAGAATGGGTGTATGATGTGGGCGATCTTGTAGCAGTGAAGAGGACCCAGTATGGAACGTCGATGAAGCTAAAAGAGAACCATATAATACCATATAATATCACTTAGGTGTTAAGCCATGGTTGTTATGAAGTAAGAAAAGTTGGGGATGGTAAAGGACCTTCCAGATCGACTACAGAAGCAGTATACATGAAGAGTTGGGAAAGTTCATTCGAGGCGAATGAATAGTCAGGACGGCCGATTGTAGGTTCCGGGCCAAGGGCCAGTAAACATAGCATGGGTTTAAGATCGAGAGAGCAAGAGAGAGTAAGCGGAGAGCAGAGTGAGAGCGAGAAATAAAAGAAAGAGAACAAAAGACAATTCGGCTCTCCGCTAAGCAGGCCAAAGTCAGTCGCTGCTCGTCGTTGAAAGATGCCAGTTGTGTTGTGAAATATCGATGTTGCTACATTTAAAGATGAAATCTAAGACGCATTTGTTCATTTAACCATTACTATTTAAACATAATTTAAACATATATTGTGGTCGGAGTGGCTCAGAGGTTAGTGTGCGCGACTGCTGAGTATGAAGTCGTGGGTTCGATCCTGCCTCGAAACATCTAATGAAAAGTTTTTTTCTTTGAATAAAACACACCTCTTGCTGTTGGCGCCAGCATTGCAGTAATTAGCCATGAAAAGCCTCTCAAAAACTGCCGTTCGGATTCGGCGTTAAACTGTAGGTCCCTTTCTCTTGTGCTAACATTAGAAGCGCACAAGCCAAGAGATTGAGAGAGGCTCGACTTTGGCCCCTTGGGGCTGTTGTCATCTTGACAAGCCGATTTTACTTTTTTACTTATTTAAACATTATATTAATCAGCATTATGAATATTCAATAAATATATTACTCAATCAAACTACAAACTACATACCTGTGGACAAAGATCCCCTTACTGGCAATAGGTTCCAAATTCATGGCCAACAGTCTGAGTGTGAAGAAAAGGCTCCAAGTGCCGCAAAACCAAAGCCTCCACCCATTTACATAAGGGATAGCAACTATGCGGCGCTAGTAGCAAAGCTTGTATCGCTAATAGGCAACAACAACTTTTATATAACATCCGTCAACAAAGGCAATATACGCGAAACAAAGCTCCAAGTCAACACCGAAGAAAATTATCGAGCAGTATTAAAAATGCTTAAGAGCTGAAAAAAAAGCTACTACACCTACCAACTAACAAGTAGCAAAGGCCTACAAGTAGTAATCAAAGGCGTTAAATCAATTGTACCGGCAACGGAAGTCGCTTCTGCTTTGGAGGAAAAGGGATTCAAGGTCAAGTCCGTTATAAATTTAATAAACAGGGACAAAAAAACTACAGCCACTATTCAAAGTTGAACTAAGCCCGGAAGACACAGCTCCAAAAAATAATGAAGTGCACCCAATTTACAAACTACCTTTCTTATTGCACCGCAGAATAACCGTAGAGGAGCCGCACAAACGCACAAATCCAGTGCAATGTACCAATTGCCAAGAATTTGGGCACACAAAAGCCTACTGCACTCTGCGATCAGTTTGTGTAGCAAGCGGAGAGTTGCACAACACTGCCTCATGCCCTGCTAACAAAGAGGATCCATTTGTCAAAAAATGCAGTAACTGTAGGTAACTACACTGCAAACTACAGAGGTTGCCCAGGCTACAAAGTTCTTAAGAGCAGGACTAATACGCGCACAGAATTGCCCGATCCAATATAAACCTTAATAAGTGCACACCCTCGCAATCGACCCATGGAGTCTTCTTCACCAAAGCTACGAGATCGTCCTTTGCCCCAACGGCTATAACCTAAGGGGTTTCTCTTGCAAGCGCCTTGAAAGTCGGAACTGATATACTCGCACCCATATCTAAGGTTTCGCATGAAATTCGAAGTGAGCCGACCCTGCCATCAAAACAAGCGGAACAACCATCAAACTATAGTAGCTTAGAAACTATGTTTCTATCATTACAACAGACGCTGAAGGATTTTATGGTATATATGCAAAACGCAATGAAAGAACAAATGAGAACACAAGGAATTCTCATTCAAATGCTCGCTTCGCAACAATCCTACGAGTTTCACTCTGGAATGCAAGTGGCATTCCTCGCCACAAAGTGGATTTATAAAAATTTCTCCAAGACAATGAAATCGACATAATTGTTCTTGCAGAAACTCACTTGACGGACCGATGCAATTTTCAATTACCTGGGTATGCATTTTACGGCACAAATCACCCAGATGGCAAGGCCCATGGTGGAACTGGCATCCTCGTCAGAAGCCGCATCAAGCATTTTCCACTATCAGGGTTTTCGGAAAACTACCTACAAGCAACTTCGATATATGTAGATTCTAAACGAGGCAATATAACTCGGTCCGCGTTTTACTGTCCCCCACGTTTCGCAATATCAGAAAACCAATTTCTTGATTTCTTTAATACACTTGGTAAACGCTTTTTGGCTGCGCGTGGCTATAATTCGAAACATCCCCACTGGGGCTCCAGACTGACTAATCCCAAAGGGAAGCAACTCTACAGCGTACTCATGCGCGCATCAAACAAACTCGGCAATGTATCTCCGGGAAGGCCTACATACTGGACGGCAGACCCAAGGAAATTACCCGATCTTATAGACTTTGCTATAACAAGAAAAGTTCCACAAAACTTGGTAACTGCAGAAGCCCTTGGAGACTTGTCGAGAATATCCTCGGAGACTGACATCACACAAGACAAACTGGCCCAAATACAAAAAATATATCAGCAGTCAGCTGACACCAACCATAAACAGCGATGAAGATATTGGCAATTCAGTTCAAGCTCTCACCTCAATCATTACTGCCGCTTCATGAGAAGTGAACATGTTCTTCAGTAGATTTGTTCAGTTGTTCTTGTTCAGTTGTTCACTTGTTCTTATTCAGTTGTTCAGTTGTTCTTGTTCAGTTGTTATTGTTCAGTTGTTCACTTGTTCAGTTGATCTTGTTTAGTTGTTTACTGGTTTAGTTGTTCACGTGTTCTTGTTCAGTTGTTCACTTGTTCAGTTGTTCTTGTTCACTTGTCCACTTGTTCAGTTGTTCACTTGTTCAATTGTTCACTTGTTCTGGTTCTCTCGCTCTTGTTCTGTGAGTTGTTCTTGTTCAGTTAGTGTTGTTCATTTGTTTTTCTTCAGCTGATCTTGTTCTGTGAGTTGTTCATTGACTTGTTTACTCAATTTGGTGACTCTGCAGCTGTTTTTTTCCGTCAGCAACATACTGGCTTAGCAGCCATTTTAAAGATGGCTAACAGGCAACATTCCACAGTGTGATCAGCGACGAAGAAATAAAATTAGTTTAAATGCTCGCTAATCGTCACAACTCCCAGGTGAAGAAACGGTCCACAATTTAAACCAACACTTATCAGCTGAGCAGTTAGAGTGAGTTGACTCAAATTGAAAAAAAGGACAAGTGAACATGTACAGTGAAATGAAAATCTTTTACACTATTGCTCTGATACTACGTGTATGCTAGCAATATCCTGGTTTTTTTACCCTTGCTGAGGGTATTACAAAATTGTCCGGATGTTTGTCACGCATTAAAGGACCACATAAAGTATATATATTCTTGATCAGCATGACGAGCTGAGTTGATTTAGCCCTGTCCGTCCGTCTGTCACTTATACGCTGCACATTTGTCGGAACCGGCCGGATCGGAGGACTATAGCATACAGCTGTCATAACGATCGGTCCAAAAACTAGTTTTAGTGAGAAAATCTTTTTGTTTTCAATGGAAACTCTTTTAAATTTTGTAATTGATAGTTTGTTATGCTTTTCCATAATAGATAGTAGTCTTAGTTAGAAAAACTTTTTTGTTTTCAATGAAGGCTGAAAGGGTATAAAAACGTCGGCCGCGCCGAAGTAAAACTTTCCCCAATTTTTTAAAATCACGCTTGTTAAAAATTTCCTTTTTATACTGATTTACAAAAACCGCGATATTTATGCAGTGAGATGTCACTCATAAAATATTTACAGTAAGGTGGCCGATCTCTGTCACAATAAGCTTATAAATTGTAAAAAAAATTATAAATTGTTAGTAATTCAAGTGGAAAGAAAAAAAATGAAATAGTAATTAATGTTCTGGAGACCTCTTGGACTCTTCACCTAGATGGCTAAGCACATCCGCCGCTTTAAGGGGGTATTAGCCTCTAGAGAGACCAATTGACCTTTTATTAAAAATCCATAAAAAAACTAGAAGTATTTTTACCATAATTTTTTTCTGTTAAATGTTCATAATTATTTTATAACTAATCAAACAAAAATTAAAGTGGAAAAAAATTAAAAAAGTTACTGGCTGTTAAAGCAAGAGGTGTTTAAAAAAAGGTTAATTCGCACGAAAAAAGGCACTTTTTTGTGAATTTTTTGTGACGACACAGTTAAAATCTTTATTAAAACCAATAGCATATTATAGTATGACATTTAAAGAATTTTGTATAAAACTTTCACGAAGAAATATTAAAAAGCTCGGCAATGGCAGCAATTTATTATTCGGAAGTCTCTCGGAAAAAAGTTGAATTGCGGTGCCCCTCATAACTTGGTGCTGGATCATCAGCAATCAAAACAAGTAAGAGAGCTGTAGTCGAGTGCCCCGACTACAAAATACCCTGTTCCCTTGACTTCTTGTGTTTTCATACACATACACACACACTCACACATGCACTCTGTCATACGCACACACGCACGAGCAAACGCGGTAACTGACAATGCAAGGCCCCCTCTCTCCCACAAGCAAAATTGATGATGTAACTTCGGTGTTTTTTGTCCGATCTTATTGATCTTTTCAGAATAGATAGATATTGGGCCTTACTTGATATATATAAAGTTTGGAAGGTCTATCTTAAAAATTGTGGCTCTGACCGTTTTTTGCGCTTAAATGGGGGAGGGGGAGGAATTTTCCAAATCTGAAACAAACTCGATTTGAATCGGGTATACACCTACCTACATGCACAAATTTGTGGCTCTATCTCTTATAGTCTCTGAGATCGACGCGTTCATACGGACAGACAGACAGACATGGCTAAATCGGCTCGGCTGCTGATGCTGATCAAGAATAAATATATTTTATAGGGTCGCAAATGCTTCCTTCTACGTGTTACATACTTTTGCACAACTTCATGATCCCCCTTTTCCCATTTTCAATGGGATCAAGGTATAAAAACCAAAGTTTATTCGTTAGATAATAGTTTTCACCAGGTAACGCTGGGAGTGTTTTTCGAAAATGTAATTTTCACTTTTTGAAGTGAAAATCTAGATTTTAAGGCAAAAAATCGGCCAATTTGTTATCGTAAAATAAAAATTAACAAATATGAAAAAACTCGACAGCGTTACCCCGTAAATTATGAACAGATATAGTGTTCAAAATTCTTTGAAAAATTGAGTTGTGGGAAAAACGCTTTAACATTTCATACATGAGGCTGGTCGCTTGAAACGCGGTATCCTCGTTAAATTTGCTCCAGTCTACTTGTAATTTTGACACAACACTCTCGGAATTTTAAAAAATATAATTTTTTTTTTAAAACCCAAAGATTTGTTCAGAGAGTTGTCCAGTAAATAGTTCAGTGAACTGTTCAGTGACCTCAGTTCGGTAACTGTATGGCAACTCTGAATTAAGCAATCTTCTGGTGTGGCAGTTTCATCCGTTTTTTTAATTCAGAATGTTTTTGACCAGAAAGCACAGCGATATTTGGAACCATTATTGCAGCGTTACTTTAGCACTCCCCCGCCTGGTCGACCAAAGAGGAGATGGCGTGACCAGGTGCAGGGAGACATTGCGAAACTGGGAGTGTCCTTCTGGTGGAATGTCGCTCGGGACAGAGGCGAGTGGCGGGCATTAGTGGCAGCGGCCGAGACCGTAAAACGGTTGTGATGGCCAAAGAAGAAGAAGAAGAAGAAGACTTTAGCTAGTAACTCACAAAGTAATCTTAGCCGCCACCTCAAAAGCAAGCACCCGGCTGCAGAGGAACCAGTTGTCCGATAGAACAACAACCTCGAAAACTCTGCCATTGCGGGAAATGTCGAGCAAGTCGAACTTATAAGCCAACAAAGGATTACAAGCTTTGTATAAAAGCCAGCACCTGCATGTAGGGTCCAGCAATGATCGCCAAAAGTCACCATACTGAATAAGTTCATATTTTTTGTTAATTTTGTTTTTTTGTCATTAAAGATTTGATTCAGTAGTTAAGTATTTCTTTCATTACAATTCATATCGGTTTGTGAGCAACTCAAAAACCAAACGAATGAGCAACTAAACAACTGAAAAAGAACGAATTAGCAAGAACAACTGGAAAAGTGAACAACTGAACAAGAACAACTGAACAAGTGAACAACTTGAGTGAGTTGACTCACTTTGAAAAAAAAAGAACTGTAACGACGCCGTATTCTTAATTTGATTCTAAATGTATGGAATCGATTTTGGGAAACATATATTAAAGAAATTTTTCAAGAAGAATTGCTCCTGGACGCACTTTGAAGTTTGAAACATCTGCAACACCATCACTGGATCACTGCCAAGTGGAGGCAAGGTTGAAGACCGAGATCTGTCAAAAGGCAATCAAAGGTGTCTCAACCAAAACAAATACAAAGCAGCTGAGACGCCGGTAGACAACTTCCAGCTGAACTTTGACCCCTTATAGCTACAAGCAACTTCGATATGTGTAGATTCTAAATGAGGCAATATAACTCGGTCCGCGTTTTACTGTCCCCCACGTTTCGCAATATCAGGAAACCAATTTCTTGATTTCTTTAATACACTTGGTAAACGCTTTTTGGCTGCGCGTGACTATAATTCGAAACATCCCCGCTGGGGCTCCAGACTGACTAATCCCAAAGGGAAGCAACTCTACAGCGTACTCATGCGCTCATCAAACAAACTCGGCAATGTATCTCCGGGAAGGCCTACATACTGGACGGCAGATCCAAAGAAATTACCCGATCTTATAGACTTTGCTATAACAAGAAAAGTTCCACAAAACTTGGTAACTGCAGAAGCCCTTGGAGACTTGTCTTCACCCCATTCTTCAATTATATTCACCCTTCTGGAGTAACCACATGTTAGAGAATATCCTCGGAGACTGATATCACACAAGACAAACTGGCCCAAATACAAAAAATATATCAGCAGTCAGCTGACACCAACCATAAACAGCGATGAAGATATTGGCAATTCAGTTCAAGCTCTCACCTCAATCATTACTGCCGCTTCATGAGAAGTGAACATGTTCTTCAGTAGATTTGTTCAGTTGTTCACTTGTTCTTATTCAGTTGTTCAGTTGTTCTTGTTCAGTTGTTCTTGTTCAGTTGTTCTTGTTCAGTTGTTCACTTGTTCAGTTGATCTTGTTTAGTTGTTCACTGGTTTAGTTGTTCACTTGTTCTTGTTCAGTTGTTCACTTGTTCAGTTGTTCTTGTTCAGTTGTCCACTTGTTCGGTTGTTCACTTGTTCAGTTGTTCACTTGTTCTGGTTCACTCGCTCTTGTTCTGTGAGTTGTTCTTGTTCAGTTAGTGTTGCTCATTTGTTTTTCTTCAGCTAATCTTGTTCTGTGAGTTGTTCATTGACTGGTTTACTCAATTTGGTGACTCTGCAGCTGTTTTTTTCCGTCAGAAACATACTGGCTTAGCAGCCATTTTAAAGATGGCTAACAGGCAACATTCCACAGTGTGATCAGCGACGAAGAATTAAAATTAGTTTAAATGCTCGCTAATCGTCACAACTCCCAGGTGAAGAAACGGTCCACAATTTAAACCAACACTTATCAGCTTATCAGTGAGTTGACTCAATTTGATAAAAAGCACAAGTTCAGTGAAATGAAAATCTTTTACACTATTGCTTTGATACTACGTGCCAATATTTTGCTGCACCAGCTGCAGTTGAACTTTGCTTAATTTGCTAAAAGCTCACGAAAGAGGGCGCCAGCGAGAAGTCGGAATGCGGGAACAAGGAACCTTGGTGAATACTTTTCGGCGACAGTCAAATTATGAATTTGAACCGCACACCACCAGGCATGGGAAGGACGGTTGAACCAACTCCTAAGCGGGGCAGAGGAGTATCACCTATTGAGCCTAGCCTAGCTGACGTGCAGCCGTTACGTGCTGCCGTTACGTCAGCTAGGCTAGGCCGAGAGAGCAACGCCAATTTCAACACGCGGATGGCTGTAATGGAGGCTAACATCGCTACTTAGGAGGACTTTCTAGACCTGAAAACACAACTTAGCTAACAAGTTGAAGCGGTACAAGCTGAGAATAATGCGCTTAAGCTGGAATTGGCGGATCCTTAGAAAAAAAGAGAGTTGGATCGGATCGAGTTAAGCCGAGTTATTGAACTGAGTAAGCGGAACAACTTCATAATTAAAGGGTTGCCTAAAGAAGGCTCACCAATGGCAGACATTCAAAAAATTTGCAGCGAAAAACTAAAGATCTCGGATATAAAAATTAAGCAAACACGGGTTCTTTATGAAAGGGATAACAAAAGAGGTTTAATAGCCAAAGTAGATTCACAACAAATGGTAGACAAAATTTTTAAAAATACAAAAAATTTGGCAGGGTCTCGAATTTTCATTGAAAGAGACTTAACAGCAGAAACTAGAGAATTTGCTGAAGGAAAAAGATAAAAACATAAACAGGCCTGTTCCCGATTTCGATTTCGATCAGATCATGCGGAATCGGAATTGGTAGCTGTTCCCGTTTCCGAAAAACGATCAATTTATTCGGTTTCAAAAGTTTTGCCTAAGAGTCAGTGGAATGAAAAGTAAATGCAAATTTTCTTGGCAACTGTGATTCTTTGCACCTTGCAAGTATTTTTATTTTAACATGTCAAATATTGTGAAAATTTTGAAGAATCTATAGATATATCGAGCCTTCAATTTGATTTAAAATCATTTTTATTAAATTTGTACCTTAGAAATTGCATGTAGACGAAAAGAAAACGATCGAAATGAAACCGAGCTTTTCGCAATTCCGAATCAGCTCATGCGCAGTGCTGATCGAAATTGTCAAGGCTGCCTTATGGCTGAATTAAAATTCGATATCGATTCGAACTTTCATTCGAAAAGACAATCGATTTCTATTTCACTCGGAAACGGGAACACCAAAATGAAAACGATTCGGAATTGAGATCGTTTTACTTTTTCATTCCACTCGGAAACGGGAACAGGCCTGAAAGATTATAGAACGAAATGACAGAATGCAAATTGATTATAAGTGGTTGTATTATAATTCTAATAGAATCTTAGTTCTTAACGGGCAGCCAGCGGAAGAGATTCTTAAAACCTTATACTCGGGCAAGCTGCAGAATGTGAACATATCGTTTGAAGCATTAGATATTGTAACGTACACGCCTGTATCACTACGATCCGAGAGCTATTCTGTCTAACTAACTTGCACGGCTGTGCTCAGGGCTGGGGTGGGTTTTTGCTCTCGAAAACGAAGACGTCACACGACTAAAATGTAGACAGAATCACAAGGAACGGAACAAGGAAAAACCAAACCATGGAAACCGGAACGCATCACTTATTCTGAGGGGAAGAACTAGGTGTTGGTGTTCTTCTATTCTCTACCCTCCCTACCTGTAAAAACTCTATGTAAATGCCGAGCTTTACCCAATTGGTAACGATGCCTTGCTTCAGGTGCCCATTAAGAAAAGAAAACTAAATCATTTCAAAATTCAACATCGCCTTCATGGCTGAACAATATATTGAAGGAATAAAGTGTTCATCACGTTAACGTTACGATTTAAGAATATTAAAAATTATTTTATAAAGTAATGAAATAATTTATTTCAGGTATGAAAAGGTAGGCCAAAGTATTAATGTTAGACAAAAGTATTAATGGAATGATGGAAACCTAATATCTAATTCATCCTACTCGATTAAGACCCAAGGCGCAACCACTAATATTATTTCACAGACTCATTTATATGGAACTCTATGGCAGAATAACCAAAAGATCACGGCTATGCCGTACGTACGACAAGATCCATCGACGTCAGCAGGCCTGGTGACTGATGAAGCTAAAGATGTCTCTAAAGATGAAATTTAGTTGTCATGAGGGGTGAGGATAAGTATTATGGGCGCTTGAACCAAAATTCGAACTATAATAAGATTACGGCAATAAGTGATTTATACTAAATAATGGGAAAAAGAAATTAAAACTACATCAACAAATACTTAATCCATCATAAGGGTTTTATGGACATATCCATTAAGTAGACGACTTCACGTCGAAAGTCTTCCGAGTTGGGGCACTTGCAGTGAGATTCAGGCTAACCTGACCGACATTCGCTTTCGCTCATAAGTATTCTGGCAGCCCTCGCTTAGGTTGTTGCTTTGATCATCCGATGCAGATTCTGCTTTCCTATGGACACATGTGCATGGAGTAGCTCTCCGACTTCAGTAGCAACTAAGAATGCTGATCGCCCTCGTGTACTCTCACGCGGCCGGGTGTATGGCGACTTGGCTTGGCCACGCCTATTAACACATGGGTAAGGAGTAGCTATCCGACTTCGTCAGCTACTAAGACTTCTGTTCAGCCTCACATAACCTCACACTCCTTGTGTCAGGTGAATTGGCTTGCTGCACTTGCGGCTAGGCTCCGATCAATATGCAACAACTGCACCGAGCAGGTCGGACGTGTTTTTGTCGCGCTCTGGTTTAAATCGTTGTAAAAGTGCTTAATTCGGTTGTTTAAATAAACAATTTCCACCCGCGATAAAAGACGCTGATGGACACTCATAAGCACTCATGCTTATGTTGTCCAAAAATATCTAATAGTTAATATTTAACTAAATTAAATTTTGATAAATGTCAACGCGTAATAGTTCAACAAATGCAACTGGCAAAAATACCAACAACACCATGAGTCAGAGAGAACTCAATGCCCAAATGCTACAACAGCAAAACGATCGACGACTCTCCATAACACGCAACAACAACGCTTATTTTTCGATTGTGTCCCCCGACGCAACCACCACAAGCAAAGCGACCGCAAGCTCTGATACCCCTACTCCGACTTGGAGCTCCCAATGCCCCACACCGCCCCCTAAGCCACCAATGACTAGCTTTTCGTCAAGTTCAACAACCACAACGATAACGCTGACCACCGCACAATCGACAAGCTCAACAACAACAACAGCAAGTATCCAGAACCCAACGTTCCCCACTAACCTACTTTCAAAAATGTCAACTCAGCACGACCTCCCGCAAATACAAACACAAAAAAGTGCAACACCTACTACCCGTTCGTATGTGCAGACTGGCATCGATCGGTATGTACAAATAAATAAACGCAAATTAAGCCCGCAAAACAAAAAAAGCGGCAACACTCCAAAGATAAACAAAACAAGCGATATACCTGTGGACAAAGATCCCCTCACTGGAAATAGGTTCCAAATTCTTGGCCAACATTCCGATGCTGAGTGTGAAGAAAAAGCTCCAAATGCCCCTAAGCCAAAGCCTCCACCCATTTACATAAGGGATAGCAACTGTGCGGCGCTAGTAGCAAAGCTTGTTTCGCTAATAGGCAACAACAACTTTTATATAACATCCGTCAGCAAAGGCAATATACGCGAAACAAAGCTCCAAGTCAACACCGAAGAAAATTACCGAGCTGTCGAAAAATGCCTAAGAGCTGAAAAAAAAGCTACTACACCTACCAACTAAAAAGTAGCAAGGGTCTACAGGTAGTAATCAAGGGCATTGAATCAAGTTTACCTGTAACGGAAGTCGCTTCTGCCTTGGAGGAATAGGGATATAAGGTCAAGTCCGTTATTAACTTAATAAACAGGGACAAAAAACCACAGCCACTATTCAAAATTGAACTAAGCCCGGAAGACACAGCTCCAAAAAATAATGAAGTGCACCCAATTTACAAACTACCTTTCTTATTGCACCGCAGAATAACCGTAGAGGAGCCGCACAAACGCACAAATCCAGTGCAATGTACCAATTGCCAAGAATTTGGGCACACAAAAGCCTACTGCACCCTGCGATCAGTTTGCGTGGCATGCGGAGAGCTGCACAACACTGCCTCATGCCCTGCTAACAAGGAGGATCCATCTGTCAAAAAATGCAGTAACTGTGGAGGTAACCACACTGCAAACTACAGAGGTTGCCCAGTCTACAAAGATCTGAAGAGCAGGATTAATACGCGCACAGAATTTGCCCGATCCAATGGAAACCTTAATCAGTTCACACCCTCGCAGTCGACCCCTGGAGTCTTCTTCACCAAAGCTACGAGATCGACCTTTGCCCCAACGACTACAACCCAAGGTGTTTCTTTCGCAAGCGCCTTGAAACTAGGAAATGACAGACCCGCACCCATATCTACGGTTTCGCATGAAATTCGAAGTGAGCCGACACTGCCATCAAAACAAGCGGAACAACCATCAAACTATAGTAGCTTAGAAACTATGTTTCTATCGTTACAGCAGACGCTGAAGGATTTTATGGTATATATGCAAAACGCAATGCAAGAAAAAATGAGAACACAAGGAATTCTCGTTCAAATGCTCGCTTCGCAACAATCCAAATAATGGCTCTCCTACGAGGTTCACTCTGGAATGCAAATGGCATTCCCCGCCACAAAGTGGAGTCATCAAAATTTCTCCAAGACAATGAAATCGACATAATGCTTCTTGCAGAAACTCACTTGACGGACCGATACAATTTTCAATTACCTGGGTATGCATTTTACGGCACAAATCACCCAGATGGCAAAGCCCATGGTGGCACTGGCATCCTCGTCAGAAGCCGCATCAAGCATTACCCACTATCAGGATTTTCGGAAAACTACCTACAAGCCACATCGATATGTGTAGAGTCTAAACGAGGCAATATCACTCTGTCCGCGGTTTACTGTCCCCCACGTTTCGCAATATCAGAAAATCAATTCCTAGATTTCTTTAATACACTTGGTCAACGCTTCTTGGCTGCGGGTGACTATAATTCGAAACATCCCCACTGGGGCTCCAGACTGACCAATCCCAAAGGGAAGCAACTCTACAGCGTACTCACGCGTGCATCAAACAAACTCGACTATGTATCTCCGGGAAGGCCTACATACTGGCCGGCAGATCCAAAGAAATTACCCGATCTTATAGACTTTGCCATAACAAGAAAAGTTCCACAAAACTTGGTAACTGCAGAAGCCCTTGCTGACTTGTCGTCAGACCATTCTCCAATAATATTCACCCTTCTGGAGTGCCCTCATGTTAGAGAATATCCTCGGAGACTGACATCACACAAGACAAACTGGCTCAAATACAAAAAATATATCAGCAGTCACATCGAGCTGAGCCCAACCATAAACAGCGAAGAAGACATTGACAATTCAGTTCAAGCCCTCACCTCTATCATTACTGCCGCTGCTCATCACTCAAACCCCCAAACAACAACAACAGCACCTCAGCCAGATCGTAGATTGACAAACAGTTACACTGACCGGCTGGTCTCAGAAAAGCGTCGTGCAAGAAGAGAATGGCAAAGCTTTAGATCGCCTGCCGCAAAAGACCGTCTGAGATTTGCAGAACGCGTACAACGCAAAGCACTCTAAGCCGAAGAGCAGCTAGCACATAGCCGTTATATCGAAAAATTATCGCCTACAAGCACCAAATTTCCCCTATGGAGGGCACGCGCCAGCATAAAGCCACCTGCAAAGGTAGACACGCCTCTAAGAGATCAGACAGGAAGATGGGCCCGCAGCGACGAAGAAAAGGCAACTGTCTTTGCACATCACCTTAGAAATGTTTTCCAGCCAAATCCTCCAACAAATGGCTATAAACTTCCATTGGTTCCGACCGGCGCACAAACTGACCCAATCAAAGTTCATTCGCTAGAAATAAAAAACGCCATCGGAGAGCTTAATCCTAGAAAAGCTCCTGGACATGACCTTATTACACCTAAAATGATTATGGAACTTCCAAGTCCCGCCATTACATATATCTCAAGACTTTTCAATGCTGTTCTGCGATGTGGATACTTTCCAACTCAGTGGAGGAGGTCCACAATCATAATGATTCAAAAACCAGGAAAAGAAAAACACAAGCGTCATCATACAGACCCATTAGTCTGCTACCTTGCCTGTCAAAACTATTTGAGAAGATCCTACTTAGTAAAATTGATGGCCATGCACAAAGTATCATTCCCTCACATCAATTTGGGTTTAGAGCAAAGCACGGGAATATTGAGCAAGTCAACCGTTTAACTTCAGACATTCGGACTGCGTTTGAGCACCACGAATACTGCTCTGCAATTTTCTTAGATGTTGCCCAAGCATTTGACCGCGTTTGGTTGGATGGTCTTATATTCAAGATAAGGACAATGCTTCCCCTAAATACTCACAAAGAACTAGAAAGTTACGTCAGTAACAGAGTATTTACAGTTCGTCAAAATGAGTACACAACGGAAGAGTTCACTATAGGAGCCGGAGTGCCGCAGGGTAGCGCACTCGGTCCTCTCCTATATGTAATGTACACTGCCGACATACCAACAGACCCCAGACTTACAATAAGTACTTTTGCGGATGATACGGCAATATTAAGCAGATCACGACGTCCAAATAACGCTACAAGTCTGCTGGCAAGCCACCTAGCTAAAGTGGAAGAGTGGCTGGCCAACTGGCGCATAAAAATCAACGAGCAAAAGTGTAAACATGTGACGTTCACACTCAACAGAAGCACCTGTCCCCAGCTATCCTTAAATGCAACCCAGATCCCGCAATCAAACGATGTTGTATACCTAGGTGTGCACCTCGATAGAAGGCTCACATGGCGCAAACACATAGAGTCGAAAAAGCTTCAAATCAAGCTAAAGGCCAACAGCCTTCACTGGCTAATCAACTCGCGTTCCCCTCTTAAACTGGAATATAAAGTCCTACTGTACAAAAGCATCATAAAGCCTGTCTGGACGTATGGCTCGCAGCTATGGGGAAATGCCTGTGCGAGCAGTGTGGACATCCTTCAAAGATCACAATCAAAAATTCTCAGAACCATCACTGGAGCGCCATGGTACATTCGCAATGAGTGTATCCACAACGACCTCAGCATCCCATTGGTCGAAACTGAAATAGAGCAACTTAAACAAAAATATTCTGAGAAGCTTCTCACCCACCCAAATCAACTTGCAAAATCTCTTTCCATGCTAGCAACGTATTCTCGCCTCAGGAGAAATGACCTACCAACCCAGCGACTGACTTGAAGGGCCGCAGAACACAAACTAACTCCAACAGGGGATGGTTTATAAATAAGTTTCTAGATTAAGATCTGAAAAATTATTGTTAGTCTCATTAAGAGAAGATTCAATAAATACAAAATAAGCTTAAAAAAAAAAAAAAAAAAAAAAGCAAAGAAGGTTAGGCCGCTGGCCGCGGCCAGAGCCACTCGACAAGAATCCGCACTGATTCCCAGTGGACAAGTTCAGGGCTTCCGAGACAATAATGCCCACGGTTGGGCCACGACGAAACGTCAAGGCCAAGACAACCACCTGCGCCAACTAAAACACTAAATAACCAGGACGACTAATCTCACCAAATGCGTACCTTAACTGGAACCACAGACGCGTCGGTAATTTTTCACTGTCAAGGTCAAGGCTGATCTGCCGAGCGTTTTAACCGTTGCCAAGGTTTTTGTGGCTTAGAATTTCACAATGCACGTGGCTTAACACAGTGCGATCAGAACAACAATTTTTCACAACCGTATGGATCGAGGATTGGATGGAACAGAATTGGCCAATTCAACCGGAAGCTTCAGCTTGCGGCTTGACAAGTCAATGACAGCGATAGGGCTGCATTTTTCCCTAAAATACCAAATTGTGATGTTTGCAGCGTGAACCGTGATATTAGTAGGGCATAGCGTGTGCTGCGCAGTGTTGCCAGATCGATGGGTGATCAAGTTCGATTATTTAAGCAAACAGTTTGGCGGTCAGCAGTTCAACTTCAAAAATATGAACTTCAACTGGCTTGGGAAATTAACCGTCCTCACAACACAGATTGAAGCATAGTCATCTTGCCCAAGGCTTAAAACTGAAAAAGGGGTTAATTCCTATACTCCCATAAGTCCTTAGCATGAAAGGTACCAAGTTCCTTACCCTGCTGGTCCTCTAGTAAATACAATGCATTGCCAATTTTGCGTTTGATGCGGGCTTTGACTCCAGTCGGAGCTAACTTAGCATTGAAATGATTGGCCATATTACTCATGGTGAAATTTCGTTTAATGACTATTTGGCCAACCTTAAAGGCACGAGGTCTCGACAGAAGATCATAGGTCTTCTGGTTCTTTTCAAAAGCTTTGGTGAGGTGATGGTGGATATCAGCTCGGATTTTTGTGAACTCATCAGCTCGATCTAATCTTGCTGAACCTTCGCTCAACAAGGCAAGATTTTTCAGCACTTGGTAATCCTTTCCATGAGTAATCATATGCTGACCAAAGAGAACAAAATAAGGTGACAAGCCAATCGACTGATGAATGCTATTCCTCAAGGCACAGTTTATGCTACTAATATACCTATCCCAATCTCGTTGATCCGAACGGATATATGATCTCAAAGCCGCGTTGATTGAGTGGTTCACTCTCTCAACAGCGTTGGCCTGAGGTGAATAAGCTCCAGTACAGTTGTGAGTAACGCCGTGCTTAGACAAAAATGCAGTGAATTCATGGCTTTTAAACTGAGTTCCATTATCGCTGATTAATGTCTCCGGCACACCAAAACATTTAAATATATCATTCCTGAGATATTCGATGGCAACTTTGGAAGTGAACTGTTTGATCGGTTTCAATATATGGACGTTGACGTACAATGCACAGTACGTTCAAGTGGCCCTTACGACACCAAGCCGAAGCCTGTTACTCGCGAAACCCAGGCAAAATAGCAGCCCACCTCCCGCCCAACCGACCGAGAGGCGCAGCCGCCAACGTGAGACACGAAAACCAGATCGAAAAGTACAAAATAATGTTAAGTACTGGGACAAATGAGTTAAAATAGAGGTTTTTAAAGCAGGAAGAGAAAGTTCCGAATTGATTAAGCGGTTGAGTTTGTTGTAATCAGCACAGAGGACACGAAACGGATCATGCAAGGCATAGTTAGTAGTACAATGTTTCAGAGATAAGGGGACAAAGTTACGCGACAGTCTACAAGGAACATTAAGATTGATTTGGCTAACCAACTCCGATGAGTCGATTTCGCCATTAATTAGTCTATGTATGAAGATTACACCAAGCATAACTCTACGGTTAAGTAAGGAAGGAAGATTAATTAAAAGTAGTCTACTAGAGTAAGCTGGTAAACGGACCTCAGAATTCCAGTTCAAGCCCCGAAGGGCAAACAATAAGAATTGCTTTTGCACAGATTCTATTCTATCTTGATGGGTCATATATTGCGGAGACCACACACAAGAACCATACTCAAGTGTAGGACGGACAAGCGAAGTGTAAAGAATCTTGGTAGTGTAGGGATCGTCAAATTCTTTCGACCACCGCTTAATAAACCCAAGAACACTTCTGGCCTTATTAACAGTAGCAGTTACATGAGAGTTAAATTTAAGTTGATGATCAAGAATAACCCCTAGATCATTTACTTCATTTAGGCGCTGCAATGCCACATTATCAAGCATGTAAGTGACTAATTGGGGTAAGCTTCTGTAAAATGTCATAACCTTACACTTCAAACTGTTAAGGTTTAGAAGATTATTTTGACACCAAGAGTGAAATGCATCCAAGTCTGCTTGCAAATTATAGCGGGAAACCAAATCATTATATGTTAAACAAATTTTCACATCATCGGCGTACATAAGCACCCGAGAGTGAGCCAAGACTGAAGGAAGATCATTGATAAAGATAGTAAAAAGCAATGGGCCCAAGTGACTTCATTGGGGAACTCCAGAAGAAACCTGGATGCACTTTGAATATGAATTACGAAATAGAACTTTTTGGGTTCTACTACTTAGGTAATCAGAAATCCAACTGAGGAGGTTAGTTGGAAAGCCGATTAAACTCAGTTTGTGAAGCAGCAAGGAGTGATTAACAGAATAAAAAGCCTTACTAAAATCCGTATAAATGACGTCAGTCTGCATTTTACCTATGAACCCTTTGATCACTGAAGATGTGAATTCTAAAAGGTTAGTGGTAGTAGATCTTCGCTTCACAAATCCATGTTGGAAGGGTGAGATAATGGAACTACATAAATGTTGCAGTTGAGATGTTATAATTCTCTCAAAAGCCTTAGGAATTGCAGACAACTTGGAAATACCCCTACAATTTCCAACATCTGACTTATTATCTTTTTTATGGAGTGGTATAATAAAAGATTCCTTCCATAACAGAGGGAAAGCGGATGACTCCAAAGACAATTCAAACAATTTATGAATAAGCTTGCAAAGTGCATCCGCACAGAACCTAAGTACACAGCCAGGCACTCCATCAGGGCCCGGTGCATACACGGGTTTCACAGAGTTAAGATCGCAAAGGAGCGAGCTTTCAGTGATAACGGGGCTAAAAATGCAATTAGACATATTCAACCCATACGGGTATGGCTGATTCGCACAGTACCTAGAAGACGAGTAGGTTGACTCAAAAAACTCTGCAAACAGATCAGCTATTGCTTGATCAGTGTTTGCTTTAGCATTACCATATATAACCGAGGAGGGCAGGGTGGATGACTTGCGTTTAGAGTTAACAAAAGAATAAAATTGTCTAGGATTTCGCGAAAATTGAAGTCTGCAACGGTCAAGATAATCTTTATAGCATTGAGCATTAAGCACATTAAAGCTAGAACGGGCAAGCACATAACGGGAGAAGTCCGATGGCTTACCGGATTTCTTATACTTTTTAAAATATCTCGACTTTCTGTTCTTTAAGTTTGTTAGTTCCCTTGAGAACCAAGGCTGATTATCAAGGCGGCGAGGGCGCACAAGTGGAACACAAACATTAAAAAGAGAGTTCAAGGTATCGTAGAAAAGTTGTAAAGCAACGTCAATATCTGTGCAAGTGTACAACTGAGACCAATCAGTGTGAAATATTAAGTCGTTGAGCTTTAAAAAAATCAGCTTTTTGGAAACAACGGGTCTTAGCCGTACATAGGTACATTAGTAATTACCTCACTAGGAGCAGAGATGCTACTATTTGAGGCATCCAAATCACCACTACCCGATAAATCCCGAACTGTTAGAGGCTTGGGAGTACCAGTTACCCCAGCTACATCGGTAACGCTCACCGAAATAGGAGGGGCAGGAGGCGCAGGTGGAGCAATTTTTTCATGCACCTCCTGGACGGACACGTCGGACACTATAGGTATAAAAGAAATTACCTGACTAGGAGCAGAGATGCTACTCTTTGAAACAGCAAAATCGCCCGATAAATTCCGAACTGAAGACGGAGAACGGAATGATATCAGTCGCTGGATGTTTGGAGATGATGGACTTTGGCCATGATCCGAGACAAAAAGCTCAGCCTCAAAAGGCACACCCAGGCAATTATTTATTTTTGCCTTAGGGGAATCATGCATCAGTTTTAAGCTGGCAAACTGAGAATTCAAATCCAAAAACACGTCATTTACTTGGCGAAACTTAGAATACAGGTCTTTTAAACCCTGTCTAGTCTGCCTCATAAACTTTCTCATTTTCATTTCCACTGGACTGCAAAAATCACAGCCCCAATTAAGACCGTTGGACAGCTCAATGGCGTCCTTAACCCTGGCAGTATAACCAATACATTTTACATGTACGAGGTGTGTTCAAAAAGTATCGCGAATTTTGTGTTTTTTCAAAAATTATTTATTTATTCATGAATATCTATTTTGTCCCCTTCAAAGTAATCCCCATGAGATATTATACACTTGTGCCAACGGTTTTTCCAATCTTCGAAGCACTTCAAAAAATCATTTTTTTTATCTTGTTCAGCTCCTCCTTCGATGCCGTCTTTATCTCGTCAAGCGTAGCGTAACGTCGTCCTTTCATGGGCCTCTTCAGTTTAGGGAACAAGAAAAAGTCACAGGGGGCCAGATCTGGGGAATACGGTGGCTGCGGCATCATTAGTGTGTTGTTTTTGGCCAAAAAGTCGCGCACAAGCAACGATGTGTAAGCAGGGGCGTTATTGTGGTGCAAAAGCAAATTTTTGTTCTTCCACAAATCCGGGCGTTTCTGGCGGATTGCTTCGTGCAAATTGCACATAACTTGCAGGTTATATTCCTTTTTGACCGTTCTTCCTTGTGGCAAGAACTCATGATGCACCACGCCCCTGCAATCGAAGAAAACTGTCAGCAAAACTTTCACATTCGACCGAACTTGGCGCGCTTTTTTCGGTCTTGGTTCGTGTGGCAGCTTCCATTGATATGATTGAGTCACCAGTTATGACCCTCTGGAGCAAATTTGGGTCGTCGCTGACAGAGTTTAACATCTCATTAGCAATGTTCATGCGATGCTGTTTTTGGTCGCAATTGAGGTAAAAATCGAAGACGATCCAAAACACGTGCAAGCGAAGCAGCTGTCAACAATTAAGTGAACATTCAAAATGGCCGAGCTTTTCGGCATAAGTGAGAGACATGAGTAGCAACATAACGCCACAAAAAAATCGAAATTCGAATATACGTAACCCGCGAAAATTCAAAATTCGCGATACTTTTTGAACACCCCTCGTTTAACATGGTCACAAAGCCAGCACGTAATTAAATTATCATTGGCGCTGCCTGACGAAATCTTGCAGTTTTTATAACAGCAGATTGGATTCGAATAACTCATTTTCAGAGAATAAAAAACTCAATTAAAATAATCAAATAATCAGAGGAACACAGACCAAATTTACTACTGGGGTCAAACAATTAACAAACAGTAACACAGTTAGAGCGCGGTTGAGCCGATTGCGAGAAAGATGAGTGGAAGGAGTTAAAATAAGCCCAGCACAACAACAACGTAAATGAAGAGAGTGCGAGCGTTTGAGAAAAAAGGCAGGCAAATACAGAAAGCACAAACAAAACGAAAGAACAAATCTAAGCACAGCACACACAATGCAGATTTTGTTAATAAGTTTAGTTTGTAAATTAATAACGCACAAATAGCAAAAGCTTTTAAACATATATTAACGCTACAAACTAGACACAAAATTAATACATATATTGACACAATTGACACTGTTAAAAAATTTATAAATGCGCTGAGAAAAAAAACACGTCCGTCTTCAAAGAGAATTCGAATTCAGAAAGATATACTTTGAAAAATGATCAAGAATGACCAAAATACCGACATTCTCTCGTTTAGATCGTGGGAAGGGACCAATAAATTCAACGTAAAGACGTTGGAAGGGTCTTTCGCTGAACGAGGGACATCCCAAAGGAGGTTTAAGACATTGTGTCGGATATTTCGAAGTCTGACAAAGATCACATTTGTGTACATAGTCTCGTACATCGACAACTATACGAGGCCAGTAAAAATGTCTACAAATGCGCTCAAGACATTTTGCTGCTCCACAATGAGCGGATGTTGGCTGGTTGTGGGCGGACCGTATGACAGATTCTCTCAGTGCACTGGGCACGAACAGCTTCCAGCCCTCAGCAGGATCTTTATTGAGATGAGATGGGAATTCGACTCTATGAAAAATATATCCATCGATTACCTTAAAATCTGGTAGATTGGATTTAAGAAACTTTTCTTTTAACGCGACATAATCAAGATCTAAGAAGGCTTCCGATTTTAGATCGATCTCTGGCAGGATTTCCATCTCCACTGCGTCTACAGAGATCTCTCCTTCGAGCGACCTCGACAAAGCGTCCGCAACGACATTAAGACTACCCTTGCGGTGCTCGATCTGGAAGTTCATCCCTTGCAATTTCATAGACCATCGGGCTTATCTTCCACTAAGGTCATTTTGATTCATCAACCACTTGAGGCTCGCGTGATCGGTTACTACCTTGAACTCGTGACCTTCGATATACATGCGGAATTTCTTTATTGTCAAGACGACAGCTAGGCACTCCAGCTCGGTAACCAAGTAACTTCGCTGGGCCTTGTTTAGCTTTTTGGACATGTATGCTACCGGTAGTTCATTTCCCGATTCATCCATCTGAGCTAAAACCAAAAGATGACGCATTGCATTGTACAATGAAAGGGAGATCATAGATGGCATGACGTAAAAAGGGCGCGGTGCAGAGTTTTCCTTTAATCTCATCAAAAGCGAGTTGAGCAGCATCATTCCACTCGTAAGATTTTCCTTTCAGCAACTCAGTGAGTGGAAAGGTAACTCCTGAGTAATGTGGAATAAAGCGCTGATACCAGCCTGTCATTCCGAGAAACCTTCTCAGTTGACGCTTGGTCTTTGGTATTGGAAATTCTGAAACTGCTTGAACCTTTTCGGGGTTCACCTGAAGAGTGCCTTCACCTACGATATGTCCCAAATACTCTACGCTCTTTAAGCCAAATTGACTCTTACGAACGTTAATAATCAAACCTGCCTTCCTTAATCGACTTGCCACTTCCGCGAGATGAATCAAGTGATCATCGAAATTCGACGACATGACTAATAAGTCGTCGAGGTAGACAAAAACATGTTCCTTCATATCGTAGGGAATTACCAAATCCATGAGTCGACACATGGTATGCGGTGAATTGCAGAGGCCAAAGGGCATACGAGTGAACTGATAAAGGGGTCTATTCGGTATGGTGAACGCTGTCTTCGGACGGGATTTCTCATCAAGACAAATTTGCCAAAAGGCGTCTTTCAGATCGATCTTCGAAATACAACGGACAGGGGGCAATCTACTCAACAGACCGTCTAGACTCGGCATGGGATACTCGTCTTTCTTTGTCACTTCGTTCAGTCTTCGGGAATCTAAAAAAAAAGATCTTTTCCTGGCTTAACGACAAGAATAGCAGGTGAAGACCATGCGGAACTGGGTGCTTCCTCTATAACTCCTAAACGAATCATCCGATCGACCTCAGCACAAAGACGTTTCTCCCTTGCAGGCGATATGGGATAATGTTTTTGCTTGATGGATCTGGTTTCCCCAGTGTCAATCGTATGTTCGATTAGAGTGGTCTTTCCTAATCCCTCTCTTTGGCTCGAAGAGAAAAGTCAACTACGGACTGCAGTTTCGCTTGTTGAATTGAACTGAGCCGAAGTTTAGGCGAAGTATCACCATCAACAGTTAGTTCACTAAGCGAACAATTGAGTTTTACAGAAATATCAAAGATTTGCCAAAAGTCCATTCCGCATATCACATCTTGCGTAATAGAAGGTACGACTAAAAACTCAAAGTTTTCAGATTTGGAGTTATATCGAATGGGTATCGAAACCGTGCCTACGACTTCTTGTTTCTGTCCGTCTGCAGTTCGTACATTGCCTTTCGACTTTGTAAAACAGGTGTCTTGTTCAACAATTTTTACGGCTAGACTTCCTCCGATAACGCTTTTATTAGCGCCGCTATCTAACAGCGCTAACCATTGCTGACCTAAAATGGAAATATAAGTGAATGGACGGATGTCATCGACAAGATGTACAACTGCGGAGACTCGAAACTTTTTCAACTTCCGTTTTAGCATCCAAAACTTTTGCATGCGAATAGTAGCACGGGTCTTTGACACTGAAATACTCTCGAGTTGAAGTATCTCTTTTTTGCGCTTTAGATATTCTTCTAATCGCTGATGGTAAGGCTTAAAACGTGTTTTCTTTAAAATGTCTGGGAGTTGTGGTGAATCAGCCGGGATTATTTCTTTATTATTTGTGACTGCAGAATAAGGTAAGGGGATTAATGGCGGATATCCGCTTTTGCTGGAGAGCGGACATCCTGCTGGGAGTTTTCCGACTTCGGCTTACAAATTGTACAGTTGGACTTGATTGTGTCAAGTTTTCCACAACCGTAACAAAAAATGCGACGTGTTTGGAAACAATCTTGGTAGCGATGACCAAATTCATCGCAATTCCAACATTTCACTTTCTCGGGATATTTAATGGCATTTATCTCCTCTACTGCATATTCAGGTTGGAGATCTGGTTCGGAATGATCATCCTCAAAGAGAACTTCCTGTACTGAGCGTTTTTGATGCGTTGGCCTAAAGGAGAATTTATTGGCTTATGCATAAAACTCCTACTAAAACTGGCATTCACTACGTAACACAGCTAGATTTGGAATTGAGACGTGTAAAAGTTCGTGTCTGAGTTCAGGTTTTAAATTTCTCCTCACATAGGATAATTCCACGTCAGACATGTCTCTAATATCCTCATCAGAGCGTTGATCTTGATATCTCTCACAGAGACGGGTGCAAAGGTGAAACCAATTTCTATCATTTGTACTACGATGGAATCTCCAATAAAAAGTCAAGGCTGGTCCTGAGAACAACAGATTTGCAAATTGGTATAAGACTTCGAAATCTCCATCGAGACTTCTAGCGGTCAAACAATTAACTCTGTATATGAAATCGTCGATCGAAATGTCGTTCGAAGAGCCACTAAACTTCAAATGCCAGTTGGTTATTACACTGGAGACTCTGTCCGGTCGATCAACTCTGGATATTCCGATTGGAATATTGGGAAGTACATTTTCATGCAAATCTGATCCTTGAGAACCTGGGTGATCTGCAATCTCATTGTCCCACTCCAATTGTTCTTCAACGGGATGAGCGCTAGGAGCTGATGGGACTAGGTTTAAATTCCTAATAGCCGCAGCTATATTATCTGTCATTGAGGCAGTGAAGTTAGCACGAAAATTGTCTAGCGAGGCGGTGATTAGGTCTTGAATGCGCTGTTCATAGACAACAGCTGATTCTCGAGCAATATTTCCAGTAGATGCACGTGGTGGTCTTGAATTTATTGTCGGACCCTTTCGCTGGGTAGACGAAGCAATGTTTTGTCTCGGTTTGGGAACAGTATGGTTAGTTCGAGGATTGGCTCTTGTATTTGGGCGATTCCGAGGAATAGCACCGGTATTTGTAAGTGAGCTACGTGAATTTGATGGAGGTGCTATCTCATGAGCCATACTCAAGGTTTCTAAAACTTCTTTTTCCATGGTGTCCATGGCGCTACATGCTCGACGACAGTCTTTAGTCAATTAGCAAGACATTCCTGATGGAATTTGTGCTTACAAGGCGTTTCAATAAAGGCATGATCAGAAACTAGGGAGTCATTGCAAATGGTGCATTGAACAGACTCGTAGCCTGATGCCAGGTTTTCGTTGCTACGAATAATCGGCATAATCAACGATAAAAAGATATATTTAGAAAATAAAAGGAACGATAAACGGTAATGCGGTAAGCGATAAGCGAAAAATCAATAACGGTAAACGATAAACGCTAAAGGTAAGCGATAAACGATAATGCGATAAGGATAGACGGTAATAATTTAATTCATATATAAATTTTGGGACTTAATCTTTGGCTTGGGCATCGTTTTATAAATTTTCGAATAAGTGATACATCCTAAGTTTCCACAAAACTGAAACTAACAAAAAAAATAAGATCTGTGATGAATATTTGACTAGAAATGAAAGAGGGACGGGCCAAAATAGTCCAGCACCGAACAATTCCCAATTTCACTCTGCCAAAACTAATTATCATTGAGGCTATCTACTTCTGTTTAGCTCGGTATAGAACCAAAGTACATCCAGTTCTATCAGTCCTTAGCTAAAACAAAAATAAAATCGCTAAAATGTGAGAAAGCTTGGTAAATATTTCCATACTAAGATGCTTTACCTAGCGGTTTGTTATATGATTTGGCGTCTAGTCCGGTTTCGACAAATGCATCAAACACCAACAATTCCAAGTTCACCAGAATCATAAACTCTATTACTTAATGCAAAATGTAGGGATAGTGAATGGTTTGGATTGGAATAAGGAACGGGAAAGGTGGGAAGCGCGGGGAATTCCTGAGAACTAAACTCAATAACCGATCAACTTGAAAAATTTCGGGAATTTTAATAAATCTTCGGGTCATATTTTACTCAAATAGAAAACTATAAAAATATAATTTTCAACTTTTAACCATCTTGGCCCCACGTTGGGCGCCATTTAGTATGTAACGTACACGCCTGTATCACTACGATCCGAGAGCTATTCTGTCTAACTAACTTGCACGGCTGTGCTCAGGGCTGGGGTGGGTTTTTGCTCTCAAAAACGAAGACGTCACACGACTAAAATGTAGACAGAATCACAAGGAACGGAACAAGGAAAAACCAAACCATGGAAACCGAAACGCATCACTTATTCTGAGGGGAAGAACTAGGTGTTGGTGTTCTTCTATTCTCTACCCTCCCTACCTGTAAAAACTCTGTGTAAATGCCGAGCTTTACCCAATTGGTAACGATGCCTTGCTTCAGGTGCCCATTAAGAAAAGAAAACTAAATCATTTCAAAATTCAACATCGTCTTCATGGCTGAACAATATATTGAAGGAATAAAGTGTTCATCACGTTAACGTTACGATTTAAGAATATTAAAAATTATTTTATAAAGTAATGAAATAATTTATTTCATGTATGAAAAGGCTTAATTACAAAAGTATTAATGGAATGATGGAAACCTAATATCTAATTCATCCTACTCGATTAAGACCCAAGGCGCAACCACTAATATTATTTCACAGACTCATTTATATGGAACTCTATGGCAGAATAACCAAAAGAACACGGCTATGCCGTACTTACGACAAGATCCATCGACGTCAGCAGGCCTGGTGACTGATGAAGCTAAAGATGTCTCTAAAGATGAAATTTAGTTGTCATGAGGGTTGAGGATAAGTACTATGGGCGCTTGAACCAAAATTCGAACTATAATAAGATTACGGCAAAAAGTGATTTATACTAAATAATGGGAAAAAGAAATTAAAACTACATCAACAAATATTTAATCCATCATAAGGGTTTTTTGGACATATCCATTAGGTAGACGACTTCACGTCGAAAGTCTTCCGAGTTGGGGCACTTGCAGTGAGATTCAGGCTAACCTGACCGACATTCGCTTTCGCTCATAAGTATTGGGGCAGCCCTCGCTTAGGTTGTTGCTTTGATCATCCGATGCAGATTCTGCTTTCCTATTGACACATGTGCATGGAGTAGCTCTCCGACTTCAGTAGCAACTAAGAATGCTGATCGCCCTCGTGTACTCTCACGCGGCCGGATGTATGGCGACTTGGCTTGGCCACGCCTATTAACACATGGGTAAGGAGTAGCTATCCGACTTCGTCAGCTACTAAGACTTCTGAACGGCCTCACATAACCTCACACTCCTTGTGTCAGGTGAATTGGCTTGCTGCACTTGCGGCTAGGCTCTGATCAAATTGCAAAGAAGGTTAGGCCGCTGGCCGCGGCCAGAGCCACTCGACAAGAATCCGCACTGATTCCCAGTGGACAAGTTCAGGGCTTCCGAGACAATAATGCCCACGGTTGGGCCACGACGAAACGTCAAGGCCAAGACAACCACCTGCGCCAATTAAAACACTAAATAACCAGGGCGACTAATCTCACCAAATGCGTACCTTAACTGGAACCACAGACGCGTCGGTAATTTTTCACTGCCAAGGTCAAGGCTTGAGGACGGCTGATCTGCCGAGCGTTTTAACCGTTGCCAAGGTTTTTGTGGCTTAGAATTTCACAATGCACGTGGCTTAACACAGTGCGAGCAGAACAACAATTTTTCACAACCGTATGGATCGAGGATTGGATGGAAAAGAATTGGCCAATTCAACCGGAAACTTCAGCTTGCGGCTTGACAAGTCAATGACAGCGATAGGGCTGCATTTTTCCCCAAAATACCAAATTGTGATGATTGCAGCGTGAACCGTGATATTAGTAGTGCATTGCGTGTGCTGCGCAGTGTTGCCAGATCGATGGGTGATCAAGTTCGATTATTTAAGCAAACAGTTTGGCGGTCAGCAGTTCAAATTCAAAAATATGAACTTCAACTGGCTTGGGAAATTAACCGTCCTCACAATATTAAGATTAAGAACCGCTCAAAAAACTGGGGTGTTCAATAAGTAAAATAAATGAAGGGAACGGAAATACAACACAATTTAATATAGACTCAAAATTACAAATACTAGCTTACAATGTACACGGCCTTAAAAGTAAGTTATTGCATAGGGAATTCTTTGAGTACGTTAAGGGACATGATATATTCCTTTTAACAGAAACTAATGTAGAAAAGGACTCATTTAATACATTCGAAAATAAATTTACGAATTTTTACACATATTGGGAAACAGCAACAAGAGCTAATAGATTCGGCAGATCAGTTGGCGGAGAGTTACATGCAGTGAGAAAGAAATAAACTGGGAATCGAACACAAATTTGATGAGCTTGACAATGTCAAAATTATACGAGTGAGAACTGGCATGGGAAAGTTTACAATATTACCGCTTTGCATAAGAGGAACGTGCTGGAAAAAGGAATTTAGTGCAGTCTCTGACCTTTTAATGCAACATACCCCAATTAATCCTCTTGTAATGGGTGGCTTGAATGTTCGGTTAGGTGAAGAGCAACAAATTGTACACAATTGCTTGGTTAACAGCTTTACAGCTGGAACATATCATAGAGTATCACAAGACAAAACAGTTACGGCAGAGAATTTCTGAAATTCTGCGAGGATAACAGCCTACTTATTTTAAATGAAAGGACCAATGGCGACAGTGAAGGAGCTTTCACATACATAAGTAATATGGGCCAATCGGTCAATGCTATCTGCGCAATACCGAATGAAATGCTTGAGCAAGTAGTGAGTTTTTCGGTGGAAAATGCAATACGGTCTGATCATATGCCAATCTCATTGGTTTTAAGCTTAAAAGTAGATGCATGTAGTACACAAAGTATGAACCTTTTACCCAGACTGAAATGGAAGGATTCTCTTAAAGAATTTTTCAAAAACGCATCTGATAACTATATCCATAAGTTGGCTTCTGTGTATAATAAAATCCTCGATGACGGTACAGATTCAGATGAATTGCTTCAAAGCTTCTGTAATATTCCCATTATTTAAAAAAGGAGATCCAAATGCTCCAGCGAACTATATCCTTTATGAACTGCGCTGCAAAGATATTTATGGGTATTATAAATGCACGCCTTACTTCCTGGTTAGAGGACAATAAAATTCTTAATGAATTTTAAGCTGGGTTTCGGAATAACTATTCTACTGTAGACAACGTGTATAACCTAGCGTCTATAGTCCATTTAAAATTTGCTAAAAGGAAAAAAGTATATTGCTTCTTCGTGGACTTCAAAGCTGCATTTGACCGAGTAAATTGGCAGTTGCTGCTTTACAAATTACAAACCGTGGGAATATCAACCAAAATTGCGAACTTTCTCGAAAAGATATATAAAAATACGGAAAGCTTTGTGTGGACCAAAGAAGAAATTTCTGAGGAGTTCCAATATCATGTTGGTGTAAAGCAAGGCTGCCTACTCTCTCCTCTGCTGTTCACGTTTTATCTAAACGATCTTCATGATCAATTGGAAGGAGGACTCTATACATATATAAATTGCAGAAAATGAGTTTACGCTTGGAAAAATACTGTGATTTATGGAGAATGGAAGTGAACATGTCGAAATCCGAAATAATGGTTTTCAGGAATGGGGGCAGACTTGCTGCTTCAGAGCAATGGTTTTACAAATCGAACCCCATAAAAATCACTTCGGAGTATAAGTATCTAGGCGTAATCCTAACGCCACTCATGTAATTTGGAGCACACATCAAAAACAGAAATGGAGAGCAAAGGGAGCCATCAATTTGACTTGGAATAAATTCTAGATAAGGCGAATATACATTTGAGTAGTAAGTGGAACCTCTTCCAAGCCACTGTGAGGGCAATACAAATGTATGCAGCACAAGTATGGGGATATGCATGGTTTAATAAAACTAATATGTTACAAAGGTTTTTTATAAAAAGAATTCTTCGATTACCCGACTGCACACCAAATTATACCATATGCATAGAAACTGGTGTAGAAGAGGCTTACTTATATTTTCTAAATCTCCATTTGAAATATATTCAACGAGTCATGTTTGACTATGACGCAAGTAGATTGCCACATATCCTTACGAAGCAAATAATTGAAAAAAATATATTTTGGCATGAGGATATAAAGAGGCTGTTACAACAATGCGACTTACAACTTGTCGAAAATATGACGAAATGTCAATGGTGCCAAATGAGAGTACGGCTCTTAATAAAATTAAAGGAAAATGATCGAAGTGACCGCATTAACAGTGCAATATCCACTGAAAGTCGCATATATAAACATCTTGTCTACACTAAAGGCGTTACGTACTGTGATGATAAATATCAGAGGAAAACTATAAGTTGGATTTTTAAGGCTCGAGCTGATCTTTTATGGCTAAATGGAAGTGCTCATCAATTAGGAGATAAAAACTGCACTCTATGCAATTTAAAGGAAATTGAGGACAAACGTCACGTTCTGGGAAGATGTCCACTACTTAAAGAATTTCGTTTGATGTTTTTTGGAAAAATAGTATTAAATGAGGCAGAAATAATATCAGCATTAAATGGTTTAATAATTGGGTCAATCTGGCAGCATATGTAGAAAAGGCCATTTTTTATAGAAAACGTATTATTAGCGAATTTAATTAATTGTTTTTTTTTTAAGAAATCATTGTTAACATCTGATGGAATTAAAAATTGTATTAGTAATTAATGTAATATTAATGTTAAATAATGTGTCTAGATTTAATTAAATATCAATGTTCACAAAAAATGTAATGTGTGTGTATGTCTATACTGTGGACGACAAACGATCGGGTATCTGGCGACGAGCTGGGGAACCCCGGTGTAGTAGTCCGAAGTAGTATTTGGCAATATACACACTACCGGCGGACGGATTAAAATCAATGCCGGTGTATCCATATCATATTTATTTTAAATAAATATAAATCTATCTATCTATCTATCTATCATATATTAAAGTGCGATCCTAAAACTAGTCAACATTTTGTTTGTACTTTTAGCGGTTTTAGCCCGAAAAGCTAAAATAACTGATAGCTTATTATGTTTTGATGGCGATTTCTCTGACCAAAAGCTCATGCACACATACATATGTACACACGTTTCCCAGTCTAGCTCTTTCTCGACAAATCAGCCAAGGCGACAACAAGTTTAAGACTTAATCAAGGAAGAAAATTCTATACAACCTCAAAAGTGGATTTTGTCTTATTGTGCCTATTAAAAGGATTTAATGAATCCCCATTGTGCGCGTCAAAAAATTCCAAGTTGATGGAATTAGTGCGTGTGCTAACAATTGTGTTGTGGTGAGTTAAGGTTGCATCAGCCCTCACACATTCTAATTTACGACTGTAAACCAGGTCTCACTGCGACCAGCGTCCCGATACCAGGTGGATTCCTGGTATTTTCTTAGCCACTTAGAGCGGCTTGAGTCTGCATGCAGCCCCAGTGCTTGCGAGTGCAGAACCAACCGGCTTGTTGGCAGGCTGCGCTGCCACTGCCAAGTCTATCCTAACCTTAATATGCCGGCGGCTACTTATAAGTCTGATTAAACACCATCGGGAAGTCTTACCCTGTCTGCCTAATCATCTTTAGTTGGCCTAAACACCAGTTCGACCTAACCCAGAGTCGGCCCTAACCAACCAAGCGTTCGCCCTAACCAAGAGTCGAACCTAACCAACCAAGGGTTTCTAATCCGCTGCTGGGAAGGCCCACTAAGCATCCAGCTTAGCATCAGCCAGCAAACAACTTCAAGAAAAGTCTTTCGCCTCGGGGGCATCCATGGCAATTTGAGTTCCTTTCCGGTGTCAACCCTTTTGTAGTCCCGCCCGAGCTGTTCCAATGAACATAACCTCTATGAGCTAAGTTAAAGTTTTTCGTTTAATTTTGATTTTCATTTTCTTTTGGTTTCTTTAAAATAATGATTTTTTTTTTGGTTTAAACCACTCTTAAAAAAAAGTAAAATCGGCTTTTCAAGATGACAACAGCCCCGAAGGGCCAAAGCCGAGCCTCTCTCAATCTCTTGGCTTGTGCGCTTCTAATTTTAGCACAAGAGAAAGGGACCTACAGTTTAACGCCGAGTGGTGGCCGGAGTGGCTCAGTGGTAAGTGTGCGCGACTGCTGAGCATGAGGTCGTGGGTTCGATCCCGCCTCGGTACATCTAATGAAAAGTTTTTTTCTTTGAATAAAACTTTACACCCGGCCACATCTCTTGCTGTTGGCGCCAGCATTGCAGTAATTAGCCATGAAAAGCCTCTCAAAACCACTCTTAATGGTTTTCATTAAATTGATTTTGATTTTGCTATTTAATTTAAAGAAACCAATATTGAAAATAATAGGAAAAAAATAAGGAAAGTAATGTGCTATAAATGAGTGAAAATAATTATAAATAAAATGAAAAGAAATGAAAACAAACAAGCAGGAAGAAATTCATATTCCAAAAACTTTTAAGTTATAGGAATCATCGCCGGGAGACCGATCTTTCGTCGCTGGATAAATAAAGTGAGTGTTACATACAAAACTAAATATTGGCTCACATATAGCCAAAAGTGAAATATGCATACGTCCTGTTTGAATATTGGTTTTGATTTTTCTTTTTGCTCACTATTTAAGAGAGCCCTATTACTCATTTCGTTTTCCATTTTTTTATTAAATTCACGCAAGCAATCGATACAGTAAGACCCCAGTAGAAAAACCAAAAATGAAATCGAAATTGAAATTAAATTGAATTAAATTAAATTAAACTCAACTCAAATTAAACTAGTACTGCGGAAAGAAAATTAAGATGGAAAAAATTTAAAAGTAAAGTAAATTAAATTGAAAGAAATGAAATATTACCTTTAAAAATTATTCGATTTAAATTACAATTTATCTATAATTCTATATAAAAGTGAAAGTATGCTTGTATGTTTGTCCCTTAACCGCTGAACTTCACGAATTTTTCACAGTATGTTCATGTCGATCAGGAAAGTGTCATAGGCTATGTCTCATGTCTGTGAAATGGTCCACAAACCGCGAAATTTGCAAAATTATACCGTTCATCCGATTGCAATGAAACTTTGCGAATGGTTGAACGGTTGCCCAGGACGGTTTCTAAGTTGAAGAAATTTGCGGAAAACGGTCAAAAATTCGCGAAAATTGCAAAATTTACGTTTTCCCTAAAACATTGGGGAATAGGTCGACGCTTGCCCGGGAAGGTTTTCAAGTAAAAGAATTCTGCGGAAAATGGTCCAAAATCCGCGAAATGTGCAAAATGTTCGATTGTTACGAAACTTTGGAGAAATGTTAGACGCTTGCCCGCGAAGGATTCTGATTTGGAGAAATGTGCGGGAAATGGTCCAAAAACTGAGAAAATTCAAAAACTATACCGTTCATCCGTTTGCGATGAAATTTGGGTCAATGGTTTGACGCTTGCCCGCGGTCAAAAATCTCGTAATTTGCAAATAACCTTATGAGTATTTATGAGCGATTAGTGCTAATACTACAATGCAGGCGTTGGTGAATGGAAGCTGTAGATTACACGGTCCAAAATATTGCGAAATTTGCAAGTTTTTGATTTGAGCATGGATTATTGTGAAGCTTTGATAGACGGCAGCTGTAGATGGGTAAAAAGGAGGTGTAAACCGAACGGTCAAAAAAGTCACGTAATTTGCAAAATGTTCATGAGTTTAGATTATCATGAAGATGGGTAAATAGACCAAAAGATCGCACGGTCCAAAATATTTGCTGTGAGTTGGACCATAGCTGGCTTTGGCCAAAAAATTAGTCCCACCGAGTCGGAGATCGTTATATCTGGATTCTCATTGTACATTTTGTAATTTTTATATTCTGTTTGAATACTGTTAAACCCTCACAATAAATAATTAAATATTCGTGCCTTAACAAATGATGTCAAGTTACTGAAGGAAAATTATGTTTGGCGCTTTAAAGAAAACGCTGTAGAGCAGTGTAAAGACATTGGTTGCGTTCAGCAGCTTAAATCGATGAGCTAAGATCGACAAATTTTGTTAGGTAATGATCGGATGAACGATAGTCGGGTTATAAGGAAAACAAACAATTATGGGCAGCACTTCACAGGTACAGAGTATATTATAGACGGGCTCGACCGACTTTCCTTTTTTGTGTTATGTTGTCGTACGTCAATTTCATTTTCCGAATCGTCCGGTCCATTTATTGTTCGGTCAGGCCACTCGCTTCCATTCCAGCAATGATTTACCGCAATTTATTAATACATTTTTTTTTTTTGGTTCGCGGAAATCTCTCTATTCAGCGTGAAGCGACAAAATCAATTTGGTTGATGCAACTGTCCTCTGTTTATCAATTGCTAAAACGTAATTATTCGGGCCTGTTCCGAATTCCGAAAACGAGTGGAACTGTCGCAAATCAAGTTTATTGCTGTTCCGAATTCCGCAAATCGACAAGAATGGTCGATTTCAAAACGTGTGCCGTAGAGTCAGCGGAATTAAAATAATTGCTATTTAATGCATTAAAATAATTCCCCAAAATTATTAACTAAACATTCGATATTAGTTGAAAATTTTTAAAATTGAATTTCCAGCCCATACATCAAATTTCCAGTGTATAGCTTAACTAAATTCTGAGACTTGTAAATCGTCTAGCATTCACATTATTAACATAAATACCAATTCTCTAATCAAAAGGTGTAGGTGAACCACTATTAAACCGATTGTATGCTTAAGCATTTATGACTGGGAATCCAATTGAAAATCTTCGCTTTCGAGATGCGGCTTAAAAATAAGAAAATATCGCGATATTTTTGACCGTTCGATCTTCGTCTCTACATATTTGACCATCTAAATATTAATCTAATCACCTCCTAGCATCTCGAACCTTTCAATGTGCATCTTCCATTTACCAATGCCTGCATTGTAATCTTAAAATTAAACGCTTCACAAATATGATCATTAGATAATCCAGTCATTTCTCAAAGTTTGTTCCCAATGATCGTTTTAACTTTGCAAATTTCTCGCATGTGGACCATTTCCCACCCGTTTCTTCATCCCAGAAATGTTCGCGGGCAAGCGTCCAACCATTCGTCAAAGTTTTATCGCAATTGAATGAACGGCAGTGGCGTATCGTGAGGTTCTGCCGCCTGGGGCGGTAGTCGAGTTGCCCTCTATCAATCTTCAGAATAATGCTGGCTCAAATCATTAAATTGCAAATTTTCGCAAAAGTTTGCACCGTGTAATCTACAGCTTCCATTTACCAACGCCTTGTAATATAAACATTAAACGCTTTCATAATTGCGATTTAAGCAAATTCGTACGATTTCAATTTAGAGCGCTCCGAAATTCGCCACTTTTTGTTATCGATAATGTTTTATTCCCAACTTGTTTTGTGTCATTTCACATAACAAAAGCTGCTCATAAGCGCCTATCGATAGTCACATATCGATACTTACCATGGCCAAATCGCAGACGGTTGTTATTGTGAGCAGTTTTCCCCCTTGCTCAATTTCGTGTGTCTCCATTAAAAAAATTGTTTAAAAATAATTTTGATGCGAATTGAGCAAAAGAGTCAGTAAGAATAATCTTAAAATGTTAAAGAACTAAATAAAAATAGCTCTGTGGGGTGTCTGTTTGTGCATCAACCTATTATTTCAATTTACTTTTCATTTGACGGACTCAGATGTCGCCGTTTTAAAAACGGCAAAACTTTGCTATTTCCGAATTTCGGATTCCGAATTTTACGATTTGGCTATCAAATCGCAGAGTTTTTGCAAAAGCGAAAATGGGAGCATGGCTGATAGGGTAATTTTGAGAACTTCGCGATCTTTGGACCTTAGAACTCTTCGCAGGCTAGCGTCCAACCATTTGCCAAATTTTCATCACTTTCGGATGAGCGGTAAAGTTTTTGAAATTTCGCGGTTTTTGGACCATTTTCGCTCATTTCTTCAATTGAGAAACCTTCGCAGGCAAGCGTCCAATCATTTCCCAAAGTTTCATCACAATCGAACATTTTGTAAATTTCAATGATTTGGAAACCTTCCCGGGCAAGAACCGAACCATTCCCCAATGTTTTTCCAAAACTGTAATTTTTCCAATTTTCGCGGTTTTTGCCCATTTTCCGCAAATTTCTTGAACTTAGAAACCTTCCCGGGCAGCGTTCAACCATTCCCAAAATTTCGCGGTTTTTGGACTATTTTCTGGCCTTTTTTCAACTAAGAAACCTTCGCTGGCAAGCACTCAACCATTTCCTAAAGTTTCATCTCCATCGGATGAACGGTGTAGCCTGGCATAAGGGACAGACAAATATTAATTTTTTTATAAATAGAAGATAGATAGATTTAGCTATGTTTAACCATATTTGAATGTAATATATAATGTAATAATGTAATGTAATATTTAAATACTGCTTTAAATAAAAATAAATGGATTTAAAGAGTAATTAAGAGCTTTGTAATTGTAAAATATAGAGATGATGATAACTCTAGCTGCTGTCGATATACACAAACATGTGCGCAGGCCAGCCAGGCAGCTGATTTCGAAACCGAGTTTGAAAAGTCAAAACGTAACCAAATCGTATGAAATAGGGAACAGCAAATAGTAAGAAGTTCATTTTCTTTGCGTTTTTACTTTTTGAAAACGTTCGAAGTTCGGAACAGGTGTGTGCTGGTGAGCGCGTTCATTAATTGCTTTGATATATTAATTGGGTATAAAATAGGCGGAGCCTGGGTTTTGACCAAATCATTTTTCTTCAACACTCGAATTTTCGAACATTAACGTATGGAAACGTCTGGTTTGAAACTGAAATCTAGAGCTCCAACAAAGTTTATTTGAATTGCAGCCCTACTGAATTTTGTTTGTTTGTTTTGATTACATAGCTTGTGTCTCAAAAGCCTCTTTTTTTCTCTTTACATGCCTGCGCGCGCAAATCGTTTGATTTAAAGAGATGAATGAACAGAGAGCTGGTCAACATGTTAGTTTTAATTTGGCGTTCGGTACGTTCAGTCGAGAATTAAATAATAACGGCTAAAGTTACGTAATTGTCACAACTTTTGTACAAAAATTTAGACGAGAAATTTAAGTTTGGAGAGTACCCAAAAACAAATATTCAAGTATGTTTCCAAATGATGTAAAATTCTCAAATCTAGTTTCTACTTTTGTTGGTTGGTAAAAGAGTATATTTATTTATTTAATACAGGAATTCAGGATGAGTGTTTTTTTTATCAGCTGCAAGTTAATAAGTCCACGCTACAAATGTTTAAAAATGCTTATTGATTTTCCGTTTGCACATCACAGCGATTTAAGCAGTGCGCAGAATCGTAGAAATATTATCACGTGTACTTTTAATTTTATCTTAATTTCCAAGCATTTAATGTTGTTGACTGAGGTTCAAAATATCTTCTGTCAACTATTACTCATTTTCCTCTCAGTACTGAAAGCAAAAATTTCACATGAATTGTATCAATTCAAAATACTTAAGCTGGATTCACTTTTGAAGTGAATATAATGCTATTAACCACATAGTACTGATATTGACCCAATAGTACTGAATGTTATTAACATTTAATAGATTGTACATAAGTTTAATTTGCAAAACCAACAATTCAACAAACAATTCTTTATACAGGCAGTTCGCTATTGGAATGATCTACCGCATAGTATCAAGAGCATTAGGAGCGCAGCGCAGTTTAAAAATAAATTATTTGAGCATTTACAGGCACATTTTAGTTCTAACTCAATTTAATTTAATTTAATTTATACCACAACATTATATATAAAAATAACCAAATTTAGTCTTAAGTCTTACTACATTGTAATTAGTTAATTAATTGAAAGTTATATCGTAATACTTTTGTGACCAATGACTTCATTTATAAGCTATATGTCTTGTGTCATTGGGATATTAAATAAACTAAAGTTTAGTATTTTGGCTTTAGACTTTTACAAACTTTTCAATACTTTTTTTGTTTTGTTTTTCCGTTATATTTTTGAAACCACTATTCCGAATGTCATGAAAATTTGACACAATATAAATTCAAGGATGCCAATAGTATTATACGGCCCTGTTCTGAATTCCGAGTCGGTTTTCGTGTAAATGTTGCTTTTTGTAATGTAAAGGTCACAATTTTATATCAAAAGTAAGCAGAGTGTCTATGGCTACTAGGCATTGAGCTACCGTTTTCAGCTGCTTAAGCAATTTCGATTTTCGTCAAACGTAATCTAGTATCCGTTGGAATGCTTGTCAACTTCCATATAACATTGTTAAGTTTAAACTCTAAATGCAAACGTTTACACGAAAACCGACTCGGAATTGGGAACAGGTCCAACTATCTCAATTTTGACATATCTCGAGATATGCTGTAATGCCTTTTATCCATATATTTATAAGTAACAGATCTTTGGCTTTATGTGAATAAAGCAATAGAATCTCAAGAAAATAATTTTGAAATGAAAAACGATAATTTATTGCTGTACTTACAGAGAAAAATTGGATCAAGAATGCTCAATTTCAGAAGTACGATCGAATTTCTTGATCGAAGAACTGACTTTTGATCACGAATTTAAACTCTATTTTATTCAACTATGTCAGCTTTCTCTGTCAGTTGATACTAGTATTTCTAAAATAACAATTATTGATAATGATTCGTTTGAGAGTCCAATTTCATTCGACTACTCCACCCACCGTCCCAGTTCGTCACAAGATAGTAGATCTTCCGTCAATGAGGACGGCTAAACAGACTATTCTTACAACAAAAATTATTTAAAAATCTTCACTTATAATTTGATGCTTCTGCTCGAAATGATGCTAGGATGCGTCAATTTTCACCAATTTAAAATGGTGTGGAATCCGTCTCGTTTAAAGAGATGCGATGGAGATACGCCTCTAAGCACATCTCTAAGGATGGGACAAATGCCGATAAAATGTTCTACGTTTTCCTTCTCACTCATATTACAATGGGTGCAGATATTATCCAAGTCTCTTCTCTCACTCATTTCTCCCCTCGCCTTAAAAATGTTGCTTATGCTGTTTGCTCCTAGATTATCTTGAAAATAGTTGGATTGACCCAAGTTGTTTTTTTTTTTTTTTTTAAGCTTATTTTGTATTTATTGAATCTTTTCTTAATGAGACTAACAATAATTTTTCAGATCTTAATCTAGAAGCTGTTTTATAACCATCCCCTGTTGGAGTTAGTTTGTGTTCTGCGGCCCTTCAAGTCAGTCGCTGGGTTGGTAGGTCGTTTCTCCAGAGGCGAGAATGCGTTGCTAGCATGGAAAGAGATTTTGCAAGTAGGTTTGGGTGGGTAAGAAGCTTCTCAGAATATTTTTGTTTAAGTTGCTCTATTTCAGTTTCGACCAATGGGATGCTGATGTCGTTGTGGATACACTCCTTGCGAATGTACCATGGCGCTCCAGTGATAGTTCTAAGAATTCTTGATTGTGACTTTGGAGGATGTCCACACTGCTCGCACAGGCATTTCCCCATAACTGCGAGCCATACGTCCAGAAAGGCTTTATGATGCTTTTGTACAGTAGAACTGTATATTACAGTTTAAAAGGGGAACGGGAGTTGATTAGCCAGTGAAGGCTGTTGGCCTTTAACTTTATTTGAAGCTTTTTCGACTCTATGTGTTTGCGCCATGTGAGCCTTCTATCGAGGTGCACACCTAGGTATACAACATCGTTTGATTGCGGGATCTGGGTTGCATTTAAGGATAGCTGGGGACAGGTGCTTCTGTTGAGTGTGAACGTCACATGCTTACACTTTTGCTCGTTGATTTTTATGCGCCAGTTGGCCAGCCACTCTTCCACATTAGCTAGGTGGCTTGCCAGGAGACTTGTTGCGGTAATTGGACATCGTGATCTACTTAATATTGCCGTATCATCCGCAAAAGTACTTATTGTAAGTCGAGGGTCTGTTGGTATGTCGGCAGTGTACATTACATATAGGAGAGGACCGAGTACGCTACCCTGCGGCACTCCGGCTCCTATAGTGAACTCTTCCGTTGTGTACTCATTTTGACGAACTGTAAATACTCTGTTACTGACGTAACTTTCTAGGACTTTGTGAGTATTTGGGGGAAGCATTGTCCTTATCTTGAATATAAGACCATCCAACCAAACGCGGTCAAATGCTTGGGCAACATCTAAGAAAATTGCAGAGCAGTATTCGTGGTGCTCAAACGCAGTCCGAATGTCTGAAGTTAAACGGTTGACTTGCTCAATAGTCCCGTGCTTTGCTCTAAACCCAAATTGGTGTGAGGGAATGATATTTTGTGTATGGGCATCAATTTTACTGAGTAGGATCTTCTCAAATAGTTTTGACAGGCAAGGTAGCAGACTAATGGGTCTGTATGATGACGCTTGTGTTTTATCTTTTCCTGGTATGATGATTGTGGACCTCCTCCACTGAGTTGGAAAGTATTCACATCGCAGAACAGCATTGAAAAGTCTTGAGATATATGTAATGGCGGGACTTGTAAGTTCCATAATCATTTTAGGTGTAATAAGGTCATGTCCAGGAGCTTTTCTGGGATTTACCTCTCTGATGGCGTTTTTTATTTCTAGCGAATGAACTTTGATTGGGTCAGTTTGTGCGGCGGTCGGAACCAATGGAAGTTCATAGCCATTGGTTGGAGGATTTGGCTGGAAAACATTTCTAAGGTGAAGTGCAAAGACAGTTGCCTACCTTTGCAGGTGGCTTTATGCTGGCGCGTGCCCTCCATAGGGGAAATTTGGTGCTTGTAGGCGATAATTTTTCGATATAACGGCTATGTGCTAGCTGCTCTTCAGCTTCAAGTGCTTTGCGAAGTACGCGTTCTGCAAGTCTCAGACGATTTTTTGCGGCAGGCGATCTAAAGCTTTGCCATTCTCTTCTTGCACGCCGCTTTTCTGTGACCAGCCGGTCAATGTAACTGTTTGTCAATCTACGATCTTGCTGAGGTGCTGTTGTTGTCGTTTGGGGGTTTGAGTGATGAGCAGCGGCAGTAATAATAGAGGTGAGGGCTTGAACTGAATTGTCAATGTCTTCTTCGCTGTTTATGCTTGGGCTCAGCTCGATGTGACTGCTGATATATTTTTTGTATTTGAGCCAGTTTGCCTTGTGTGATGTCAGTCTTCGAGGATATTCTCTAACACGAGGGCACTCCAGAAGGGTGAATATTATTGGAGAATGGTCTGAAGACAAGTCAGCAAGGGCTTCTGCAGTTACCAAGTTTTGTGGAACTTTTCTTGTTATAGCAAAGTCTATAAGATCGGGTAATTTCTTTGGATCTGCCGGCCAGTATGTAGGCCTACCCGGATATACATAGTCGAGTTTGTTTGATGCGCGCGTGAGTACGCTGTAGAGTTGCTTCCCTTTGGGATTGGTCAGTCTGGAGCCCCAGTGGGGATGTTTCGAATTATAGTCACCCGCAGCCAAGAAGCGTTGACCAAGTGTATTAAAGAAATCTAGGAATTGATTTTCTGATATTGCGAAACGTGGGGGACAGTAAACCGCGGACAGAGTGATATTGCCTCGTTTAGACTCTACACATATCGATGTGGCTTGTAGGTAGTTTTCCGAAAATCCTGATAGTGGGTAATGCTTGATGCGGCTTCTGACGAGGGTGATTTGTGCCGTAAAATGCATACCCAGGTAATTGAAAATTGTATCGGTCCGTCAAGTGAGTTTCTGCAAGAAGCATTATGTCGATTTCATTGTCTTGGAGAAATTTTGATAACTCCACTTTGTGGCGGGGATCGCCATTTGCATTCCAGAGTGAAACTCGTAGGAGAGCCATTATTTGGATTGTTGCGAAGCGAGCATTTGAACGAGAATTCCTTGTGTTCTCATTTTTTCTTGCATTGCGTTTTGCATATATACCATAAAATCCTTCAGCGTCTGCTGTAACGATAGAAACATAGTTTTTAAGCTACTATAGTTTGATGGTTGTTCCGCTTGTTTTGATGGCAGTGTCGGCTCACTTCGAATTTCATGCGAAACCGTAGATATGGGTGCGGGTCTATCATTTCCTATTTTCAAGGCGCTTGCTGCATTTTTGCATTTTTTGACAGATGGATCCTCCTTGTTAGCAGGGCATGAGGCAGTGTTGTGCAGCTCTCCGCATGCTACACAAACTGATCGCAGGGTGCAGTAGGCTTTTGTGTGCCCAAATTCTTGGCAATTGGTACATTGCACTGGATTTGTGCGTTTGTGCGGCTCCTCTACGGTTATTCTGCGGTGCAATAAGAAAGGTAGTTTGTAAATTGGATGCACTTCATTATTTTTTGGAGCTGTGTCTTCCGGGCTTAGTTCAACTTTGAATAGTGGCTGTAGTTTTTTTGTCCCTGTTTATTAAATTTATATCAGACTTGACCTTGAATCCCTTTTCCTCCCAGGCAGAAGCGACTTCCGTTACAGGTACACTTGATTCAATGCCCTTGATTACTACCTGTAGGCCCTTGCTACTTTTTAGTTGGTAGGTGTAGTAGCTTTTATTTTCAGCTCGACTGCTCGGTAATTTTCTTCGGTGTTGACTTGGAGCTTTGTTTCGCGGATATTGCCTTTGTTGACGGATGTTACATAAAAGTTGTTGTTGCCTATTAGCGATACAAGCTTTGTGACTTTTCTTCACACTCAGCATCAGACTGTTGGCCAAGAATTTGGAACCTATTCCCAGTGAGGGGATCTTTGTCCACAGGTGTATCGCTTGTTTTATTTATCTTTGGAGTGTTGCCGCTGTTTTTGTTTTGCGGGCTTAATTTGCGTTTATTTATTTGTACATACCGATCGATGCCAGTCTGCACATACGAGCGGGTAGTAGGTGTTGCATTTCGTTGTGTATGTTTTTGCGGGAGGTCGTGCTGAGTTGACATTTTTGTATTAGTATTGTTTGATTTTTGTACTTGCGTATGTGTGTTTGTAGCAGTTTGTGCAGTTGCATATGTTGAAGCTGTAGTGGTGAGAGAGGAGCGGAGAGAGCTAACTGTTGCCGTCGTCGCTGTAATTGTTGATGTTGTTGTTGTAACCGTTGATGTTGACATAATTGTAGGCGGGAGTGTGGAGAGCAGAAACGGTGAAGCTTGGGCTGTAGTAGTGATTGTTGTTGTTGAGAGCGGAGTTACGGGAGAGGCGCACTGAGCGCTCCATGGAGCTGAGTACTTTGCACTGGGCAAAGTTGGAGAGGCAGATCTCGGCATCTTTTCTTCATTTGGTCTCAGGTAGTTGTTAGTGTGATTTGACACATGCGAGAACGAGAAGTATGCACTTCGATTGTTTGTTTTGTTTTGGAGAGGGGTTAATGAGCGAGGGCTAGGCCCGCTCATATTAAGCGATTTTTAATTTCGCCTGTTTGTTTATTGTTTTTTTTGGCACTAAAACTTGTTGATACCTAAAAAATGTATATCTGCGTCCTTTCGCTTTTGTTTTGTTGCACTTGTATTGGTTTTTGTCGCCGTTGACAGATTATTTAACAGGAGCACTTGGGGGCACATCCGTTCACCTTGACGATTCGCAGCAGTCAGTTTTTTTTTGTATGCGGACCTATCGGGGTCCTGTCTAGCTTGGTTTATAAAAAGTTGAGGCTCATCCTCGCAAAGCCTTCTTATTATTTCTGATTGTGTCTGATGCCATCCTTGTACATTGCCCCAATCAAAATTAATCCCGCAGTTGTTTGAAATGGTGGTCCAGTCATTAAAAGACTGAGTTTTCCCATGGAGCAGTTGACTCATTATTTGCTTAGACAGTTTTTTCTCATATTCATGACCTTGGCTACATAGTTGAAATGCATTTGCAGTGTACACGTATACAGAGTTGGAAGGCCAGTTTCTATAAAAATCGCAATTCTGCGATAGCTAAAAATTTGTTTGATACAAAAAGTCAACAAACGTTCAACATCTTCAAATCGAAGGAAGTCCAAAATTTCAGCAGAATAACACTTAATGCTTTTTACAGTTGCCTGAAACACCTTATATTTGCAGCTTGGCTTGACGTTGTCTCTACTCAGCAATGTTCTCCAGGCCGCGTTTGTGGCAATTTTTTCTTCTCAAAGCTTTTTATTTATGTGTTTCGTGAACTTCATGCTGTCAGACACTGTGACGCATAAATAATTGTAAGACCGCACTTTTTCTAGCTCTCTTCCATTTATGTGCCAGCACTCCTCGTCTCTCGTGTGGCCGGGTGGCTCAGCGGCTAGTGTGCGCGACCGCTGTGCAAGAGGTCGTGGGTTCGATCCCGCCTCGGAACATCTAATGAAAAGTTTTTTTCTTTGAATAAACTTTACACCCGGTCACGACTCTCTGCTGTTGCGCCAGCTTTGTATTAATTAGCCATGAAAAGCTTCTAAAGCTGCCTTTCGGATTCGGCGTTAAACTGTAGGTCCCTTTCTCTTGTGCGAACATTAGAAGCGCACAAGCCAAGAGATTGAGAGAGGCTCGGCTTTGGCCCTTTGGGGCTGTGTCAACGTGACAAGCCTTGGGGCTGTATCAATTAGACAAGCCATTTTACTTTACTCCTCGTCTCTTAGCCTGTTTCTACGTGCGCCAATGGACGTAGCCTTGGATTTTTCGGAGTTTATTTGCAGACCCTATTACAGGCCTATTGCTTCTGATCCATCCCACACAGTTGCAATATTTTCAGCTTTTTATTTCTTTAAGGCGTTAAGAAATGTAGAAGATAGACCCAGATTGCTTAGATTGTAAGAGAGATTTCGTCGCAAAGTCAATAAATAAAAAAATATTTATCTTTATTTTGTTTGTAAGACTTTGCAATTGTGGTGAGTTAAAATATGCAATCGACCGTTGAGTAGCTTTCCTAAGTCCGCATTGAAATTCGCTCAAAATATCATTGCGAGTGACCCAGGATGTGATTCTTTTCAATAGTACTTCTGCAAAAATTTGCATAGCTGCGTTTAGAAATGAGATAACTCGGTAGTTGCTGGCTTCCGTTTGTGTTCCTTGTTTGTAAATTGGAAACATCAAGCTCTTTTTAAATGAAGTCAGAATGTCACCTGTGTTGAAAATATGGTCATAGGCAAGGGTCAGCTGTTCAATAAAGTTTGTGGAGGCATTTTTTAAGCACTCAACGGAAACTCTATCTTCTTCTGGGGCTTTACACTCCGTAGTACGGCTGGTCGAGATGGTGCGATTTTATAAGTGGCATTGCACAGCTTATTTCCGAATCTCGATTCTGTATGTAATTATCTGCATTTATCTGCTTTGAAAGTGACCAAACTGTGCGTTTATTGTTGATACAGGCTAAAGAGTGTTTCAATGTTCGATAAAAGCGGATTTGTTTGTGCTTGAATATTTTTTTTTTAAATTTGATACAGCGACTCTATATTGAGTTCTTGTGGAACTGTTATAATTTCATAACATTTCATTCCTTAACGTGCGAAGATAGGCGAACGATAGTTTTCTGCCTTCATCACACTGGGAGTCCAGCCAATGCTCTCTGTTGCGCATATTTTGCGATGTGTCTTGCATAGGTATGGCTGCCCTTTTAATAATTTCTACATGAGCCGTTATAGGTTCAGATTCCAAGAGTTCATGTATGTGAACCATACTCATGTCAAGCTCATGTGAATATTGGCGTGCAAAATGAGCCTTCCATTTGAGCTTAGGTAGGAGTTGTACAATTGGCTCTTCAACTATCCGTGATGCCTTAACAGTCACCGAGAAAGGCATATGATTGGAGAAAATTAGTTCCCCTTTGCTCAAGTCAGATACTAGCTCACGCCACCTGCTTTGAAATCAAACAGTAGTCAATTGTTGACCTCGCTTCGCCTCCAATGAAAGTGTGTTCTCCATGCTCATTACCCACTGTACGCCCATTCAGCATGGTCATATGTAGCGATTCGCACATCTCGATTACTTTGAAGTCCTTTCTGTCTGTAGTTAAATCCTTTGCATTGCGGAATGAGCTTGGTGAACAAAACCCCATGTTTTGCGGTTGCGTGATCACCTGATCATCTGATCTTTTCCAATATTCGCATTATTCTTTAATAATCAAGAGATTGTTATGTCCAAATAACAATCCCTCTTCGTATACCTCATTAAAATCTCTCCCTTCGGTTGCAATTAATATAAACTGGAACAATATAAAACGTTTCGTATTCCTCGAACACCTTGATCACCATTGTATCTATTTGTAACGAACACGGTATTCGGTTGTCCACGAGCGTGTCCCGGACGGGACCCTTTGAACAGGGCAAACACAAATCCCACCGCATTACAATATTTTAATATTTAAGAGTCCTTAATACAAGCCTAATTTTCCTCCCATTGTTTTTACTTGAAGACACTATTGACTCTACTTTACTCTACTTTACCTGTTACTCAGGGAAATTTATGTTGTATAGCCTTCCCTTATGTTGGTTAACATAGCATTAACATTAATGTCATTTTTGTTCATACAGACAGACGGTCAGACGAACAGACGTACATAGCTATATCGACTCGGCTGTTGATGGTGATCAAGAATATATAAACTTCTGCCAGTTACATACATTTGCACGACTTTAGTATACCCTTTTTACTCTACGAGTAACGGGAATAAAAATGTTTAATAACTCCACCAATTTTAAAGATATCAAGCTCATATATTGCAGTGCATGTGCCAAATATCTACAATCTCTGAAAGTTTCATAAAGATCGGATAATAAATGGGAAAGTTATTCGGGTTATAAAAGACGTTGCATATTTTTTGGCGCTACAAGCTCATTTTCCTCAAATAATGTTGAAATGGTCACATTAATGCTCTGTTAATAAGCAAAGAGAAAGGCTATTATACACTAATTGCCTTGATTAACGGGTATATCGAAGTCAAGCAGGACCGACTTTAACTTACGCTCTCTTCTATTGTATGGGCGGGAGGCGGCGTGGCTCAAATTTGAAATAAACTTCATCTGCGTGGGGACAATAGGAGTCTACATACAAAATTTGGTCGCTCTAGCTCTTCTAATCTCCGAGATCAAGGTGTTTATAAAGACAGACAGACGGGCAGGCGGACATGGCTATATCGACTCGGCTGTTTATGTGGTCGGAGATGCTACCTTCTACCTGCTACATACATTTGCACGACTTCAGTATACCCTTTTTACTCTACGTGTAACTGGTATAAAAACAAACAACAAAACAAAGGTAGTCGGATACATTAATCAGATCAGAGGCACTCGCTCAGATGTTGATGCGAGGCTGGCGTCTAGACCCTCCCAACCATGATTCACTTTCGCCATTGATCATTGTAAATCCCTCATACAAATGCCTTTAGCTTCGTTTACTCCATCACCATCAGATCAACACATAGCGTTTCATTTTTCACAATTTCCAGGTTTTATTTACAAAATAAACGTAATGCTTCGAATTCATTTCGAGTATATTAACAAAATCTTGTTATTTCCATGTAAATTCGGTACCAAAACAGTACACTTATTTTAATTGGACTTGCCTAAAGTATTAATATAAGAAATTACGAAAATTAATGGAAAAACTTAATACTGCGAATCGATATTCATAATAGTTTCTCGAGCTGATGAGAACTGGACAATATCCGATTATGTTATAAAACTAAAAAGTTCATTTAATTAGGATAATATAGAAAAGAATTCATATTCCGAGATATCAATGGTTACTTAAGGTCACTTTTTAAGTTTTGGGCAAATATTCCCGAATCGTAATTTAATTTCATTCAGTTCACTTTCTTTTAAGTTGGGATTGATTGATTATGTACTTTTCAATTGGGCTTTCTTTTTTTTCGGATTGTATTTTGTTTCTATCATTCCATTTTCCAATTACAGGGTAACAACACTTGCGATACATATAAGCAAAAAGCGCATAACATAAGAAAACTTGTTGCCAACATGTATCCGTGTATGCTTACTCCGATCGCATTAACGTGGTCACTACTAAGTCTATCTAAGGCACATCATTTCAAGCACAGAAGGCGCAGCTACCCACACAGATAAATGATGAGAGCTCTCCTGTGGAATTGATTACGGTGACGATTTGCTGTACAAATTTAGTTAAAGATAAATTTGGGCAATGGACTGTAGGGAGACGAGTTTCTGCGAAGGAAGTTAAATTAGTACATATCTTTTAAACACTCATCAACTAGAAGAAAAATCAAGCAAAACCAAAAATATACCAAATAACACGTCTGGCTAGCCCACTAGTGAGCTGCCTGCATTGAAGCTACGTTTGAAAATACATATGGTTTCTTTGAAGTTAGGTCAAATCAGTGTTGTTCGCTCAGTGTAATCCTTCACACCCAGTCGTCAGTTTCACTCTCTTTAAGCCAATTGAAGTTCTCTGTTCGGCAACTGATAATTCTTCCTGGCACTAAATCCCAAACTGCAACTGCCAAAAGGTTCTAGTCAGGTGGTGACGTCACGGTTGCGCTTTGGGGATTTTCCCTATATGCTTTGCTCACAGGTACTGCAAGGTTTTGGTGACGTCCAAATAGAAAACAGGTCTGCACTTTATTAGCGGTTGTGGCGAGAATTTAGCTGCTCGCAAGTAAAACGTTCGCAGTGCCTTTTGTAGCTATCGTCCATTTTCAGTCAACGACCCTGTGACGTCAGCAGCACCGCCTCTCGGCTGCAGGCGCACGTTTTGCGTCCTTCTCGCCCAGTCCGATATTCTTCCCGAAAAATAAGGAGGAAGTCCAATTTCTAAAGTTGTTGTGCAATTAGTCACCTGCTCCTAAATCATTTCTCCTAATATTTACCTGGCTTCGGATCAAATGTTTCCCGTTGTTGAAACTGGCCGGTTAAAAAAAATGGAACTACTTCTTAAGGCACTCGATAGTTCGCTGAATGCTTACTATTTTTAGCAACAAACAATTTGATCGTTACGGATGCTTCTTTTACACAAAGATTAGACGAGAGTACGTCTGCTCGAAGTCATGGCAAAAAATGAATGTGAATGCTTGACAGAGCCGCAGCCACCTTCACGCAGACATTGAGCAGCTGGGCACACCGATAAATCGATACATTTCCTATAAACTTGTCTTACAGGAGGGGGTCTATACACGCTCACGCAACAAAAATTTTAAATTTGTTCATTTTTATCGACAATCTTTTCGAAAAAGACGAAAATATCATAAGATGCGAACAAAAAAAAGATTTAAATAGTACCTAATTTGATAAGCCAGCTATATTATATGCTAGTTTTTTTAAAACTACTAGAACAATATGCTGGCTGGGTGGCTCAGCGGCTAGTGTGCGCGACCGCTGAGCATGAGGTCGTGGGTTCGATCCCGCCTCGGAACATCTAATGAAATGTTTTTTTTCTTTAAATAACTTTACATTAATTAGCCATGAAAAGCTTCTCAAAAACTGCCGTTCGGATTCGGCGTTAAACTGTAGGTCCCTTTCTCTTGTGCTAAAAATTAGAAGCGCACAAGCCAAGAGATTGAGAGAGGCTCGGCTTTGGCCCCTTGGGGCTGAGTCATCTTGACAAGCCAATTTTACTTACTTTTTACTTAGAACAATATGTGTTACAGTTACCCTGGATTAGATTTGTTATTAGTTTTTTGCTTGCCCATTTGCCCTGCGAACTAATTCATCACATTCAGCGTAATATTTTGCAGTTCTGAAAAAAAAGTGAGCATAGCATTTTTATGCAGCTGCATTTTTCTGTTAAGATCCTTCTCTATATATATTTTTGACCCCTTAAGCAGTTTCGACTGCTTTAGCACTATGGCCAAGGCCAAAGTCTCAAATTATGCCAAAACAGTCATTTGGTTGCCCTTTTCGCTTATCTTCCTAGCAGACTCGATGGTCTAAGTTAAGCTTCTGAGCCATTACCGACTTAATTGCTTCCATAGTGTAAGGAATTTTGACCCTCTAGGGGCAGTTGAGGAAAACACGATCACAGAGAATTTCTGAGGCTCGTTTTTTAAACAATTTTATTTCATAATTTCACAAGGTTGTTTTCTATGCAAGGACTGGGGCAAGGACACACGTGGTCACAAAAAAGGCTTTCCCTAACCGCACCATTTTCAGCTTTCCTACTTACAAAATCCCGGGCTGGCTTCGCCTGGGCTTACCCGTTCAGTTGGTTTCTTGGCTTTCGTGGATTTCCTTGATGTGGTTTTTCAAATGCTGGTGGACAAGGCGTTGATGTACCAAGCGAAGCTCAGAATACTACGACAGAGGCGTCCGTATCTCATGGCGGTGAAAACTCGACTGATCCGTCAGCCTTTGCTGAAGCTACTACAGACTCTGTCTCGCCAAACTCTGCTCTTCGCGGCATCTTCCCTCTCGCTCTGACACACTGTTGGCACGCGACAATCGATCGCTTCGGGGTGGGTTTTGGTATGCTTGTGTGTTGAGTGCGAGCGCCTTGTCGCTTGCCGTGCTGTTTTTGGGTTACCGTTGCTTGGCTCACATTCTTGGCGTACGTGCCGCTATCTGGGTGTCTTTGTGGTTGTTGCTCGCTCACTTCTGCTGGCACTGCTGTGTGTGTGGGTAAGTGCGCGCGCTCGCGACTCTTTTTCGTTTTTGTCGCTTCCTGTTGGTTCCGCTGCTGCTGGAGATGGGAGATGCTGGCGATCTGCCCAGTAAACTAGTTCCTAACCTTTTAGCGGGTAATTTAAATATGGGCGCGTAGTTTAAGATTTAAATATAACTTAAAACCTATATGTATTTTTAATACCATTTGAACGCTAAAAGTGAAATTGCTCATTTTTTAAGTAAATGCTAATAACTTCTACAATTTCCAACAGTTTTCGATAAATGAGATTTCGATAATTTGTTAGATATTAGTTTACATTATCCAAAAGAGAAAGAAATTTATAAAATTTTTTGTTATTTAAAATAACGGTGTAATTACGGGTTTTTCAAATTTTCGATAAAAATTAATCGAATATTTTTATTAATAGCATCCACACTAAAAGTTTGACAATAAAACAACGTAAGAAATTGAAAGATAATTTTATTAGCTTTAATTTGGTATATAGAAGTTATTCATAAGTTGCTTCATAATTGAGATATTTGTAATTAAGTGAGATCTTTTCCAAAATGCAAAAAACGATAATTTGGGACTATCTCGAAATCTGTTCTACTTAAACCTTTTTTAACTCCAGATTCGGATTCAGCGCGTGATTTTACATAAGAAATGACATCAAATTAAAGAGGATGAAAAATGCTGTAAATTAGTGTTACTTATGAAATTTTTCTAATGGGTCTTTAGGCCCAGTATCTCTTTTTTTTTGATATAGAAAATCCAGAAAAGAATTATCCCAGAGTCCCTGCTCGGGCGCCACTGTAAGGAAGTTTTTCAGCTGAGGTAGGACTTAGTCCTGTCCAAGGTCTCTTACAAAATATTTATAGAGTGCCGGGACTTGGGAAAGGGGATAATTTCTATAATTTTTGGCAAACTTGTATGTAATAAAACTAATCAGGTTTACTCTTTGCCCACCCGCCACGTTGACGGCAACCCAGCTCAACCTAGAAGGTTGGAAAAACAAAAGACCGCTCTATAAGAACAGAGTTGGTTTAAACCTGGCCACCTGTCGGCGACCCAGCACAGGTTGGCCCAGTTTGATCCACGCCTGCTCCAGATGTAAAGCCCTGACAGAAGCAAAGACCTGACAGAAGCAAAGACCGTATGTTGCCGGCGAGTACAACTGTTCTGACCCGAGTCAGTCAAGCCAACACGCCTACGGCGACCCAGCAAGGCGAATTAGCTTGACCCACTAGGGAATGTTGGGTCGTAGATTTCAAAGCTACTGGCACCGATTCTTAGACACGAGTTTCCTCGGTGCGTAACACGCGAATTTGCCGGCATTCCAGCGCAAATTGGAACCTTGCACACGTGCACCGACTACAGCCAGTCAGGCCACACACCCCCTTCGACCCAGAAAGGTGCGCAAAACCCGATCTGATACTCGTTTCTTGAGCAATTTTATTTCATAATTTCACAAGGTTGATTTCTATGCAAGGACTGGAGCACACGTGGTCACAAAAAAATGCTTTCCCCAACCGCACCATTTTCTGCTTCCCTATTCACGGCTGGGCTTACCCGCTCGGTTGGTTTCATGGCCTCCGTGGATTTCCTTGATGTGGTTTTCCAAATACTGGTGGACGAGGCGTTGATGTACTAGGCGCGGCTCGGAATATTACGACAGAGGCGTGGCACATGGCGAGTTCTGCTGGTCACTTGGGCACGTCCGTGGCTCATGGCGGTGAAAACTCGACTGATCCCTCAGCCTTTACTGAACCCACTCCAGCCTCCGTCACGCCAAACTCTGCTCTTCGCGGCATCTTCACTCTCGCTCTGACACACTGTTGGCACGCGACAAGCGATCGCTTCGGGGTGGGTTTTTGGTTTTGGTATGCTTGTGTGTTTGAGTGCGAGCGCCTTGTCGCACGCCGCACAGTGGCCGGATTCGCGAATTTGGCGTTGCAAAAATCAATTTTTGATGGTCGATTTTTTTGACCAAAGTTATTTAATTCAATAAAGGGAACCCCAGATAGAACGAAAAACATTGGTTTAATGAATCTGGTCAATTAGTTTGGTTTTTACAGTGGCTCAAAGTTTAACAATTTTTCAAACTGTTGAATTTTTTATTTTTTTTGTTTTCAAAAGTCATTTTTGTGAACCTATAAAAACAAAACGGTAATACTGATTTAAGTTTGGTTGATTTTTTTGAAAAGATGCATCAATTCTTAATGTAAATGCATTAAAAAACTTTATTATTTCAAAGTTGAATGTTCAACATTCACGTCTTAGGTGGACACTATTTTTGGTTGAGTTTTTGAACTTTGATAGACCCGGAAACATCGAGTTCAGCAGAGTTCAGTAGTTTCGGAGCATACGTTATATATTAGTCTATTTATTAATGTATTGTAAAAGTTGCAGCTGCCGAAACCTGCCGGATTAAACGTTACAGTGATATATGCGATTTAATATGTAGATAAATAATATTTGGGAAGAAGAAGAACAAAAAAGTGTTGCAGGTAAAATGATTTTATAGCGTATTTTGTGATTTACTGAGATAGGTAGCACATAATATAGGTAGTTACAATTGGCCTTTTCTGATTTTCCGCGTTAGAACTAGCAAGTACGAGCATAATTACGAATACGGAATTTCTCCATTGCATGCGAGGATCAGATGCATGGAATTCATGCTCAAGTTGGCATATACTCTTCCACGAAAAGGAGACGACCCTGATGGCATTACCAACTCCAAAACAATGGAAAAAAGAAGGAAACAGGATATACAACAGAAGTTCTTTGCGGAGCTCGGGCTAAAAGTCGACTGTCCGAAGCAGGGCTATGGAAATACAAATGATGGAAATACATCCCGGAGATTCTTCAACGACGATGAGGCAACTGCTCAGATAACAGGAATTCATCTGGATGTCATCAAACGGTTTAAGATCATTCTCAATGTCTTAAGCTGCGGCGAAAATATTGATGCATGCAGATATGGAAAATATGCCAAGGAGACAAGAGATCTTTTACGTGCAAAGAACCCAGAGAAAAAACTTACTCCTACTGTTCATAAAATATTGGATCATGGTGAGAAGCTTATACAACAACAACTTTTATCGATGGGAGAGTTGTCAGAGGAAGCCCAAGAATCTAAAAACAAGGACTACAAAAGGTATAGATATGCGAACACGTGCAAAATATCTCGACATCAAGAAAACACAGACCTTTTCAACATGTTGTCGGCCTCCTCTGATCCTCGTATCTCATCTCTCAGACACATCAGGACACTCGCGGAATTAAACAACGAATATTCACCAGAAATATTAAGTCTATTAAGCACTAATGATATGAATACCTATACTGACAACATTTTAAAAGAAAATTAACCATTCCCAAGTTAGAACTAATTTTGTATGAAAATAAATTTTTTTTAATAAGTACAAATTATCTTTTTATAAAATTTTGTTAATTTTTAATAGTATTACAACTTCATTTTTAATAAATCGGTTTTAAAAAATTAAAATACTTAGACTTTTTCATGCAATTTTTTCAGAGTATTAAACTATCAACTTTGGCAGCCGATCCTGAGTCCTCCTGTTAACCTACAAAGATGAACGTACGCTCATTTTAAAGCTACAGGAATTCTCTATCCTCGCCCCTTTGAAATTTTTCAAATATCTCTTTCCGTTAAAAAGTTACGATTTTTGCAACGCCAAATTCGCGAATCCGGCCACTGTGCGCCGTGCTGCTTTTGGTTTACCGCTGTTTCGCTCACATTCTTCGCGTACGTGTCGCTCTATGGATGTCTTGTTGTTGTTGTCTCTCGCTGCTATAGTGGGTTTGGTTGCGCGCCTTGCCGCTCTCTGGGTGTCTTTGTTGTTGTTGCTCGCTCACTGTTACTGACTCTGTTGTGATGTTGTTGGCGCTCCCTGTTGGTTCCGCTGCTGCTGGAGATGGGCAATCTGCCTTGTGAACTAGTTCCTAACGTTTAAGCGGGTAATTTAAATATGGGCGCATAGTATAAGAATTAAATATTACTTAAAGCCTGAAATGATTCCGTATTTTACACTACGGGAAAAATGTGATACCTCACAATAGTGTATTTTTGTATATCTAGGCCTCTAAAAATCACGTTTCGCTTTTTAAAGTCATCTTCGACCCTCAAAAGGCGAATTGACTTATCTTGCTTTAGGCTACGCAGCTCCTGCATTTCGGGTTTTGAAAACGTTTTTTCCTTCCGTGAGGTGTTTGACCTTTGCTTCCATTTCTGCCACATTCGCTTTTACTTTCAAAGTATCGTCTTTGGATGCAACATTCTTAAACTTTTCATTCAAACGAGAAGAGATAACACTCATCAGGTCCATCAGCTTAATTTTGCCCTCAGTACTGAGCGCTTCATATGGTGAAGTCTCCTTAAGAAGCCGTTTCTCGCCTTTTGCAGAGGGTATAGCTACACCTGGAGTTCCTTGGCCAATTTAATCGGATGTAGTTGGAAGCGTTCTATACATTTTTGTAAATTGCAAAAAGCAGCCTGAGAGTATGCTATACTATAGTAGTAGGAGTAGTTCTCTCTTTATTCATGAGCATACACATATGTATGGCCGGGTGGCTTAGCGGCTAGTGTGCGCGACCGCTGTGCAAGAGGTCGTGGGTTCGATCCGCCTCGGAGCATCTAATGAAAAAGTTTTTTCTTGAATAAACTTTACACCCGGGCACCCCCCTCTGCTGTTGGCGCCAGCTTTGTAGTAATTAGCCATGGAAAGCATCTCAAACTGCCGTTTGGATTTGGCGTTAAACTGTAGGTCCCTTTTTATTGTGCGAAAATTAGAAGCGCACAAGTTAAGAGATTGAGAGAAGCTCGGCTTTGGAACTTTGGGGCTGTATCAAGCCATTTTACATTTACATACAAATATGTAAGTACAATATCTTATATAATTGCAATCTGGAATTTAGATTAATATGCAATAATAATAATAATAAAGTTACTATAGAAGAGGAAAGAATCGAAATTAATCAACATGGACAAAAAACAAAGTCCGTCTGTCGGCCGTGCGCGTGGCTCCTCACTTCACACCGACTACTACACCTGGTAGTTGGCAAGTTAGCACATTTGCATGCATTTAAAACTAACTCAACACTTCTAAAATTACTGTTCATCATCATTCCGGGGTATATCCATAACAACGTTGAAGTTGTGAAGTTGTTGCTATCATAGCCAAGTTTCACTGATGTACGAGGTGTGTTCAAAGGAAAATGTGAATTTTGAATTTACGCGGGCTGTGTACATTCGATTATCGATATTTGGTTTGTGTTATATTCGGACACATATGTTTATCATATGTTTGCATTAGCAGCCAATTTCGATTAGTAGTTTGTTTTTGGCAACTGAAAAGGTAAGTCACTTTTTGTGTGATCTTTGATTTTTGACTAAATTTTGAGCAAAAGCAACGTCGCAATAGTATTGCTCTGGAGTTGTTGAATGACGTCATCGACGATCCGGGTTTGCTCAAAAGGGTCATAATTGGTGATGAAACGTGGGAATTTGGTAATGACATCGAAATCAAAGCCCAATCATGCCAATGGAAGCTGCCAGATGAGCCAAGACCGAAAAAAGTACGCCAAGTTCGATCAAGTGTAAAGGTTTTGCTCACTGTTTTCTTTGATTACAATGGTGTGGTGCATCATGAGCTCCTGCCAAGAGGTCGTATAGTTAATAAGGAATACTACAAGGAAGTTGGTGGCCGGAGTGGCTCAGCGGTTAGTGTGCGCGACTGCTGAGTATGAGGTCGTGGGTTCGATCCCGCCTCGGAACATCTAATGAAAAGTTTTTTTCTTTCAAATAAAACTTTACACCCGGCCACACCTCTTGTTGTTGGCGTCAGAATTGCAGTAATTAGCCATGAAAAGCCTCTCAAAAACTGCCGTTCGGATTCGGCGTTAAACTGTAGGTCCCTTTCTTTTGTGCAAAAATTAGAAGCGCACAAGCCAAGAGATTGAGAGAGGCTCGGCTTTGGCCCCTTGGGGCTGTTGTCATCTTGACAAGCCGATTTTACTTTTACTTACTACAAGGAAGTTATGCAACGTTTGCGTGAAGCAATACGGCTCAAACGATCGGAATTTTGAAAAAACAAATCGGGGATTCAGCATCACGATAATGCACCAGCTCACACGTCAATGCTTGTTCGTGATTTGTTGGCCAAAAATAGCACCGTAATCATGCCTCAACCACCGTATTCACCAGATTTGGCTCCCTGCGACTTTTTCCCATTCCCAAAACTAAAGGACCAATGAAAGGAAAGAGTTTTGACAAAATTGATGAGATCAAGTCAGAATCGAAGAACGAGCTGATTATGAGATCAAGTCAGAATCGAAGAAGGAGGAGGATTGGAGGAGGAGGATTGGAAAAAGCTTTCGCACAAGTGTGTTATATCCGAGGGCGACTACTTTGAAGGGGACAAAATGGATATTGATGAATAAAGAAGTACTTTCAAAAAAATTCAAAATGGATATTGAAGAATAAAGAAGTTGTTTCCAAAAAAATTCAAAATTCACCTTTTTCTTTGAACACACCTCGTATAAAGTTTATAAGGTCGGAGATGCTTCCTTCTGGCTGTAACATACTTTTGCACAAACTGTACATTTCAAAATTATTGACTCCACTGCAAATGTATGTACATTAGAGTTGGTCAATTTTTTTTCGCGACCAAGCGGTTGTCAAAATCGTAATCTGCGACAAATTCAAAGAAGGTTTGCCCAAGTGACCATTTTAAGAACTTCGTATTTTATATCTATTTAAAAAATGCTAAAAATTTTAGCCGGGTGGTTCAGCGGCTAGAGTGCGCGACCGCTGTGCAAGAGGTCGTGGGTTCGATCCCGCCTCGGAACATCTAATGAAAAGTTTTTTCTTTGAATAAACTTTACACCCGGTCACGCCTCTCTGCTGTTGGCGCCAGCTTTGTATTAATTAGCCATGAAAAGCTTCTCAGCTGCCATTCGGATTCGGCGTTAATCTGTAGGTCGAAAAATTAGGAGCGCACAAGCCAAGAGATTGAGAGAAGCTCGACTTTGGCCCTTTGGGGCTGTGTCAACGTGGCAAGCCTTGGGGCTGTGTCATTTAGACAAGCCATTTTACTTTACTAAAAATTTTAGCCTAATTAAGATAAACAAGTTAATAAGTCGATCAAGCCAGACTATAATGTGCTCTGTACCTCCCCAAGTTTGTGTTAAGATGTGTGAGGCCGCCCATCACCGTTCAGGCCGGTGATGCCCAGCATAATGGTTTGATTTTCTTATAACTTGACTACCGTTCATCCGATCTTTACCAGGCCTTTGGCGGATAGGTAAATAGTCCTGATTACTAAATATGTAGAGAAGATACGAATCATTTGCTTTTTTGCGCTTCTCTGAGACTCCTCAACGCATGTCTGTATGTTAGGTGCTTCCATTTTGCAAATAGTTTGTTTCACCCAGGATCCAGCTAGAATGGTCATCTAAGGAAAGCTTCACTCCATGTGTGGTACAAAATTGCTGACGTTCGCGCATTAAAGACCTGGCCAATATTTTGGGCAATCTATGGTCCTGCATAATGAAAACTTTTTGAACATATTCAAAATGCATGTCTGCGGTATAAATATGTAGCTTAGACAATCCAGTTTCAAAATAGAGCATCCTGTTAGGCGTGAAGTTTGGCAGACGAAACACCTTTTTAATAAAATATCGAAGCAGACTCTCGACCACTTCGTATTCCATGATACACCAAACTTGGGCGCCATAGCACATTATGGACGTAACTGCTGCCTCAATAAGTTGATACTTAGTGCTGATTGGCACATCTTTTTTACTTAGTAGAGAATTCCATGTACAGTCATAAGCCATTTTTGCATCTTTAAGCTTTTCTTGCAAATGATATTTAAACTTCGCATTGTGATATATCCAAATTCCCAGATATTTGTAGGTTTTGACTACTTCCAACTCAGTCGATTCTAGGTGTCAGTTTTCATTTAGGGCTAGTCTCCTCCAGTGCCTCTTAAAAATTAGGACCTTGGACTTTTCCGTGTGCACTTTAAGGCTCCACGTTTTGCTATACGCCTGAAGCGCATTTATCATTTTTAGCAGGAGATCATCCGCGTACAAAAAAACTTTCACTTCGTGCTGATTTTTAAAGATCCCTTCCGGGAGACATTCAAGGCTATCATTGATGTAGCGCGAATAGATAAAAGGGCTTAGCAGGCTGCCCTGTTTGACTCCGGACTCAGTTGGGAACCATTTCAATAGCATATCGCCATCCCATACTGCTGCTTTGTTGCCATTGTACCTGCTCTGAATGATGCCAATGAATTTCTTTGAGATGCCTATATTGCTTAACTTGTAAATGAGTGCTCTTCTGTCAATGGAATCAAAAGCTGCTCGGAAATAAAAAAAAAATGCATATAGTTTCCGTCCACCGACTCTTGAAATATTGCCTTATAGGGTGTCTTTACACGTTGGTATATTCGCATGGCTTCCTGCGAATCTTCTCTTTTAGCCCGTCTAAACTCTTCGAAAGAGAGCGTGCGCGCTGCTTCGCATTGATTTGTAAACCATTCCTAATTGAAATTACTGTTACTATTTCGCCCTTTTCAGGATGTGGCAGAACTTGTAATGCAGGTGGTAAGAAATTCGGTTGTTTTGTTCGGACTATTGATATGTTCCATGTTACCAAGTAGTATTTTGCTGTCAAGTTTATTTTCATAAGTTTCTCCGTGTTTCCTCGACTATTTTAGCTTAGGCAGTAATTTAACTTCAATGATGTTTGCAGATTGGCTTGTGGAGAGTGAATGCGTGAGTTCTAGTGGAAGGTGGTCAGAAAAAAGAAATTCACTGACTTTAAAATCTTGTATTATTTTCAGGCATGTACCTCTAGCTAGACAAAAATCTATCGTTGACCGGGCTTCTCCACGAAAAAGGGTATAATCTCCAGTAGGATCGCTGCTTGATCTGCCATTTACCAAAGTGAAACCGAACATCTCCACCAACTCACAGAAGCGACGTCCATTTGCATCTAGCACCTTGTCTCTTTGATTTTTTAGCCGTGTATGTGTGAACTGCGAATTATATCCATACATCGGCAGGTTTCCTACCCTTGCATTGCAATCACCAACAATCAAAATGTATTCATCTTGCGTTTCGTTTAAGTATTCGTATAGCTTGCCAAAATCCCTATCCCAGTGATTGCAGTTTAGATAGATCGGCATGATGTAGAGATTCTCCTTATCGGCGGCACAGATTTTGATCAGAGTGGTACCGTTAATCTCAACAAAGTAAACTATTTTGCAGGAATCGATTTAAGACTGAATTCTCCAAGTTTTGCTTCTACCGCTGCCAATTCAGTTTCAAGAAAAGTTTCCGAAAGGGCAAACATTTCAAAAGAGGCAACGTATTTAAAGAAGTCGAAGTATATAGGTTTTTTGGCGAGGCCTGCCACATTATAACTGAGAAATTTGACAACTCGGTTATTGGCGCTAGTATTATTATCGAGATATGGAGCTTGATTTTCGGTGGCAATATTATATATACTAGCGTTTGTTGACTTACGATTATTAAGATTATTATCTATGTTTTGAAATTGAGAATTTCATTTTTTGGCAATTCTAGGCTTCATTGTATGCAGTAATTATGGTTATACGCTTTGTTGAGTTAATAGCCATAATTTCCTTCCTGAGTGTAAGCATCATTCTTTTCTGCTCTCGCCTTTTTTCCGTCAGATCCTTATCCACATAGATTGTTGTTCCCCGAAGCTGCTTTGTTTTTTTGAGGATGGTGCGAATCGTTAATGTCGACGCAAATTCTACAAGGAGAGTCATCTTTCCGTCTCTCTCATATAATTTCTTCACCTTCTCTATGGATGTCGGCGACGGCGTCTGTGTCGAGCAATGTCTTAACTGCCTCATAAGGGTGATTATTGGCATTCATACCCCGAAAAATAAGAATGCTGCTCTTGTTGCTTTCTTCTATCTGAAGCAGCCGGTGCGTTTCTATTTCTTGCCGTCAACTCGTGCAATTCGGCTTTAAGCGCTTCATTTTCATAAGTGAGCTTTTCGACTTTATCATGCACTTCAGAGACTTTAGCCTTGATGCTTTTAATGTCTTCCCTGGTTGCACCTTTTTAAATTTCTCGTCCAGTAATGAGGACATTACGCTCATTAAGTCCGTAAGCTTCATAGACCAAAAAGTGTCGTTCGAGTGCTCCATCCGATCCTCTTGGAGTAGCCTCTTTGACCCTGACGCTGATGGCACGCTATGAGCCGGAGGGGTCTTTAGTACGGCATCTTGGGTAATGTTTGGGTGCGGTTTTGGCGTCATCATAATTGGAGGCGTGCGCTCCATCATAATTATTTGGGCAACTATTTAATTTATTTCTACTTCAAGTTATACTCCAGTGCAATGTACCAATTGCCAAGAATTTGGGCACACAAAAGCCTACTGCACCCTGCGATCAGTTTGAGTAGCATGCGGAGAGCTGCACAACACTGCCTCATGCCCTGCAAACAAGGAGGATCCATCTGTCAAAAAATGCAGTAACTGTGGAGGTAACCACACTGCAAACTACAGAGGTTGCCCTGTCTACAAAGATCTAAAGAGCAGGATTAAAACGCGCACAGAATTTGCCCGCTCCAATGGAAACCTTAATCAGGCCACACCCTCGCAGTCGATCCCTGGTGTCTTCTTCACCAAAGCTACGAGATCGACCTTTGCCCCAACTACTACAACCCAAGGTCTTTCTTTCGCAAGCGCCTTAAAACTAGCGAACTACGGGTTCGCATGAAATTCGAAGTGAGCCGACACTGCCATCAATACAAGTGGAACAACCATTAAACTATAGTAGCTTAGAAACTATGTTTCTATCGTTACAGCAGACCCTGAAGGATTTTATGGTATACTCGTATATGCAAAACGCAATGCAAGAACAAATGAGAAGGAATTCTAATTCAAATGCTCGCTTCGCAACAATCCAAATAATGGCTCTCCTTCGAGTTTCACTCTGGAATGCAAATGGCATTCCCCGCCACAAAGTGGAGCTATCAAAATTTTTCCAAGACCATGAAATCGACATAATGCTTCTTGCAGAAACTCACTTGACGGACCGATGCAATTTTCAATTACCTGGGTATGCATTTTACGGCACAAATCACCCAGATGGCAAGGCCCATGGTGGAACTGGCATCCTCGTCATAAGCCGCATTAAGCATTACCCACTATCAGGGTTTTCGGAAAACTACCTACAAGCCACATCGATATGTGTAGAGTCTAAGCGTGACAATATCACTCTGTCCTCGGTTTACTGTCCCCCACGTTTCGCAATATCAGAAAATCAATTCATAGATTTCTTTAATACACTTGATCAACGCTTTTTGGCTGCGGGTAATTTGAAACATCCGCACTGGGGCTCCAGACTGACCAATCCCAAAGGGAAGCAACTCTACAGCGTACTCACGCGCGCATCAAACAAGCTCGACTCCGGGAAGGCCTACATATTGGCCGGCAGATCCAAAGAAATTATCCGATCTTATAGACTTTGCTTTAACAAGAAAAGTTCCACAAAACTTGGTAACTGCAGAAGCCCTTGCTGACTTGTCGTCAGACCATTCTCCAATAATATTCACCCTTCTGGAGTGCCCTCATGTTATAGAATTTCCTCGAAGACTGACATCACACAAGACAAACTGGCTCAAATACAAAAAATATATCAGCAGTCACATCGAGCTGAGCCCAACCATAAACAGCGAAGGAGACATCGACAATACTGTTCAAGCCCTCACCTTTATCATTACTGCCGCTACTCATCACTCAAACCCCCAAACGACAACAACAGCACCTCAGCAAGATCGTAGATTGACAAACAGTTACATTGACCAGCTGGTCTCAGATAAGTGGCGTGCAAGAAGAGAATGGCAAAGCTTTAGATCGCCAGCCGCAAAAAATCGTCTGAGACTTGCAGAACGCGTACTTCGCAAATCACTTGAAGCCGAAGAACACCTAGCACATAGCGCTTATATCGAAAAATTATCGCCTATAAATACCAAATTTCCCCTACAGAGGGCACGCGCCAGCATAAAGCCACCTGCAAAGATAGACACGCCTCTAAGAGATCGGACAGGAAGATGGACCCGCAGCGACGAAGAAAAGGCAACTGTCTTTGCACCTCACCTTAGAAATGTTTTCCAGCCAAATCCTTGAACCAATGGCTATGAACTTCCATTGGTTCCGACCGCCGCACAAACTGACCCAATCAAAGTTCATTCGCTAGAAATAAAAAATGCCATCGGAGAGCTAAGTCCCAGAAAAGCTCCTGGACATGACCTTATTACACCTAAAATGATTATGGAACTTCCAAGTCCCGCCATTACATATATCTCAAGACTTTTCAATGCTGTTCTGCGATGTGGATACTTTCCAACTCAGTGGAGGAAGTCCACAATCATAATGATTCAGAAACCAGGAAGAGATAAAACACAAGCGTCATCATACAGACCCATTAGTCTGCTACCTTGCCTGTCAAAACTATTTGAGAAGATCCTACTCAGTAAAATTGATGCCCATGCACAAAATATCATTCCCTCACATCAATTTGGGTTTAGAGCAAAGCATGGGACTATTGGGCAAGTCAACCGTTTAACTTCAGACATTCGGACTGCGTTTGAGCACCACGAATTTTCTTAGATGTTGCCCAAGCACTTGACCGCGTTTGGTTGGATGGTCTTATATTCAAGATAAGGACAATGCTTCCCCCAAATACTCACAAAGTATTAGAAAGTTACGTCAGTAACAGAGTATTTACAGTTCGTCAAAATGAGTACACATTGGAAGAGTTCACTATAGGAGCTGGAGTGCCGCAGGGTAGCGCACTCGATCCTCTCCTATATGTAATGTACACTGCCGACATACCAGCAGACTCTCGACTTACAATCAGTACTTTTGCGAATGATACGGCAATATTAAGCAGATCACGATGTCCAATCAACGCAACAAGGCTGCTGGCAAGCCACCTAGTTAAAGTGGAAGAGTGGCTGGTCAACTGGCGCATAAAAATCAACGAGCAAAAGTGTAAACATGTGACGTTCACACTCAACAGAAGCACCTGTCCCCAGCTATCCTTAAATGCAACCCAGATCCCGCAATCAAACGATGTTGTATACCTAGGTGTGCACTTCGACAGAAGGCTCACATGGCGCAAACACATAGAGTCAAAAAAGCTTCAAATCAAGCTAAAGGCAAACAGCCTTCACTGGCAAATCAATTCCCGTTCCCCTCTTAAACTGGAATATAAAGTCCTACTGTACAAAAGCATCATAAAGCCTTTCTGGACGTATGGCTCGCAGTTATGGGGAAATGCCTGTTCGAGCAGTGTGGACATTCTTCAAAGATCACAATCCAGAATTCTCAGAACCATCACTGGAGCGCCATGGTTCATTCGCAATGAGTGTATCCACAACGACCTCAGCATCCCATTGGTCGAAACTGAAATAGAGCAACTTAAACAAAAATATTCTGAGAAGCTTCTTACCCACCCAAACCTACTTGCAAAATCTCTTTCCATGCTAGCTACGCATTCTCGTCTCAGGAGAAATGACCTACCAACCCAGCGACTGACTTGAAGGGCCGCAGAACACAAACTATCTCCAACAGGGGATGGTTTATAAAATAGTTTCTAGATTAAGATCTGAAAAATTATTGTTAGTCTCATTGAGAGAAGATCCAATAAAAAAATTATTCTGCCTAAATGTATGCCGTTCTTTTCTCTTCGTAGTGTAAAAATCCAAATCTAGGAGGCGCACTTGTGCAAAAGTTGGGCTAAGCTTTTTCTCAGCTCCACCACTATTTTTGATGTAGTGTGTATGGGTGGCTTTTTGCTTGTACTTTATTTTGTATTGTTTTTGTACTTGGCGCGGGGGCTCCTATGGCCGAAATATTTATAGTGTTTCTGTCTTTTTTTTTCTGTGGTGTTTTTCGATGTTTTCCTCGATTCGATTCGACCTCCGTGATTATTTACGACTTTGCAATGTCTCTTAGCGCGAAACTTGAATATATATCGACGAGCTTTGAATTTGCTGAACTGCTCTTTTTAGGTTTACTCACTCCCGCAACATAATTATTACTACTTTTATTTGTGTTTTGTGTTAAACGTATTTTGAAATTTTTATTTACTTGGAAGTGTATTATAACTTTTCCCAGAAGTTTGGAACGCATAGATGGAATCCTTTCCGACCACATAAAGTAAATATATTCTTGATCCGCAGTACGAGCATTGTACGTCTGTCTGTTTCTACGCAAACTAGACTCTCAGTTTTAAAGCTATCGAGCTGGAATTTTTCCATCTTTTAGCTGCACAGTGCACTTATGTCGGAACCGCGAAAATCGGATGGTCACTTCTTGTAGCTACCATACAAATTTTATTTGTTTTTATACCCTTGCAGAGGGTATTATAAAATTGTGCGGATGTTTGTATCGCATTGAAGGAAGCATCTCCGACCACATAAAGTTTATATATTCTTGATCAGCATGACGAGCTGAGTTGATTTAGCCCTGTCCGCCTGTCCGTCCGTCAGTCTGTCCGTCTGTCTGTTTTTATGCTATCTCCTCCGTCAGTTTTAAAGCTATCCTCACCAAACTTTGCACGAAGTCTTCTGGTACATATACGCTGCACATTTGTCGGAACCGGCCGGATCGGATAACTATAGCATATAGCTGCCATAGGAACGATCGGTCGAAAAACTAGTCTTAAAGAGAAAAACTTTTTTGTTTTTATTGGAAACGCCTCCAAAGTCCGTTTTTCTTAGTTTACTATCTGTTTCCATGATTTCACTAAGATTGGTCGAAATCGGATGACTATAGCATATAGCTGCCATAGGAACGATCGGTAGAAAAACTAATTCTAGTGAGGAAAACTTTTTTGTTTTTAATGAAAACGTCCTTATCATTGGCATACACCTATTTTATATACTTTTACACAGTTCTACAAAGCTTGGTCGAAATCGGATGACTATAGCATATAGCTCCCATAGGAACGATCGGTCGAAAAACTAGTTCGAGTGAGGAAAACTTTTTTGTTTTTAATGGGATCGCCTCCTAATTTCGTAATAAACAGTGTATTATGCTTTTCCATGATTTCACCAAGTTTGGTAGAAATCAGACATCTATATAGTATACATAGATCCCATAGAAAAGTAAGGTCCAAAAAGTAGTCTTAGTTTGAAAATCTTTTTTGTTTTCAATGGAAGCTGCAAGGGTATACAAAACTTCGGCCGAGCCGAAGTTAACTTTCCCCTATTTTTTTTATTTAATAATCCAATGACACAAGACGTTAAGCTTATAAGCTAAGTCATTGGTCACAAAATTTTAAGTGGTTTAAACTTTGGCACAGACGAGGTTAGCTTTGCTTTCTTTATTATTTCGATAAGCATATCTCTGTTGGGAATTGCAATCGGGATTGTTTGTTTATTAGTCAAACGCTTTAGCTCAACTCCACTGCAGCTGACTTTTCAAGTTCAAGAGCTGACTTTTCTCTGGTAATAGTGGACAACTTTGCTTGATATGCTTTATTTGACTTATTCTCTACATGCCTTCATAGGCAAAAAAATGATTTCATTTAAAATATTAATACGGAAGACGTGGTTCTTATGACGGCTTCCCGACACATGATCGATTGCTGCACAATATAGAATATTTAAAAAAATCATAGATAAAAGATTTAAAGCAGTCAGAAAAATCAATTATCTGGATGTACTCATTGTGGACTCTGTGCGGATCGGGCAGCCGATGGTTACCCTTAGTTGACTGCCGGATGGTTAACACAAATGTGCTGGCCGACGACTGTCCCAAAATTACCAGCCTCAGGTTTGCCATTTCAAGTATAGTCTCTGGTAAAGTTGAACCGATCTGCCGGTTCGATGGTTACCGTTAACTGGCTGCGTTACTTGCTTTATCCCTATTGCATTTGATACCCCGGCCACTTCATCTATGTCTTGGTCTCCCAATTCGATCTTCAAACTTTCTACTTTGTTTCACGTCATAGCTTACAGTTTTTTCGTTGTCTTCATCCACGAAAAGCGCCTAACACTTGCACTGGTATACTAGTCTTTCAAGTAAATCTTGTCAGTTCAAAGGAACAAAAAATGTATTTAATCAGGGGTGTTCTGGAAATCTCTAGAGATTTTGTGTTCGGTTGGTTGACAAATTGCTCGAAAAATCCGTTGGTGTCCCAGAACTTCAAGTCCCAGAACTTTCTTAGTGAAAAATATAACACAAGCTTAGAAATTATTAATGATTTTCTCATCCTCGAAAAAACTATGTCATTTCTTATGTAAGATCACGCGCTGAATCCGAATCTGGAGATAAAAAATTGTAGCAGTTCACCCAGCAAAATTAAACGTGAGTTTGCTATAGTGGACGAGCAGATGTTGTTTTGCTTAAGAAAGGTGCACGCGGTGATACCCGGCATCAATTTTGTCGGTAGAGTGGGAGTGGGAGAGGTAAGGAACCTTCTCGCAAAGCGCTCGCTGGTGAGATTATATTCATTATTAGTTCGCGGTCGTGGTTAGACATGAATTTACTGGACAGACTGAATTTACACTATTCGAAAAGAAACCGGAGAGAAGATAAGACAAATCTGAGACAAAACAAGTAATCGCTCCCATTGAACTCGGGCTGTGTCTGCTGTTATTGTGCACAACCATTTTCCCACCCATCCTTGATCTCTATAACCTATTATGGCCACGTCTACATCAGCGCTTTCAAAAAAATTCAATGGTGGCTATCCCCTCTCATTGCTGCGAGACATGGAGCATTATTATTAATATAAAAATGAATCCCCATCTTCTCCTCATAGGTATAACATTTTATAATATAAGCTTCATGTAGTTGTATTTTTTCTTCTTCTTTGGCCATCACAACCGTTTTACGGTCTCGGCCGCTGCCACTAATGCCCGCCACTCCCCTCTGTCCCGAGCGACATTCCACCAGAAGGACACTCCCAGTTTCGCAATGTCTCCCTGCACCTGGTCACGCCATCTCCTCTTTGGTCGACCAGGCGGGGGAGTGCCTCCCAACTCTATCGCATGCCGATTGTACACACGCTTTGCTGGAGCGTTATCATCCATACGGGTAACATGTCCTATCCAGCGCAAACGCTGTTGTTTTATGCGCTTGACTAGGTCAGTGTCTCCATAGAGCTCATACAGTTCGCGATTCGTTCGGATGCGAAATTCGCCGCCAAAGTTTAGAGGTCCATAAATCCTCCGAAGAACTTTTCTCTCGAACACGCCAATTGCCGCCTCATCCTCTTTTGTCATTGTCCATGCTTCTGCGCCGTATAGTAGGACTGGGATGATAAGCGACTTGTATAGCGCAATTTTCGTTTTCCGAGAGAGGTCTCTGCTCTTGAACTCCTTATTGAGCCCGTAATAACATCGGTTTGCAAGCGTAGTTCTTCTTCGGATTTCCAGACTGGTGTTGTTGTCGCTGGTAATCGTCGTCCCGAGGTAGACAAATTCCTTAACAACCTGGAAGCTGTAGTCTCCCATTGCAACAGATTGTCCAAGCGTAGACTCACTGCGCGTTGATTGTAGGTACTTCGTCTTATCCTCATTTACCGCTAAGCCCATAAGTTTTGACTGCTTCTCTATCTCTGAGAACGCCTGTTGTACCACAGATTCGCTTTTGCCGATGATGTCAATATCATCGGCATATGCAAGTAGCATGTTATCTCTGGTAAAGATGGTGCCCGTTCTGTTAGCATTTGGGCACTGGCGCAGTATGTACTCCATCAGTAGATTAAAGAAGTCGCACGATAAGGTATCACCCTGCCTAAAACCTCTTTTGGTATCGAAAGGCTCGGAGCGGTCTTTACCTATTTTGACGGAGCTTTGTGTGCTTCTCAACGTCATCATGCAAAGTCGAACGTACTTTGCTGGAATACCAAAGGTAGACAGGGCTTCAAAGAACTTTGACCTTATCGGCGTGTCAAAGGCGGCTTTGTAGTCAACAAAAAGGTGGTGGGTGTCGATACATCTCTCTTGAGTCTTCTCCAGGATTTGTCGCAATGTGAATATCTGGTCCGTGGTGGATTTGCCAGGTCTAAAGCCACACTGATAAGGTTCAATCAGTTCACTTATTCTCGGCTTTAAACGTTCACATAGGATGCATGATAGAACCTTATATGCGATGGGAAGGAGACTGATCCCGCGGTAATTGGCGCAAACCGCAGGGTCTCCTTTTTTAAATATTGGACAGAGTACACTTAGGTTCCAATCTTCGGGCATGCTTTCTTCGGACCATACTCTGCATAGGAGTTGGTGCATGCACCTTACCAGCTCCTCACCGCCAGCCTTGAACAATTCAGCAGGCAGCTCATCAGCGCCAGCAGATTTGTTATTTTTTAGCCTTTTTATGGCTAACAAGACTTCATTATGGTCCGGCGGATCTATCTCTATGTTATCGATTGGTGGTGTCGCTACTTCCCCAGAGGCGGCATTGTGTTCGTCATCACCTCCCAGCAGGTTAGAGAAATAGCTTCTCCATTTGTCTAGTGCCACTTCCGGATTTCTGACCAGATTTCCGTGCTCGTCCTTCAAAAGTGTGACTCTGGGCTTAAAACCTTCGGTTAGTTGCCTAATCTTTTGGTAGAATTTTCGAGTCTCACTCCTTCCGAACAGCACTTCGACTTCCTCCCTCATGCGCTTTTCCTGCTCATTTTTCTTCCTTCTGAAAAGGCGCTTCTCCTCTCTCCTTTTCTCCCGGTATCTCTCATTAACAGCCCGCGTTGCTCCCGACTGCAGAGTTCTCCTGTAGGCAGCGTCTTTCTCTGCAGTAGCGCGGCGGCACTCATCATCGTACCATGACTGTTTTCGGGAGTTTTCGGCGAATCCGAGAATCTCCTTGGCAGCTGTACTCATAGAGTGTGAAATATGCTTCCACTGTTCGTCAACACCAGGAGGGCCAGGTGGGGTTTCCCTGAGCAGCTGGGTGAGTTTTGCTGAGTAGGCTTGGGATGTCCGTTGCGATTGCAGCTTCTCAACGTTCAGCTTTCGGCGTGTATTAGACTGTGCGGCATGAGCCACACTGAGCCGTGTGCGTACTTTGGCTGCAACAAGGTAGTGATCCGAGTCAATATTGGCTCCTCGGCGCACACGTACGTCTAGAACACTCGAAGAGTGCCGTCCGTCTATCGCAAAGTGATCAATCTGGTTTCGTATTGATTGACCAGGGGACGTCCAGGTCGCCTTGTGGTCGTTGCGGTGTTCAAATCTGGTGCTACTAATGACCATGTTCCGGCCCGAAGCGAAGTCTATTAGCCTCTTACCATTTCCGTTGGAATCATCGTGTAGGCTAAATCGGCCGATAGTCGGGCGATAAACTTCTTCTCTCCCGATTTGTGCGTTAAAATCGTTGTATTTAAGCGATTGTAAAATTAATTTTTAACAAAAAAGAAAAGTATATTAACTTAAGGGAACAAATATTCGGAAGATAGGAACTTTCCTGTGATTATGGGGGCGTATGTAGCTTACTGCGCCTCAAGTCGACTCACACCTCCACGTGGATTGGCACCCGATTAGCGTCTAATTCATCCGCCAATGAAAACTAAAACAATGCCCCGGATACTGACCCCCCCGACGACGAACTACGCAAACGTTTTAAGGACCACGATTTGAGGATATGCACCTGGAATGTTCGCACCCTCAATAGAGAGCGCGCGGACTCCAAGCTGGTGGATGTCCTCGAGGAACATTCATCGGACGTTACCGCACTTCAGGAAATAAGATGGACTGGACAGGGGTGAAGGAAAATAACATCCGAAACCAACGCCCCATGGGAGATCTACTACAGTCGACATAATTCGAAGCACGAGTTTGGATGCGGCTTTGCAGTCAACAAAAGACTGTGCCGCTTTGACATCAGCTTTACACCAGTTGACAAGCGACTTGCCGCTCTCAGACATAAGGCAAAATATTTTAATATTAGTCTTATCTGTGCGCACGCCCCGACAGAAGAAAAGAACGATTCGGAAAAAGACGATAGAAATCGCCTAGAAGACCTATATGAGCGCTGCCCCGATCACGACATCGAGATCGTGCTAGGCGACTTTAACGCAAAAATCGGGAAAGAAGAAGCTTATCGCCCGACTATCGGCCGATTTAGCCTGCAAAAAAAAACCCTCCGAAAATGAAGAGAGACTAATAGGCTTCGCTTGGGGCCGGAACATGGTCATTAGTAGCACCAGATTTGAACTCAGAGACGACCACAAGGCGACCTGGAAGTCTCCCGATCGTCAATCAACACGAAACCAGATTGATCACGTTGTGATAGACGGACGGCACTCATCGAGTGTTCTAGAAGTACGTTCTTTCTGAGGAGCCAATATTGACTCGGATCACTACCTTGTTGCAGACAAACTACGCACACGGCTCAGTGTGGCACATGCCTCACAGTCTAACACCCGCCGAAAGCTGCACGTTGAGAAGCTGAAATCACAACGGATATCCGAAGCCTACTCAGCAAAACTCACCCAGCTGCTCTTGAAAACCCTACCTGGCCCTTCTGGTGTAGGCGAACAGTGGAAGCATATTTCACACTCTATGAGTACAGCTGCCAAGGGGATTTTCGGGTTTGCCAAAAACTCCCGAAAACAGTCATGGTACGATGAAGAGTGCCGCCGCGCTACTGCAGAGAAAGACGCTGCCTACAGGAGAACTCTGCAGACTGGAGCAACGCGGGCTGTTAAGGAGCGATACCGGGAGAAAAGGAGAGAGGAGAAGCGCCTTTTCAGAAGGAAGAAAAATGAGCAGGAAAGGCGCATGAGGGAGGAAGTCGGAGTGCTGTTCGGAAGGAGTGAGACTCGAAAATTCTACCAAAAGATTAGGCAACTATCCGAAAGTTTGAAGCCCTGAGTCACACTATTAAAGGACGAGCACGGAATTCTGGTCAGAAATCCGGGCTCGTCCTTTAATAGTTGGCGGATGAATTCTGGTCAGAAATCCGGAAGTGGCACTAGACAAATGGAGAGACTATTTCTCTAACATGCTGAGAGGAGATGACAGACACAATGACGCCTCTGGGGAAGTGGCGACCCCACCATAATGAAGTCTTGTTAGCCATAAAAAGGCTAAAAAATAACAAATCTGCTGGCGCTGATGAGCTGCCCGCTGAATTGTTCAAGGCTGGCGGTGAGGAGCTGGTAAGGCGCATGCACCAACTCCTTTGCAGTATATGCTCCGAAGAAAGCATGCCTGAAGATTGGAATCTAAGTGTACTCTGTCCAATATTTAAAATAGGAGACCCTGCGGTTTGCGCCAATTACCGCGGGATCAGTCTCCTTCCCATCGCATATAAGGTTCTATCATGCATCCTATGTGAACGTCTAAAGCCGAGAATAAGTGAACTGATTGAACCTTATCAGTGTGGCTTTAGACCTGGCAAATCCACCACGGACCAGATATTCACATTGCGACAAATCCTGGAGAAGACCCAAGAGAAAAAAATCGACACCTTTTTGTTGACTACAAAGCCGCCTTTGACACGCCGATAAGGTCAAAGTTCTTTAAAGCCCTGCCTACCATTGGTATTCCAGCAAAGTACGCTCGACTTTGCATGATGACGTTGAGAATCACACAAAGCTCCGTCAAAATAGGAGAAGACCTCACCGAGACTTTCGATACCACAAGAGGTTTTAGGCTGGGTGGCACCTTATCTTGCGACTTCTTTAATCTGCTGATGGAGTACATACTGCGCCAGTGCCCAAATTCTAACAGAACGGGCACCACCTTTACCAGAGATAACATGCTACTTGCAAATGTCGATGATATTGATATCATCGGCAAAAGCGAATCTGTGGTAAAACGGGCGTTCTCAGAGATAGAGAAGCAGTCAAAACTTATGGGCTTAGCGGTAAATGAGGACTATCAACGCGCAAAGAGTCTACGCTTGGACAATCTGTTGCAATGGGAGACTACAACTTCAAGGTTGTTAAGGAATTTGTCTACCTTGGAACGACGATAACCAGCGACAACAACACCTCTCTGGAAATCCGAAGAAGAATTACTCTTGCAAACCGATGTTACTACGGGCTCAATAAGGAGTTCAAGAGCAGAGCCCTCTCTCGGAAAACGAAAATTCCGCTATACAAGTCGCTTATCATCGCAGTCCTGTTTACGGCGCAAAAGCGTGGACAATGTCATCAAAGGATGATGCGGCAGCTGGCATTTTCGAGAGATGAGATCTTCGGAGGATTTATGGACCACTAAACGTTGGCGGAGAATTTCGCATCCGAATGAATCACGAACTGTACGAGCTCTATGGGGACACAGCTTGTCCAGCGCATAAAACATCAGAGGCTGCGCGGGATAGGACATGTTACCCGTATGGATGATAACGTTCCAGCAAATCGGGTGTACAGTCGGCATGCGAACGAGTTAGGAGGCAAGCCCGGGCCGGGTCGACCGAAGCGGAGATGGCGCGACCAGGTGCAGGGAGATATTGCGGAGCTGGGTGTGTCCTCCTGGTGGAATGTCGCTCGGGACAGAGGCTAGTGGCGGGCATTAGTGGCAGCGGCAGGGACCGTTGTGATGGTTGTGATGATCTTATTATCATCGATGCCAAAGAAGAAGAAGAAGAACAAATATTAAGGATATAAATAGTAAGGACCTTAACGTTAGCCAACAGAACCGAAACTGGAAGCTAAACTTAAATTTGTCTTCTTGGATTCTTCTTGGATGTAGTGCAAAATTGAAATGGCTCAGAAATTAGGCGCAAAGCGAACCATAGACATGTCGCATATGTAACGCTCTTCAATTGTACTTTTCATCATAGTCAAAAAAAATTAAAACAAAAAAAAAATGGTAGAATTTGAATACTGAAGAAAAATTATTAATATGATATTTACATCTGCACAAAATAATTTTATAAGCAATAATCCAATCCCACGACGGAAGCGCTTCCCAGTGGTCTGGATACTCTTTGGAGTCCCTGTTGGCTCTATTTTGGTAGAATTCCAAATTATGTCATGGAGAAATTGTGCACACAAACGAAAATCTATAAGAACCGAAATAGAACTGGCTTCATACACTTGGCCTATTTAAATTTGCTGCACATTTTCTCTGAGCCTTTTTTTTCTTTTATGCTGGCAGCAGATCCACTAAAAGACAATGGGCAAAAGCGCAAACTAAATTTTTCTTTGGTTTGTCTTCACATAACAGTTCACCTTTTGCATATTTTCTCTTCAATTTACTGTGACTTCACTTTTATTCTCTTTTCTTTACTAATCCAAACAAAATTTTTAGCATTTAATTTTCATGCCGCTGCTGTTGGGTCACTTATTGGGGACATAGGATTATTTTAGATAGATACAATCTGATTTTAGCTCATTTGATCGTAATGACACTGGCTAAGTCTAGCCTTTTTTCCTCTTTTCCGCCAAAACTTTGAGGCTAGGTCACAAGAAAAATCGAAGAACAAGACACTACGATTTGGAAGGATTTTCTGGGCGTTTCGCCGATCACGGCATCTGGCGTCGTCTTACCAGGAGTTACACGCTTTTCCGGACTTTTTAACCGATTTTTCCCCGATCGCGATTAAATATAGAGCTGTAGCCGCCGTGCTGCGCTCTGGCTTCGAACCAACTACTGCGCCTGGGCGGGACGTAAAGTAGACTGGGCCGCTCTCTCTTATGTAAGGTGGGAGGGGGAATTTAGGAACTGGAACGCTGATCTCTCCTCTCCGGTTGCGGGCTTTGGCCTTGGTGCGTTTGTATGTGTGGTCTTTGCGAAAAAAAACACAAAAGCTTCTCGTCGCTGATCCAATTGGAATGCAATTATTATTGCGAGAAATAAGTGTAAATATACACTAGGGACCAAACACCATGTTTGGCCTCCTCAAAAGAAGATGTATTTAACTTTTCCAAATCTGAGATATGGACTTCTTCTGCCAAATTTCTTTTGCTTAACTCTTTACTTTACTGCCCGTTAATCAATACGCAGCTTGGTTTTGCTGTGCCCGTCACTTAAAAAAACGTCTGCCCTGGTCAGCGAATAAATTTGTAAAGTCTGAGGCTTCGGCTTGCCTGACGGACTAAGCCTTTTAACAGTGCTCGAGTGAGTGTGCGCCATTTCTCTAACTCCCACTGACATTTGGGCCTGTTGGTCGCTTTCTCTCCTACTGAAACTCAGCTGTTCAGGAGATCAGCCTCCCAGCATTCGAAAACATAATATAGCGTGCTTTTGGGCGGTACCACATATACAGATTTCGAGATAGTGCCAAATTAACTTTTTTAGCATTTTTGAATAAGATCTCTTTACTTAATTACAAATATCTCAATTACGAAACAACTTACGAATAAGTTACCAAATTAAAGCTAATAAAATTATCTTTCCATCATTCATACGTTGTTTTATTATCAAACTTGTAGTGTGGATGCTATTTACAAAGATATCGAACATTTCGTTTCAGTTTTTAAAAAAAATTGGAAAACCCGTAAATTAAACCATTATTTTAACTAACAAATAAATTCTTAAAAATGTCTTTCTTTTTTGGATGATGTAAACTAATACAAGGTGGGCCAAAAGAAGTCATCCGATGTTGTTTGGCTTTCATTTTTTTTTCTAAATAAAAAAAGTATATTTTGTTTTTTGATTATATTTATTTGAACCTTTAGAATTTTATTGGTCATTATTGGTCGAGAAGATGATATCGGCCAAATGGTTACAATTGATTGCCATACGGGCTCGTTTCTCGAAAAAAAATGGCTCGATGACTCCTCCAGCGTGAACAGCGCACCATGCAGTCACTTTGAGCGGGTGTAATGGCTCCTCGTGCATCACTCATGGATTTTCGGTGCCCCAAATGCGATAGTTTTGCTTGTTCACGTACCCGCTGAGGTGGAAATGAGCCTCATCGCTCATTATGATTTTGGTCGAAAAATCGATTATTCACAACTATTTCGCTTTCTTGGGGAGTATATCGATCCATGGCTTGTTCACTTGTATTCTACATCTGTCTAGTCCACAAATGTCAAAACAGATCTGACTTTGGCGGCTATTTGTAAAAATAAGAGCACCTTTCAATGGGGTGACTTCTTTTGGCCCACCCTGTATATAACGAATTAAAAAGTGTTCATTTATCGAAATCTGTTGGAAATTGTAGAAGTTATTAGCATACAAGTTTGACAATAAAACAACGTAAAAAATAAATGGTGCGAAGCCATGTCGCTTATTTTAAAGAGAAAGGGACCTACAGTTTAAGCCGACGAACGCAGTTTGAGAGGCTTTTCATGGCTATATCAGCTGCGCCAAGCAGAGGTGTGCCGGGTGTAGTTTTATTCAAAGAAAAAACTTCATAGAGGGGGGGGAGGGAAACCACGACACATGCAAAGTATAAATGATTAAAAGATAATTTTATTAGCTTTAATTTGGTATATAAGACTCATTCATAAGTTGTTTCATAATTGAGATATTTGTAATTAAGTGAGAAGATCTTTTTTTAAAAATGCAAAAAAACCATAATTGGGGATTATCTCGAAATCTGTTCTACTTAAAAATTGTTCAACTCCAGATTCGGATTTAGCGCGTGGTTTTACATAAGAATTGACATCAAATTGAAGAAGATGAAAAATGCTGTAAGCTAGTGTAATTGGTCCAATTGGCCACTAAATAATTGTCCATCCCACCAAACATGGTGGCATCTAGCGCAAAAAAAAATAGCTCTAATTTGATGTTCAATTGAAAACTGTTAATTTTGGTATAGGTTTTATGATTCATGCTTAAATTTTAATTCAAATTAATTTCATGTTACCCAAAAGTAAAATGCGAAATTTAAAATGATGAAGCAAAACTTGTCAACCCTAGGCCCGTTTTTTGCTGTCAAATTTCCCATGTGGCGCTAGCAATGCCAACTGAGGCAATTAGATGGCGCCAGCAATGCCAGGTGGCAAGGTGGTTTTGTTTGATATGGCAGCCTTTGGCAAATTTCAATATTAAATCAAATTAAATATCCAGTTAAATAATGTTGCTTACATTTCCAAAACTAATTTTGCTTATCCAAATAGTTTTTGGGGTGAATTTACCAAAATCTCTTCCCAAAACACTACAGATTTAAAACCAACCGATAATAGCCTTTTTCCACTATAGCATATATGTACAAATTTTAATTTTTTTTATTTTTGATCACATATCAAAAAATAAGTAAAATTTTCTCAATAGGAATAAAATGGACATATTTAATCGACTGAGTGCCCCTATATGATATGATATATATATGATAGGTACTTCAAAGGATTTTTGGACCACGCAGCATTTTAAAAAATATAGACAATGCTAAAAGCATTTTAAATAAAAATTTAAAAAAAAAAATAATGCGCTTTCAAAGAGCATGGTTCTTTTTCGCCCAAGAGAAAGGGGCCTACAGTCGGGTATTCAGCTAGTTTCATAATAATATTCAGTTGTCGAGCATATACTTCATAATTGAAACAATAGGGGAAAGTTAACTTCGGCTCGGCCGAAGTTTTATATACCCTTGCCGTTTGTTTTTCTAAGTAAGGCTACTTTTCGGACCTTACTTTTCTATGGGAGCTATAATTTATAGATGTACGATTTCGACCAAACTTAGTGCAATCATGGAAAAGCATAGCAAACTGTTAATTTCGAAATTTGGAGGCGATCCCAATTAAAACAAAAAAGTTTTTCTCACCATAACTTCCTTTTCGACCGATCATTCATACTGCAGCTATATGCTATAGTCATCCGATTTTAGCAAAATTTCTGAAAAAATTGTGTAATAGTACTTAAAATAAATATTTGCCAACGTAAGGGACGTTTCCATTAAAAACAAAAAAGATTTTCTCACAAGAACTAGTTTTTCGACCTATCGTTTCTATGGCACCTTTTTTTTGACAGCGATACTATATAGATGTCCGACTTATACCAAATTTGAAGGAATCATGGAAAAGCGTAGTAAACTAAGAAATACGAAGTTTGGAGGCGTTTCAATTGAAAACAAAAAAATTTATCTCACGTAAACTAGTTTTTCGACCGATCGTTCCAATGACAGCTAAATACTAAAGTCATCCGATCCGACCGGTTCCGACAAATATGCAGCGTATCTGTACCAAAAGACTTCGTGCAAGGTTTGGTGAGGATAGCTTTAAGACTGACGGAGGAGATAGAATAGAAAAAAACAGACAGACGGACGAACGAACAGACAGACGGACGAGTGTATGCTCCCAATGTTCTTTGATTATGTGAACTCCTTTGATATTTTTGTACTGATTGAAACCCATGTTGTCATTGAAAATAGCGCTAGATTTGACAAAATGTTTATTAATTTTACTACTTATTGGAATCCAGCGGAGAGAAGAACAAAATTTGGAAGAGCGAGTGGAGGCATTTTAGTCGGTGTCAAAAAAAAAACCTTTCTAAGCTTGGAGTTTCGCATGAAATGTCAGAAGTAAATGGAGTACAAATCCTTAAAGTACACTCTCAGCACTTAGATTTCGGTATTGTACCATTAAATTTGAGAGGTACCAATTGGGCTGAAGAGTTCTCTGTCATCGAAATCGCTTTTGCGGAATTCTGGATCAGAAACCCAATAATAATAGGAGATCTCAATGTACGGCTAGGAGAAATGCAGCAGTGTTCTGCACCCATGGAGTCAGCGGCATGTGTAATAAATACAAACGGAAGAAAGGCAAAAGATAAAGTAGTCAACCAAAAGGGCAAAAGATTTCTGGAATTCTGCAACGATAATGGTCTAACCATATTAAATGGATTAACAAACAGAGATGCAGAAGGAAGTTATACTTTTATGAGCACAGTTGGAAACTCCACCAATGATATATCGGCGGTGCACTGTGACCTGCTTTTCCATGTAGAGGATTTCAATGTTGAGAGTAAAATTTGGTCAGATCACCTTCCAATAATACTGAAAATAAGTGTCAATTTGGCTGAGACGTCACCTCAGTTAAACTTGTTACCAAAGTTTAAATGGCACCCAAGGCATAAAGATAGATATAACGACAATGTTTTAAAGGAGCTAAATTGTGCATTAGCAATAGAAGGCATAAAAACGCTCTCAGATATGCAGTCAATTATTGTAAATGCTGCAATAAAACCTACGACTAAGCCTGCCCAAGCCCAACCGAAAAGCCAATGGTTTGATACCGAATGCAGTCTCCTAAGAGAAAGCGCATTCCTGCTTCTGAACAAATTCAGACAGTGTGACAGGCAGACTGATCGAGAGCAATACATAGCAAGCGCAAAAAAGTAAAAAAGCTCTGTAGCAAGAAAAATGCGAATTATTTGGCAGATCTGGAAAAAAGAAAGAAAAGATATCAATTCTGATGTCTTTGAGGAATACTTCAAAAAACTACTAAACCCGGAGGTACAGGGGTGCAACATGCAATATGCAAGAAACCTTATACAAAATGAGATACTCGACAATGAAATCACAATGTCTGAGGTGCTTAATGTCCTGAGCAAGGCAAAGGAAAACGAAGCCCCTGGAGAGGATCGGATACCTTACTAATTTTTCATCAATGCTCCAGTTAAATTCTTGGAATCATTGACAGAAATTTTTATTAGCACGTTCAACATGGGAATTACAGAAAAATGCTGCTCAACCAATATTGTGTTCCCAATCTTTAAAAAGGGCGACCACAACCTACCATCAAATTATCGAGGAATTTCTTTTGGTAACTGTATCGCAAAGATTCTTATGGGCATCTTAAACAATAGACTTACAGGATGGGTAAGCCATTATAATAGGATGAAGGAGCATCAAGCAGGTTTCAGAAAGAACTATTCTACTGTGGATAATATATACAATCTGTCTGCGATAATAAACCTGAAACTGCAAGAGTCGAAAAAGGTATATGGGTTTTTCGTCGATTTCAAGGCAGCGTTTGATAAAGTACCACGGAATCTCCCTTGGTATAAGCTGCATAAAATGGGAGTCTCTTCAAAATTTGTCAACTTCTTGGAAAGAGTATACGGTCAAACGGTCAAACGAAAGCGGCGGTTTGGACGGGTGACCTGCTGTCGAGCTATTTTGAGACCAAAGTTGGAGTACGACAAGGATGTATACTTTCCCCCCTGTTGTTTGCGCTTTATCTAGAAGATCTACACGATAGTCTGCAAGGAGGCATTTGTGTGGGAGGAGTAAACATTCGCCTGCTCCTTTATGCGGATGACATCGTCATCCTAGCCGATAAAGTAGATGTGCTGCAAAATATGATTGACAAATTGGAGAAATATTGCGACAAATGGGGAATGGAAGTCAACCTAGTGAAGTCTGAGATAATGGTCTTTAGAAAGGGTGGCAGACTGGCCGCTGCAGAAAAATGGATCTATAAAGAAGATGCTATTAAAATTGCCACAGAATATAAGTATCTTGGAGTAACCTTCACGCCCACCCTCACTTTTAAAGAGCATGTAGTTAGAAGAAACGCGGAGGCGAAATCCAGCATCAACCACATATGGAACTCCTTTTTGGCAAAGCCAAATGTAAGCATAAGAGCTAAATGGAAGCTGTTCAACGCTGTATGCAGAGCAGTTCAGTCTTATGCCGCAGACATTTTTCTTGAAGAAAGTCCAAAGGCTACCTCTGAATGCCCCAGGGTACGCCCTAGCCTTGGAGACCTGCGTGGATGATGCGCACTACTATACCTTAGACTTACACATTGGGTACGTAGGGAAAACACTATTTTTCTATGGGGAGAGCCGACTGCCGCACATCCTTACATTCGAAATTATAAGAAAAAACGTTTTTTGGGTACAAGAGCTGGATAAGATATGCGCTCCTCTCGCTATCAACTGGAAAGAGAGTCTTAGATCTGTGGAAGAATGGAATATGATGAGAATCACGATTGTGGAAGCCCTTAGACAAAAGGCGCATGCGGAACGGATGACGAGGAAAGGGTCCAGCCAAACAAGGATCTACAGATACCTCGACCATACAGCTGCCCTAAAACTGCAACACCTGGCAACCAGCAACATCTCATGGGTGATGAAAGCGCGGCTTGATCTGATTACGTTGTCATCCAATACGTACAACAGATCGGTTCACATGCCTTGTCCACTTTATAACACTGGAGAAAATGAGGATATGTTTCACTTTTTGGGAAGATGTCCTAGCCTTAAAGATCACAGATGGGCGAACCTGGGTAAACCATATTTTGCAAATCAGGAACTACATGACATCCTAGACGATAGACACAACGATTACTGGGAGGGACTGGTACTCTTCATAAAAAAAGCTTTGCTTTATAGAAAAGATATTTTGGAAATTCTATAGGGTTCAGCTATAACAACGAGAAAATAAAAAACAACAGTAAATCGCAAGCGCATTAGTCAAAGCCCGTACTGCTGAACGGTCTGATATCTTGGGGCGACCGGGGAAGTCAGGCGTAGCAAGCGGGTGCGTGGTGAGGCAAAATGTGCTTGGCCGACGGACGGTTCGTGCAACCAAGTCGGTTACTTTAGTTTTATTTTTATACACATATGTATGTAACATTTAAGTTGTTCAAAATGAGACTGTTTCATCTTACATTAAATAATATTTGAGTTTGTAAACATTCATTGAATACAGAATTATTATTATTATTATTAATATATTATATCTGCATTTTTTTGTAGAATGCCTGCGGAACCTTCTGAAGAAACACCTGGTCCTCAAGTTCCTAAGACGGAGTTGGAGGAACTTCAGATTAAAGCACAAGGAACCGCTGATGAGGTAAGAATATGATTATGAATCCATATAAGTATACATCGCGAACTTTCTTTATGACTGCTAAACCTCAGAATAAATGATTTTGTGTAAGTTGGTTTTATAGTTGTCAATGGATTTCGACCAGCAAAATAAATCTTTTAGTTTCGAATCAAGCCGAAGCATCTTTACACGATATCGACTGCAGCATAACTGACAAATTTCGCTGTTTTTGGAACAGCTGTAAAATGAAAGACTAGAAAAGGATAAATGATATCAACACGATGTAGTACATTTTTCTGCATCATTAATTCAAAAATCCAGTATTTTCTCTTATGGCAGTATTAAAGTAAGTTTGCAATAAGTATTATAAGTAGAGCCCGATATACGTGATTAGTCTTTTTCTCTTTACACAAATATTAATATTCAATTGCAAGGGAAATATAAGTTTTTGCAAAAAGTTTGCAGCGCACAGAATGTTGATTTCGTATAACTTCATCAACTTCGATTGAGGAATCTAATATACCATAAAAGATGGGGCTGACTCAACTGAACTTTCCTTTTGTCTGCCCGGTAATGGGCACTTTAAGTACCTCCGACTTATACGGATAATACCTATAGTCACTAGCGCGATTTATATCCAGAAAATGCAGAGTCTGGCTAAGATGATGGTTTACTCTATCTATACAGCTATACAAAGGGTACGGTGCCTGGCCGCAGCTCTGTGATGCTATGGAGTGTTTCCCTAGAACAACAAGTAAGAAAGTCAGTCAAGCCCGGTTGATGTATACTCTGTACCTGTGAAAGTTTATGCTCAGTTTGCATTTTATTGCTGCAGTGGCAGCAGAACGCAGTGCGGCGGTAGCGTTCATTGAATCGATAAATAGAGCTAATTTCTAAATATCTGTAAACGGTACGTACTATCTATCTAATAAAATCTGGGAGCTATGAGGATTTATCCAAATTGTTGGGAAGGCAGCGGCCCAGTTGACGAAACGACCAATTTAGCGGAATTAATTTAAGATCTCCCAAACTAAATGAGTTATTTGCCACCGGTTTTTATACCCTGTTCCCATTGAAAATGGGAAAAGGGGGATCATGAAGTTGTGCAAAAGTATGTAACAGATAGAAGGAAGCATTTGCGACCCTATAAAGTATGTATATTCTTGATCAGCATCAACAGCCGAGTCGATTTAGCCCTGTCCGTCTGTCCGTCCGTCTGTCCGTCTGTCCGTCCGTCTGTCCGTATGAATGCGTGTTTCTCAGAGACTATAAGAGCTAGAGCCACAAATTTTTGAATGTAGGTAGATGTATACTCGATTCAATACGAGTTTGTTTCAGATTCGGAAAATTCCTCCCCCTCCCCCCTTTAAGCGCAAAAAACTGTCACAGCCACAATTTTTTAGATAGACCTTCCAAATTTAACATATATCAAGTAAGGCCCAATATCTATCTATTCTGAAAAGATCACTAAGATCGGTCAATAAACACCGAAGTTATATACGAATCAATTTTGCTAGTGGGAGAGAGGGGGGTCTTGCATTGTCAGTTATCGAGCGCGGCCGCATGCCATGCGTTTGTGTGTATGTTGGAGTGTGTGTATGTGTGAGTGTGTGTGTATGTAAAGAAAAAACACACGAAATCAAGGGAACAGGGTATTTCGGGACACTCGACTACAGCTCCCTTACTTGTTATATTTAAAAAGTAGCAAATTAGGAAATAAAAATTAACAAAAAAATGGTTAACAATTTTTTAATTTTTTTAGTTTTAAAAAAAATTTTGTTTTGTTTATTTTTGTACCGAATTATATTCAAAATTATTTTCAGTCTGCAATTGCATTTAAAGATAGTTGAGACCCTGAACTTACTTCGGCTCGGCCAAAGTTTGTATGTTCGTATGTTTGTATGCTTGCATGTTTGCATGTTTGCATGTTTGCATGTTTGCATGTTTGCATGTTTGCATGTTTGTATGTTTGTATGTTTGTATGTTTGTATGTTTGTATGTTTGTATGTTTGTATGTTTGTATGTTTGTATGTTTGCATGTTTGCATGTTTGCATGTTTGCATGTTTGCATGTTTGCATGTTTGTATGTTTGTATGTTTGTATGTTTGTATGTTTGTATGTTTGTATGTTTGTATGTTTGTATGTTTGTATGTTTGTATGTTTGTATGTTTGTATGTTTGTATGTTTGTATGTTTGTATGTTTGTATGTTTGTATGTTCGTATGTTTGTATGTTTGTATGTTTGTATGTTTGTATGTTCGTATGTTCGTATGTTCGTATGTTCGTATGTTTGTTCGTATGTTCGTATGTTTGTATGTTTGTATGTTTGTATGTTCGTATGTTCGTATGTTCGTATGTTCGTATGTTCGTATGTTCGTATGTTCGTATGTTCGTATGTTCGTATGTTTGTATGTTTGTATGTTTGTATGTTTGTATGTTTGTATGTTTGTATGTTTGTATGTTTGTATGTTTGTATGTTTGTATGTTTGTATGTTTGTATGTTTGTATGTTTGTATGTTTGTATGTTTGTATGTTTGTATGTTTGTATGTTTGTATGTTTGTATGTTTGTATGCTTGTATGTTTGTATGTTTGTATGTTTGTATGTTTGTATGTTTGTATGTTTGTATGTTTGTATGTTTGTATGTTTGTATGTTTGTATGTTTGTATGTTTGTATGTTTGTATGCTTGTATGTTTGTATGTTTGTATGTTTGTATGTTTGTATGTTTGTATGTTTGTATGTTTGTATGTTTGTATGTTTGTATGTTTGTATGTTTGTATGTTTGTATGTTTGTATGTTTGTATGTTTGTATGTTTGTATGTTTGTATGTTTGTATGTTTGTATGTTTGTATGTTTGTATGTTTGTATGTTTGTATGTTTGTATGTTTGTATGTTTGTATGTTTGTATGTTTGTATGTTTGTATGTTTGTATGTTTGTATGTTTGTATGCTTGTATGTTTGTATGTTTGTATGTTTGTATGTTTGTATGTTTGTATGTTTGTATGTTTGTATGTTTGTATGTTTGTATGTTTGTATGTTTGTATGTTTGTATGTTTGTATGTTTGTATGTTTGTATGTTTGTATGTTTGTATGTTTGTATGTTTGTATGTTTGTATGTTTGTATGTTTGTATGTTTGTATGTTTGTATGTTTGTATGTTTGTATGTTTGTATGTTTGTATGTTTGTATGTTTGTATGTTTGTATGTTTGTATGTTTGTATGTTTGTATGTTTGTATGTTTGTATGTTTGTATGTTTGTATGTTTGTATGTTTGTATGTTTGTATGTTTGTATGTTTGTATGTTTGTATGTTTGTATGTTTGTATGTTTGTATGTTTGTATGTTTGTATGTTTGTATGTTTGTATGTTTGTATGTTTGTATGTTTGTATGTTTGTATGTTTGTATGTTTGTATGTTTGTATGTTTGTATGTTTGTATGTTTGTATGTTTGTATGTTTGTATGTTTGTATGTTTGTATGTTTGTATGTTTGTATGTTTGTATGTTTGTATGTTTGTATGTTTGTATGTTTGTATGTTTGTATGTTTGTATGTTTGTATGTTTGTATGTTTGTATGTTTGTATGTTTGTATGTTTGTATGTTTGTATGTTTGTATGTTTGTATGTTTGTATGTTTGTATGTTTGTATGTTTGTATGTTTGTATGTTTGTATGTTTGTATGTTTGTATGTTTGTATGTTTGTATGTTTGTATGTTTGTATGTTTGTATGTTTGTATGTTTGTATGTTTGTATGTTTGTATGTTTGTATGTTTGTATGTTTGTATGGTAAGTCTTTGGCTTCGGTAAGTCTTTGGATAGTAGATCGGCGCTTGCCCGGAAAGGTTTCCAAGTAGAAGATGTGGTCGGAAAATGGTCCAAAAACCGCGAAATGTGCAAAATGTTCGATTTTGATGATGCTTTTAGGAATGGTTGTACGCTTGCCCGCGAAGGTATCTAAATTAAAGAAATGATCCGGAATTGGTCATAAAACCGCGAAATTTCAAAAACTATACCGTTCATCCGACTGCCATAAAACTTTGGGCAACGCTTGCCCGCGAAGGTTTCTAAGGTCCAAAAATCGCGAAATCTGCAAATTGCTTATATTACAATGCCGGCGTTAGTAAATGGAAGCTGTAGATTACACGGTCTAAAATATTGCGAAATTTGCAAATTTTTGATTTGAGCCTGGATTATTGTGAAGATTTGATAGACGGCAATTGTAGACGGGTAAATAGGAAGTATAAGACGTGTATATAGAGAAAAAGATCGAACGGTCCAAAATGTTTATACCGACATGCAGCATGCACTAGATTGAATATAATCGCTCATATCATAAGAACCCGGGCGGCGCCGGATATTCAGCAAGTTGATTTTAAAATTTTAGCAACTATTATTATTAAGTAATGATGCAGTTAAATACTATTTAGCGATATCAATCCGAGGACTGTCCAATAAACACAATCTACGAAATCAATTTTTATGTCCCACTTGTTTGTTTTTTCGATTTCCCAAATTGATTTTGAAATGAATAAAAAATATTTGTGGAAAACCGCAAGTTACGTTTTGGTTCGCATGTCGAGATCCAGTTTCAAAAATAAATCTATTCAACCGTTCGGGTTAGAAAAAAACCCATATATGAAAAATAGATTCTTAAAACCTATATCAAATCATTTAAAATGGAAACTTCTTATACTAATCCTTAATAATCTTTATTTTCAGTCGTTGGAAAGTACGAGACGAATGCTTGCTCTCTGCGAGGAGGTAAGTCTATTTTAAAGCTGGTATGATTAAAAATGAAAATAAAGCCGAAATATGTATGTATAAGCGTTGTCGATAGTGTCGTTCGTCAAATACTAAACAGAAAATATTCATTTTTAAACCACGAGAATTGGTTTGGCTCTTTTATTTTCAATTTTTTTCCATATGTCCGATTCCATCTTGCAATAATATCGCAAACAAAAAAATTACTGTTGAAAATGCTCCAACCAACAAAAATAGTAAGAAATAGTTTATTTTAACATTGTTTACAGTAAATTATTATGTGTACCACAGCACCTGTACAAATACCACGTATCTGTACATACTCCATAAAATTTGTAAATTGACAATTTTTTGGTAGAATTACCACAAAAAGGTTAGCCTTTTAACTTTTATATGTATGTGACTGAAAATTTTTACATACCTGGAGCCCTTGTGCTGAACGCGATTGGAAGGCCGCCTCAACCAGTTGAGCACACGCTGGTGGAGATGCGTCTGAAATTCTACTTGTATTGAATTGTATATGGACCAATATTTTTTTGCATTTCGCACAAAATAGACCACTTGTTGTAATTCAGCAGGTGACCAATAAAAAAGGGAGAGCTACTATTAGTAGCTACTATAAGAGCTACTATTAGTATGGTCATTTTTAACCGGAAATACATTAAAACAAACAAAATCGAAAATCATGTAAAAATATTCTGCAGTATATTTACTTTTCGGATCAACCAACAAAATTTTTTTTGAGCAGCTGCCGTTGGTTGGTTTAATCTTTTACAGAAAAATATTGATTTGATCCCACTTTTCCAATTCTAAATAGATTGAATTTATCTTGCGGTAATCTCATAAAGATTAAATTAAGCGAAAAATTCGGGTACAATCTAAACCCAAAGAGCGATCATTTATAAGCACAGATTTACTTGGGCTCTTTAGAAAGAGTTTCCTCTTACTCCATTTTCCATAGAATATCCTTCAAGAGAGAGCCTCACAAGTAGTTTTGGTATATATAAAACTTCTGAGAAACATAGAAGTATACAAATTTTTGTAGTCTTATCTGGGACTCGAACTCACAAACTTGCAGACTTACACAGAAATGAATCGAATGGCATCTCATCGCACAGCACCGTAGGTCATGATTGTTGCCCCATGTCTAAAATGCTGTTTATACTTTTCCGCTCTCGTTCCTAATTAATGAACAAGTGATCTTAAAAGGGATTGAAGTAAGCACATTTGGAATAAAACAAGCTGGAAAGGATTGCGCCAAGCCTTAAAAGTTTGAGTTGAGTAGATATCCTGTAAGTCGAGATTGAATTTTTAAGCTCGTGCCGGGATTACTCTGAGAAAAAATGGATTGAATTTATCTCGCCATTTCTTCTATGTACCCAACTGACAATCATTAGCTAAAACTGATTTTCTTTATATACTCAAGGAGTTCACTGACAAAAAAACTAGAATGTTTTCGTTTTCGAATCTGTTCACGACACTTCCTTGACAAGGAAAAGGGATCAAAGACTGAATCGATTCCAACACGTTTTTGGAATGAAGAAAATGTCGAGAACAGACTAGACAGAATATGCAAAATCTTTTTTTATTCCATTTTGTTTCTTTTAATTTTTTAAGTTTTGCATCTTCATTTATTTAAATAATTCTGAACTATTATATTGTAGGACATTTTTGGCAGAGAAATATCAGGAAGTAACATTTACTTATTATAAACGAATGGAATTGTCGTAAATCGAGCTGTTCTGAATTCCGTAAATAGACAAGACTTGTCGTTTTCAAAAGTGGTCCATTAGAGTCGGCGGATTTAAAAGTAAATTTTTAACGAAAATGTAAATGTTTAATTTATGCATTTATATGTATAAAAGTGAAAGTAACGTTGTTTATTTGTCCCTTATGGGCGTCTAGTCGCTGAACCGATCTTCACGATTTTTTCAAAGTCAGGCCTGATCCCGTTCCCGATTTCGATTAGATCATGCGGAACGGGAAATCTTTTCATCTTGCAAATATTTTTATTCTAGCATGTCTAATATTTTAGAGATTTTGAAGTATTCATTGATGTATCGTGCGTTCAATTTTATTTAAAATCATTTTTTTTATGCGAACGAAAGATCGATAGAAATGAAAGCGAGCTGTTCGCAATTCCGCTTCAGCGCATGCGCAGTGCTGATCGAAATTGTTAAGTCTGTCTTATGGCTCAATTAAAATTCTAAAACCATTCAATCATTCATTCGAAAAGACAATCGATTTCAATTTCACTCGGAATTGCGATCGTTTTACTTTTTAATTGCACTAGTAAACGGGAACAGGCCTGAGTATGTTCATGTCAACGAGGGTCCAAAAACCGCGAAATTTGCCACATTATACCGTTCATCCGATTGCAATGAGACTTTGGAGAATGGTTGTGCCCCTTGCCCGAGAATGTTTCTAAGCTAAAGAAATTCGCGGAAAATGGTCCAAGAACCGCAAAATTAAAAAATGTTCTGTTTCGATAGGAACGGTTTGTCGGTTTGTCAGGAAGGCAAAAAAACGGGAAATTTCAAAAACTATACCATTCATCCGATTGCGATAAAACTTTGGGTTGGACTCTTGCTCGCGAAGGTTTCTAAAGTCCGATAATTGTGAAAATTAATAAAATTACCATCGGCGGTGTCCCAGAAATCTCTTCCAGCCAAATTCCAACCCAAAACCAATTCTCGGTGTCCTAGAAATCTCTTTCGGTTGGTTTCAAACCTCTCGTATATTATTGGGAGATTTTGGCAAACCAACCAATAAAAAAACCAGCCAATACACTAACCAACCAATAGCGACTTCACGAACCCACGCAATATATCACTGTTTTTGTAGTAGGACCATAATCTAATACACACACCTCTTGAAGTTCTGGGACACCGACGGATTTCTCGAGCGATTTACAAACCAACCGAAGCTAAAATCACTAGAGATTTCCAGGACACCCCCGCATATGAGTATTTATGAAATCGCTTAATGCTTATATTACAACGCAGGCGTTGTTAAATGGAAGCTGCAGATTAAACGGTCCAAGATATTGCGAAATTCGCTAATTTTTGATTTAAGCCTTGACTATTACGAAGATTTCATAGACGGCAATTGTAGTCGGGTAAATAGGAGGTGTAAACCATACGGCCAAAAGTCGCTCTGATAAGAATCATAAGGACTAGGGCGACGCCAGGTGTTCAGCTAGTTATATAAAAATTAATCAGAGTTCTCAAAGTACCGTACTTGCGTTCGCCACACAAAAATTACTGAACAAAACCAAGTACCGTACTCACACAAGTACAAAAAATGTTTCGTAACTTACTGTACGAAAAACACAAGATCAGATCAGACAAAAGTATTCTTATGGGATTTTCATTGCTGAACACGAATCCGGCCTCCAAAAGTGTCAATCACGTCGATATTTTGAGAAAATGGACCTAAAGTCTAAAAACCCTGATTTTGCCCTTTTCCGATCGCGTGTAGAGAATAATGTCGAGGTGCTAGAAGTCTATGTCAACCATTCGAGTCTAATCCAAAAAACCTTGAATCAATCTAAAATTATCATGTAGAACAACTTTTTCATGTGAGCTCGCACTCTACCTGCACTTATTTGGCATACTTACATACTCATTTGATTTGCGCTGTTTATTGTTATATACAGGCCTGTTCCGGTTTTCACTTTCACTAAATTTGCTCGAATTCGATTTGGCTACCTGTTCCGGTCATCACAATTCGATAGATTTACTCGATTTGAATTCACATTGCTTGGAGCCGATGAATTCAAAAGTAAATGCGATTTTGTACATAAAGACGTCAAATTAATGGCTTAAAGTTAATTTTGTACCATTGTTTAGTACCATTGTTTTTGCAATTTTACATTCCCTTAAAAATTATTTTTAATAAAAAAATTAATAATTTTTATGAATAGCTTCAATTTTGCCACGTGCCATCCAAATCGAATTCACATATTTTGTTCAAGCTGTTCTGGTTTTCACTTGTTTATGAAACGCTGGGAAAATGTTAATAAAATGCCGTTAAAAATAGAATCGGCATTTTAAACACCTATATTCAACTATTAGGAGTACAAATAAGTTTCCGCCGTTTTATTGTAGATGGCGCGGCACGGAGTTTCGGTTAGCTTTCGCAGATGATAACCGGCTTAAAAAATAGTTTGGACATTCAAGAACAACATAACCTATTAATATCATTGATTTTATATTGGTAAAATATAATTTTTATAAGTTGAAAATGTCAAAATTACAACCAAGTAAGCGTCATTTGCGGGAAATATTAGTTTACTTCTTTAATTTAAAGAAATCTGCTGCTGAGGCACATCAATTGCTCGTAGAAGCATATGGTGAGGGTGCTTTGAGTGAGAGAGCGTGTCGAGAGTGGTTTCAAATATTTAAAAACAGTGATTTCGACGTAGAAGACAAAGATCGCAGTGGAAGGCCAAAATTTTACGAGGATGCAGAATTGGAGGAATTATTGGAGGAAGATTCATCTCAAACACAAAAAGAACTTGCTCTAACATTAGAAGTCACTCAGCAAGCAGTCTCACATCGTTTAAAATCATTAGGAATGATTCATAAACAAGGAAATTGGGTTCCGTACGAATTAAAGCCGAGAGATATTGAACGCCGATTATGCTTAAGTGAAATGCTGCTTGCCAGACATTAAAAAAAGGGTTTATTACATCGTATCGAAACTGGTGATGAGAAGTGGATACATTATGACAATCCAAAGAGAAGAAAATCATGGGGATTACCTGGCCACGCGTCAACATCAACAGCAAAACCGAAAATTCACCGAAAAAAACTTATGCTGTGTATTTGATGGGATCAGCTAGGTGTAGTGTATTATGAGTTGCTTAATCCGAGCAAAACAATTACTGGAGCCCTCTATCGAACACAATTGATGAGATTGAGCCGAGCTCTGAAGGAAAAACGTCCTCAATACTATTCTAGACACGAAAAAATTATTCTTCTGCATGACAATGCTCGTCCACATGTTGCGGCTCCCGTGAAAAAGTACTTGGAAACACTTGATTGGGAAGTGTTACCCCACCCGCCGTATTCACCAGACATTGCACCGTCCGATTATCACCTGTTCCGGTCCATGGCACATGCTCTGACGGCGCAGCGGTTCACATCTTATGAGGATACCAAAAATTGGGTTGATTCGTGGATAGCCTCAAAAGACAAGGAGTTCTTCAGACGTGGGACTCGAATGCTGCCTGAGAGATGGGAAAAAGTGGTTGCAAGTGATGGGCAATATTTTAAATAAATTTATATTACCGTTCTTCTATAATAAATATTTAATCTGTGTTAAAAAACGGCGGAAACTTTTTTGTACTCCTAATACTATCAACTATTTTGAGTGATTATTTATTGGATTGTTTTGATTCACCAGTGAATCCATGGTCGTTATCAAAAAATTCAAAATGGCAGACATATTTTATAAACTTGGTCGATTTGATTGAATCTTGTTATTATGCGGTATTATGATTACGATTTGCATAAAACTTGGAATTTTTTTTTTTTAAATAGCATTGAGAAACTAAGTTTTACATTATGTATTGTCATGTTCCAAGACTTGTTTCCATTTGTTTGATTTTCGAAGCAAACGTAGAGTGCGCGCGCACATTAAAGAGTTGTGCTACATACAAATTTTGGATTGATTCAAGGCTTTTTCGATTTAATTCAATATCGATTTGATTCGCTTCGTTCATTTGAGACTTCTAATATAGTCTCTACACGTGATCAAAAAAGGGTTTTTCAGACTTTGAGTCAATTTTTTGAAAAATCTCGATGAATTGGGCACTTTTGAATGGCAGACTCGTGTTCAGCGATGAAAGTCCTATAAGAATATCATTGTCCGAACTTTGAGTCAGAAAAATCGTTAATTTTTGTCGACCTGTGTGACTACAAAGTAGATTTGTAAAGAGTGCTTATTCAATTATTATAATATAGTATTATCTTGTAGTAGTTTTGAGTTAAGTTTAACTTTTAAAATATTCTATAGTTCATCTGAACTAAGTCTGCTTCTGTCTTTCGACTAAAACCTGAGTGGCCGGCACAGTTAGGTACAAAATGATTATAGGGCCCTGTTCCGGTTTTTGAGTCGATTTTCGTGGAAGAGTTAACATTTTGCATCCAAATTGAATAACGTTGTATAGAAGGTGAAAAATATGCCTACGGCTACTAGATCTGGTATAAAAAGACTCGAATTCTTTTGAGCAACTGAAATCGAATGCTCAATGGTAAGTGAATTCAATTCGAGAGAAAATTACTACGTGATCTAGTAACCACAGATTGTCTTGTTACTTACATACAATTTAATACAGCTTAAACGCGAAACATTAACGTTTACACGAAAATCGAGTCGAAAACCGGAGTTTCGGACTTTCAGTTTGTATAAATATGTGAAAAATCACTTAGCAGGCCGATAACTCATAAATCAACTTTTGAGCAGAGCTAGCAAATAACAATTGACCATTTTTCTTTGTCCAAAAATAACAGTTCTTTAAGGACCCTTTGAGCAAAGAGTCGGAGATGAGCCGTTCTCATCGGCTCTTGATCATTTCGCTCTTTGCTCAACGAACAACCAATAGGTTTTATTCCCTTTTGCTCTGTTCATTTGCTGACCGAATCGAGCGAAAATTATAAAAGTCACTTGCGTCTGTGTGTGTGTGTATGTGAGAGTGAGCTGTCTGTTTGGGCTTGTGACTCGCTCAAGCCACATATACAAACAAACAAAAAACAAATAGAGAAAAAAAGATCCTTTGAGGCGAGCAGTTTTTTTTGCTCACCTGCTGACTCTTAATGTGAGAGAGAGCGCTCAATCGGACCGCTCTCTATAAATTGTTATTAAATGAGCAAAACAGGAACAACTCAACTGAGAACAGTCAACTGAAAAAAAAAAAAAGAGAAACAAGGTATTCTGCTCAGAGCGAGAGCAAGCGTTCATGTTTCAATTGTTCAATCAATCGTTCATGTTTCAATTGTTTCTTACGAACTCTGCTTTTGAGGTATAAGTTTGCAATTATTGATGAATAACGCTTATGGACTTAATCTGGCAGGCAATAGAGTTTAGTGCCAAGGAGATTTATTAACTGAGAATTGCGCTTTTACATTGCTCCTGGCTTTATATTCCCCTTGATTGGGAGCAAATTTCATTTTGGATTACTATTTTAGAATTGCTTGATACGTCCTTTACGTTCTTTATAATTGGTCAGACATGGTACTTTTCGCGGCTCAGTATAGTCATAACTATGGCTATGTAGTTATGTGAAGTCGTCTGTTGTCTTGAAAAGCAGTTTTTTAAGTATTCAGCGGACTTAGTACCATGGAGATCCATAAACTGTAAATTTTGTTTATGAACTGATCCTACTGGCCTGATTTTCCACTTGATTGGCAGTGCACTTTTTCATTATTAATATTTTTTTCCTTTTTGGATTTGAAATAACTCACCGAAACTAAAATCGTTTTACAATTCGCGTTCAAAACTTGACTACATCTTGTACTTAATTGTACAAAACAAAAATGTTTCGTACGCACGAGTGCTAAACACAAATAAATTGGTACTTTCTTTTTTACGTACTGTACGTTACGAAATATTAACCGTACTTGTATTTTTCGTACAGTACTTTGAGACGTTGTTTTGTTCGGTATGTTTGTTTTGTTTGCGAACCCTGCTTACAGAGTGTATACTCTTTGTGCTTGTCAAATCTTAAACTGTTTTCAAAGACAACGCCGAGATATTTGACCTCTATTTCCGTTGAGACAGCCGGATAGGCGTATCGTCCTCATTCTACTGAGGTTGTATCTTCAAGTGGGCGGTACTACGATGGTTTTTGCGAGGATAACTATGTCATCTGCGTGTCCTTGGCATGCACAAGTGAATCTATCTATCTGCCTATTGTGGGGCTTATTCTTCTGTTTAAAGCATTCTTGATAGCACTATGGGATGTTCTGCCCCTCAATGTCTAGGAATGCGCATTAATCCACTTTCTTATCTTCTGTTGTTTTCTCGAGCATCTTTCCTAACTGATACAGTGCTGTGAACGGCCTGTTCTGTAAGTGGTGTGTTGTCTGCTGCGTTGCCTCCTTTAGCAGCTTATTGCTTATACTGTTGTCCAACAGCTTTTTTTTATCGTTTTTGATATGTCAAGCTGATGGGTCTGAAAGACTTGGGGTTAGGTTTAACCATCTTCCCTGCCTTGTGAAAGAACACTACCCTTGCTCTGCGCCAAGCATGTGGGATATACCCAGAATGCTTGTCATGATTTTCCTTTGGAATGGTAGCAGTGTTTTCTTTTCTTCCTGCAGGAATACTGAATGAATGTTTTCTGGCCCTGGGGAATTGAAGGTCTGGAATATTCCAATTGCCCACATAGTTTTCTCCTTTCGGAAAAAATTTTCTTGACTTTTGTCCAGTCGGAGCTACGAGGGTGATAGAAAGACTGTGGGTGCTCACGTTCCACCACGGGCATGTTTCCCGGAAAGTGAGTGTCCAACAAGAGATGTTCTCTCTCCTCATTGCTCTCTGTGTCGTTATCCTTTTTGAGCGAGATGTTGCCGTCAGGTCCTTTTCTAGACGGCACTCTATTTAATCAAGCTCCATCTTTCGTGTCCTTAATGGACTCGCATAATTTCCTTTACCTCTTTCTTTTGGCTTTCCTGATCTCACTATTGTATAGTGTCAGGGCCGATACTTCTTATTGGTAGGCAGAAGCGAAGTAGGCAGAGACTATGACCTTGGTCATAGTATATTAATAATTTTCCTTAGCATTATAAAGGCTCTGGGAAGGAATGCCTTTGGTCCCAAATTACCGTAGACTCTTTCGTATTTAGGCCCTCAATTTCCTCAGGCCGAGGTGTTTTCGGGTGAGCGTTCTAGCCAGGAGGGCCGAGGCTGCCTTTGCATAATGAACGGTCACCTGAACTAGCTTAGTGATTTTGATGACTTGAGGGGAGGTCATCATTGCGCCGTTAAGGGCGCGCTTCCTGTCGGAGCGTCAGCATTGCTCCCACTGCCTACGAACACAAGTGTGATGTCGGCTTCTTCGTCTTGCTGGACTGCGAGCTCTGAGCCGAGCTCTTGTGAAGACATGGGTTGCACTGCCTCCTCCATAACCTCCTTGTACTCTACGGGAGACTCCCGAGCGGGGGGACGAGCTCCTCGTCCTCAGCAACATCCTTTGTTTTTTTTGAGGGTTTGATCACTCGCAGCCTAGCTTCCACCTGATTCGTGGGGGCGTCCTGCCTCAGTCTCTTATTGATGGGCCTGTCCCGTACCTAAAGTTTTGTTGGTGACCTATCGAGACTATAGCCTGCATCTAGTCTTCGTCGACGCCAATAGCCATGAGGGCTTAGCCTTCTTGGTTCTTGGGAGTTTGATTTCTGATGCGAGCGATGCAACACGTATTACGAAGATCAAGTGTCTTATCAGTAAAATTTTTTCAATAAACCTGTCAAAAAATTCTATTGTTTTTGTTACAACAAAAATGCAAAGTACTCAGCATAGAGTCGTTACATTAAATGGATGAGCTTAATGCTCTTATAAACAATACTATCAATGTTAATAACATAAGTGAAAACGAACGAAAACGAAAACGTGGACAGCCAGGCAATGGCAAAAAAACCTAAGAAACAACTACTACGCTGTGCTGGACACAGAAGATCAGTGCGACGAAACAGTTATAAAAAAATTGGAGAGTCAAGTGTTTATCAGCAACTTGAGCAAACAAAGAGAGAGTTCGACTCAGAGCTCCTCAATAACAACACCAACAACATCTTCATTTACCGTAACTGATAACAACGACAGCAGCGAATCTCAACCAAAAAAAAAAACCCAACGATTAAAAACAACAACAAAGACATACGACCACTGAATATATACGATATACAATCTAAACAAATCATCAAACTTATAAAAGATTGTCTAAAAATCTCCCAATTCAAAATAAAAGAATACAACCAAAACAATCGTGCTGTTTTTCTTTCAAATCTGGACGACTACAAAAGAGTAAGAGGCCACCTGGAAAAAGCTAATGCAAAATTCTACTCTTACACACCAAAATGCCTTAAAGTAGATTCATACCTTATGAAAGGCATAAGCGGCAATACTTACCCACAAGATATCCTGGACGAGCTGGCTAACTACCAAACCGAAAACTTAAAAATAATAAAGGTCAACGCATTCAAAACTAAAAAGTCATCCGAACGTAACATCACACTACTAATGTTTATTGGGCAAATAAGCGCAGAAAGCAACGTCAACGAGCTGAAAAAAATAGACAACGTCTTATACCATCTCGTCAAATGGGAAGCTCTTCGCAGACCAGAGATTCCTCAATGTAGAAACTGCCAAAGTTTCTTCCACAGCGCAGCCAACTGCCACCTCACACCCAGATGCGTTAAGTGCAGCAAACCACATAAATCCGAAAACTGTCATCTTCCAGCGGAGACGCCTACTGCTAAAGAGAACCTTTTTTGTGTATTGTGCAACAAACCGGGCCACCCAGCATCATATAAAGGATGCGAACGATACAAAGAACTAAATCTTAAACTTAAAGCTAAAAAACAAAATCTCCAAAAAATTATGTATTTTCATCCACCCCAGTTAACCCTAACATAAGCTATGCAAACATTACCAGAGATCAACCCAACAATAGCCAAAACAATGTTTTTTCAGAATTACAGAAAACAATTCTCTCTCTTTGCAACCAACTACAAACCCTGCAAAAGCAACTAGTCCAACAATCGGCCAGACTGGATACAGTCTTTGAAATAATTATTTCACCATGAACCCCAATCCAACATCCCATAAAACATCTCCTAAAACTGAATATGGGTTTAACGACCTATTTTGATTTTAGTCTCCTAAAACTTTAAAAATTATAACGCTTAATGTAAATTCTATAATTAGCATAAGTAGACGTCTAGAACTGAGTAAATTTCTATCCGATAATAGCCCTGATTTGTTGCTTCTAAATGAAACAAAACTTAACCCTATGCACAAAGTACAATGTGAAGGATACACAACAATAAGAAATGATAGATTTGGAGCGTGTAAAGGAGGCGGTACTGCCATCCTAATCAAAGACCACATCAAATTCAGCAAATACGAGCACAGTCTATTAGACAAGCTCTCACACCTAGAAACTTGCATTAGGATAGATATTGATCTACACAATCCTAATAACTTTTATATTATTGCCGGTGATCTTAATAGCAAGCATACAGACTGGGGCAATCTGTGCTTAAACCAAAAAGGTACCTCCTTAAAAGCCTGGTTATCCGCAAACGAAATTATGTATACATCTACCCTATATGCCTCAGCCTTTCCCTCCTATCCAAAAGGTAATTCCTTTTTAGACATTTGCATTGCTGACCACAGAATATATTTCCATCTGGACAATAATACCTCAAAAAACGGCCTTAAATGCATTGACTACGATAGCGATCACCGAGCGGTAGAGTTCACTGTTTCCAACCGCGATGGCACTAACATTTTAAATTTTCTCAAAGCCCCTACAGTCAATAGCTATAACTACAAAAAAACAAACTGGAAAAAATTAAAAAACACACTTAACGTTTTAGTCCAACAAAATATACCAGCCCCTAACAATAGAAACTTAAACAATCAAGAAATAGACCATCACCTTATTAAACTCAACGAAATTGTTATTTCTGCCATCGAAAAAAACGTGCCGAAATTTACCAATAATAGCCAATTAAAGAGCTTAACAACCACCCTATAGCAAAAAAGTTACTAATTGAGAAAAGCAGGATACTTACTCTTATTAAAAAACATAACAGAATGGAAGTTCATTTAAATGATGACCGAACTCTTAATTACGCCAAGACAAAAATTAGATTTATTAAAAAGATGATAGAAGATTGTATTAAAACAAACATTAATAGACGAGTGGAACAAAAAATAGTTCATATCAGGTCAAACGGCCCATCCAAGTTTGCAAAGGTTAAGCGTTGCTTTGTGAAAAATACTGAAAGTACCATAAGTCACGCCAAAATTCCTGCTGACTACAAACAAATCATTGAAGAGTCTGGTCTAGACCCGAATAATATAGCAACTGACGCTGATGGCAACTATATAATTAAACCCCAAAGGGATATGCTAGACTTAATCGGCAGCCACTTCCAATCCGTTCACTCTGCTTAACAGATTGACACAGTCAACGAGGTGCTTAATATGATCAACAACGCCTTTAACCGGTTTCTGGAAATAAAAGCCAAGTATGAAGGCGCGGCATCAACGATAACCGAGTTTAGTTCATTAAAAAAGTCCAACGAGTTAGACCCTAGCCAAGCGAATAACTACTTTATTCAAGCAAGCGAATTAATGAATTTATTTGCCAAACTAAAGAACAAACTAACTACGGGCCTAGATCACATTCCTAATATTATACTAAAAAACTTACCAACTAAAGTAATTTTAGAATACTGCACTCTGTTCAATAACATGCTTAATAATTCATATTTTCCGCACCAATGGAAAACGGCAAAACTAATTATCATCCCAAAAAAAAAACAAAGACAAAAACTGTATTAAAAATAGGGGAAAGTTAACTTCGGCTCGGCCGAAGTTTTGTATACCCTTGCAGCTTCCATTGAAAACAAAAAAGTTTTTCTAAGACTACTTCTTGGACATTACTTTTCTAGGGGATCTATACTATAAAGATGTCTGATTTCGATTAAACTTGGTGAAATCATGGAAAAGCATAATACACTGTCAATTGCGAGTTTTTCGGCCGATCGTTCCTATGGGAACTATATGCTATAGTCATCCGATTTCGACCAATCTTTGTAGAATTGTGTAAAAGTATATAAACTAAGTGTATGCCAATGACAAGGACGTTTTCATTAAAAACAAAAAAGTTTTGCTCACTAGAACTAGTTTTTCGACCGATCATTCCTATGGGAGCTATATGCTATAGTCATCCGATTTCGACCAATCTTTGTAGAATTGTGTAAAAGTATATAAACTAAGTGTATGCCAATGATAAGGACGTTTTCATTAAAAACAAAAAAGTTTTTCTCACTAGAACTAGTTTTTCGACCGATAGTTCCTATGACAGCTATATGCTATAGTCATCCGATTTCGACCAAACTTAGTGAAATCATGGGAAGGGATAGTTAACTAAGAAATACGTACTTTGGAGACGTTTCCATTTAAAACAAAAAAGTTTTTCTCTTTAAGACTAGTTTTTCAACCGATCGTTCCAATGGCAGCTATATGCTATAGTCATCCGATCCGGCCGGTTCCGACAAATGTGCAGCGTATTTGTACCAAAAGACTTTGTGCAAAGTTTGGTGAGGATAGCTTTAAAACTGACGGAGGAGATAGCATAGAAACAGACGGACAGACAGACAGACGGACAGACGGACGGACAGGGCTAAATCAACTCAGCTCGTCGTGCTGATCAAGAATATATATACTTTATGTGGTCGGAGATGCTTCCTTCTATGCGTTACAAACATCCGGACAATTTTATAATACCCTTTGCAAGGGTATAAAAACCTTAGACCTATCAGTTTGCTACCTAATATTAGTAAGATTTTTGAAATCATCATCAACATAAATATAAACAAGCATATAGAGGAAGAAGATCTGATTAGTCATAAGCAATTCGGCTTCAAATACGGACATTCAACAGTCCATGCCATTAACCTTCTGGTTTCGGAAATTAACTGGAGTTGGAAAAAAAAATGTGTTACAGGGGCTTGCTTTATAGACCTGGAAAAAGCGTTCGCTTTTGAGCTTTTTGAGTTGTTAAGCTTTTGAGCTTCCAATTTCCACTTAATCTTCTCTTACTTATTTACAATATGTTATCAAATAAAAAGTTTAGAGTCCACATCAACCAGTCCTCCAGCGAAGAAGACTTCTCCGTAATAAACGGGTTACAACAAGGCACCGTCAATGCACCTATACTATTTAATCTGTATATTTTAGACCTAGTAAAAAAAATGACAATATTATTGCTTTCGCAGACGACATTGTCATATACCACGTAGACAGTACAATCCAGAAAATAAACGAAAACCTACAGGATAAAATAATCCCTATAACACGCTTTACTAAAAACTGGCAGCTAACAATTAACTTTGATAAATTCGAAAGTATATTATTCAGGCCGCCTATAAGAAAATGCAACTACAACGTTAAGAATTATTGGAAACATTTCAGCATAACCAGTAATGACGAAGATCAGGACATCTCATCATCTCATCCCATCTTCAAGTACAGTCAAATATCTAGGAGTTACTCTGGACCGGTTCCTCTATTTCAACAAACATGTTAACGAACAAATAGCCAAAGCAAACAAAGCTTTCCACCTATACAAAAGAATGTTCTCTTCCAATCTTTTGTGTAACAGAGTTAAGGTGATTATGTACTAAGCACTGGTAAGGCCAATTTTGACATATATGGTACAACATTTCGCCATCATATATGGAACGTCTTAGAAAATTGGAGCGTAGGATGCTAAGATCATGCACATCTTTGTATAGAACGCCAAGTAGCAACTTTACAAAATACCACTCTAATGAAAATTTGTACAAGTCAGCAAAAATCTGCAGAGTAGACATTCAAATAGTTAATTTGACTAGGAACCATATAAGAAGATGTACCGAAAACATGGACAACGTTCTCATAAGAACACCATTTTTAGAAAGCGAAGACTATTTTCAACAGGCATTACTGAACGGATACACACCACCAGAAGTATTCATATTTTTAGACAAAAATGGTTATGTCCTAAATAACGAGGGTACCCCAATTTTGTACCACATTAACAGAAGGGCAAGCAACAAAATCATAAATTGTAAAATCCTAACAAGCACAAACAAGCGATTCCACTGCAAAATATCCGACAAAGACAAAGCAATGTCGCTAGATACGGCCAAGAAATGTTGGTGGCTACCAGACTGAGCTATAAGATCCCCTTTTCCCACCCCTTCCCTTAACCCCCACTTATAGATTTAGGTTATTTTATTTATAATTAATTAAATATGCATTGTTTTTTCCAAATTTTTCTCTGCAAGCACATTCCTAAAATACTTATAGTCATAGCCAGTAAGTCAACTAACGTCATGTATTTCATAAAATGAAAACCTAAAGCAAAATGAAAGCTAAGGACTAGAGAGCTCGACTAGAGTCAGCGTCCATATCATACACTTTTGCTTATTTTAGTATATAAGTCATTTGTTATTAATTATTCCAAATAAACAATTAAAAAACATGACATGATCCTCCAAGTGACAGTCAAATAGCTATTTTGATTTCTCCGCATAGTGAGGACCCATTCATCCGCTTTTGCGGCACTCCTTGGGAGGAAATTGTGATATAATGGGGCGAGAAGGTCTCTTCCATTCGGTCAACCGTGACACGTTGCTCATCAGCCACTCCGCGGTCGTTTCATCGTTGCAGTCGATGATTAGGTGATCCGGCCAGAAATTAATATCGGCGAAGTTTATTGGCGTATCTCAACATGCTTCCAGGATCGCATCCTCGAGTGCAGATAGCTCTTCGTGGTTTAGGTTAACCTGAGGGTACTCCTCACCGCTACCCTCACCTTTTTTGCGACGTCTGCGGTTTGACGGGCACCAAGAATGAATGTACCACTCTAGCGCATCTGCTATTTGGTGCAGCTTCTGCTGCTCCCCTGGACGTGCTGAGCAAACTGTCCGGGTCTACCTCGAAGTCTGTTGCCTGGGAGGGTGCGCTCACCTTTAGGTCTTTTGACGTCCCGGCTGTGCATTGTCGCTTCGGCGTAGCTGTTTGTGGCGTGATATGGACCATACCTCTCTTTGAGACGGGGATGCGTGGCTCCTCTTGCATCCGGAGGACTGAGGCTGAGAATCCTTAGAACGCTTGTCCCCGCTGGGACGCGGCTTTTGTCCTCTAAAGGAGGCGGGCCGAGTTCCTGTTGAGGGAAGGGGATGGAGCTCGGTAAGGATCCCGTGGTGGATTTTTATTTTTTTTTTTAATTTAAATTATTTATTTATACACCTTAAGGCAAAATTTTACAATTTACTCTTACTATTTGAAGTAACTTATATTGTAGAGGGAGGGTTCTTCTAAAGATTTATTTTGTTGCATGTTTCGGGTTTGTTTTTTGTGTGCTTAGATGTAAGGATCTTAGCTCTAAGATTAAATTTTAGGTTGGTAAATCGTGGTGGGGGTTTTGGCTTGGACGCACCCGTTCCAGCTGCCTCTTTTCAAACTGTCTTGCGAAAGCGGTTGCAGCGATATTCTGCTGTACTTTTAATTGGTTCTATCTTTATGCATGAAAGTCCGTTTCTTGGGCTAACTGATAGTCGACCACCGGCAGAGGCCCAGGCGGACTCTCGGCACTGTTCGAGTGACACGTTAGTCTGGCCCGGGGTGCGATGGGATGGGATAGGAGAAGGCAGTGTGTAGGAGATGGGTGTGTGATGCAACTTGTTAAAGGCGGCAAAACAAACGCCTGGTCGCACTGTGGTGCCCGTAGAATAAATGTGGTTGCACAAATCAAAAAGTTTATGTGCTCCCACTAAGTTTTGAATTAACTTATCTTAGGATAACGATAACTGTTGTGGTAGTGTACAGGTTGGGACTGGCTTCAACAGTAGTTAGTAGGGGTGCTTGCGCGGTTGCCAGAAAACGGAAGATTTGCGGGTGGTAGTCAGGAGCAAGGCATACTTAACAAGGTAGCCGCACGCGCTCTCTCTCACTCTCTTTGCTTGCCACTTAAGTGTCAGTCTGTGAAAAACAGTCGTGAGGGAAGCATCTCCGATGACGAATTTTCCTGATTTGCCTCTAAATTTTGTCTGAGACTTTACGTGTTTTTGCTATGGCTCCATATGTATGTGTATACTAGCTGAACACCCGGCGTCGCCCGGGTTCTTATGATACTTAAGAGAGCGATTATATTTAATCTAGTGCAGGCTGCATGTCGTTATAAACTTTTTGGACCGTTCCATCTTTTTCTCTATATACACTTCATCATGATAATCTAAAATCCGTTTGGTTAATACTTTCTATTTACCCGTCTACAATTGCCGTCTATCAAATTTTCACAATAATCCAGTAATCTGCAGCTTCCATTTACCAACGCTGGCAATGTAATATAATCACTAAGCGCTTTCGTAAGTACTCATAAGGCTATTTTGGAAATTTCGCGATCTTTGGACCTTAGAAACCTTCTCGGGCAAGCGTTGCCCAAAGTTTTATGGCAATCGGATGAACGGTATAGTTTTTGAAATTTCGCGGTTTTATGACCATTTCCGGCCCATTTCTTCAGTTTAGATACCATCGCGGGCAAGCGTGCAACCATTCCTTAAAGCTTCATCAAAATCAAACATTTTGCACATTTCGCGGTTCTTGGACCATTTTCCGCCCTTATCGTCTACTTGGAAACCTTTCCGGGCAAGCGTCGAACCACTATCCAAAGATTTACCGAAACCGCAAATTGTTTAATTTTCGCGGTTTTTGGACAATTTTCTGCAAATTTCTTCAACTTAGAAACCCTCCCGAGCAAGCTTTCAATTCATTCCGCAAAGTTTGATTGCAATCGGATGAACGGTATAATTTTGCGAATTTCGCGATCGCAAGCGTATTACCATTGACCAAAATTTCATCGCAATCGGATGAACGGTATAGTTTTTGAATTATCGCGGTTTTTGGTTTCCCGCCCATTTCTTCAAATCAGAATCCTTTACGCGCAAGCGTCTAAACATTCTCCAAAGTTTTATAACAAACGAACATTTTGCAAATTTCGCGGTTTCTTCTTCTTGGAAACCTTCCCGGGTAAGCGTCGATCAATTTCCCAAAGTTTTAGCGAAAACTTAAATTTTGCAATTTTCGCGGTTTTTGGACCGTTTTCCGCAATTTTTTTCAACTTAGAAACCTTCCCGGGCAAGCGTTCAACCATTCCCAGATTTTCATTGCAATCGGATGAACGGTATAATTTTGCAAATTTCGCGGATTTTGGACCATTTCACAGACATGAGACATAGCCTATGACACTTTCCTGATCGACATGAACATACTGTGAAAAATTCGTGAAGATCGGTTCAGCGGTTTAGACGCCCATAAGGGATAAACATACTTTCACTTTTATATTGATGTATAGATATTGCATGCCCGTACAAATTTCTTTGCTTTGACTCAAGCGAGAACAAAAATTCATTACCCTCTCGCTCTCGCTCATTTTGACATTTATATAAGCGGCAATGAGAGTGGAAGTGCGGCTACCTTGTTAAGTATGCCTTGGTCAGGAGCATATAAAAAACACGTCCGTTCAACTTCAAGGCCTTAATTCTCGCTCTCAACTCGAGTCAAGATAACTTCACAATTCATACATTTGATAAACTTAATAAAGAACTTAGATCTACCTACACTTCTAAAGGACGGAACGTGGGTAATGGAACGTAAATATAACAGCTCTAAGCATTCCGGCCTCTTTGCACTAAGTGCAATATTGACTCTTCAGGGAGTTTAGGAAAAGCTTAGGACACTAGGGCATTAAGTCTACAAGGATCGGCAAGACCCCGACAGCGTCCAGCCAAACACTGTGTTTTGCGCTACTGGAAGACCCTTAGTACTCTGCAGAACCCCACTGCGGACTATGTCGGAGTAGAAGTCGGCTCCAAGCACGATTGCCACTGTAGCTGGGCCGTCGGAGTTTTCATCAGTCAGGGTAATATGGCCAAATTTCTCTTTGATGAGTGGATCGATAGGTGATGATGGAGTGCGCAGGTGAAGGTCGGGATCAACCTTCAAGATCACCTCCAAAAAAAAATCTGGGGTCGTCTGGGAACGGGTTACAGCTGTGCATGCTTCATCCGCACCGATCAATACGCTGGTCAGGTGAAATGCCCTCGCTAAGGAAGCATTAATGCGAGAAACTGCTTCGCATGGATCAATGAGGGCCCGCGAATCGTATTTGGTGGAACCATTGTCGATCAAAATGGATGCGGTAGGAAGTACATGTGGATTCCGGTGCTGCAGCAGCGTGGCTAAAGATGAAGGTTAGACTCTGGGAGCAGATTGGGAGCGCAGTCGTTGGACTGGAGAAACAGACCGGGATGTTTGGGGAAGGCTTCTGCATCCCTCTCGCTGGTGAAGCGAAGTATGGTGGCGTGTCACCGCTTCGGCAGGACCTACTAGAGTGTTGGTGGGCAAGGCAATTCGAGCAGTACTTATTGATAAGTACCACCCTCAACTTCTCCGCGCTCAACCTCAGGAAACGCCCTGACCGCTTGAGTTGATGGATGCCTCGGCAGACTCGGCACCGGTAGGAATCAAGACCTCGAGTTAGTCTGCGCTCATTGGCTTAGCTTTCTTCTCGGCGAGGACGTGGTGTCATATTGTGGATACGTTTTGTGAACCCGGGTCAATCGCCATTCATGCGAGGGAATATTTTCTTCTTTGACAACCACCAATTCTCCAGTTCTAGGTCCTTTGAAGGAAATCGCCACTTGTTTCGCTTATGGAGTTCTTGCAGATTTTCGACCTACCAGCGTGAGCAAAACAGCAGGCTCAAGGCTTTGAGATGCTGCCATCGATTGAGGATTGAAGAGGCACTTTCTTTAATCTCTAGTTCCGCCGACCAGGAAGTGACCTTGGCTTACTGCCAATGGATCAATCGGATCTTCTGACATCGGAGAAATTGGAGTTCAAAACTGCCTCAACTCTGGATAGCAAAGTGGCAAATTCTTCATGTGTGTATTTGGACTCACTCATAGCTTTATGGGAGAGAGTCTTGAAGCTTTTCACACCTGCTTCCCAGAGCCCTCCCATATGTGAAGCACCTGGCGGGCTAAAACGCCACGACAGATTCTGGTGACCAGTGTCTTCGTAGCCTCGAGGAAGTCATTGGCTAAAGTTCTGGATGCCCCGACAAAATTTTGTCCATTATCAGAATGAATCTGCCGGGGACACCCTCGTCTGGCACTAAATCGAGCAAAGGCTACTAAAAACGGGTCTGTCGATAAATCGGAAGAGGGCTCTTGATGGATGGCCTTGGTGATGAAGCACACAAGCACTCATACGTCGACCTTTGTTATTCGGCATGCTCTGCCCGTAAAACTTTTGATTTCGAATGGGCCAGCGAAATCAACACCGGTGTTTGTAAAGGGTCTGGAATACGTGACGCGTTCAGAAGGAAGATCGCCCATTAGCAGTGTCTTTATATTCTTCCGATGGATAACGGATATCTTGCATGAATGGATAGCGCCCTTTACAGCATTGGGAACTTTGCCCGGATCAATCGAACGACGAGCTGGTTTCCACCATGTAATGATAATACGATGTGTGAGTCGAACCCGGTGGCGCCCCAACGGGATGATGGCTGGCAATAGAATTGGATGTCGTTCGCTGTAGGTCATGGAATCGGAAGCTTGAACACGACCTCACGCTCTAATAACCCAGTTCTTATCGATAAGCGGATTAAGGTTGACAACAGAACTGGAAGAAGGCAGAACCTGCTTTTTGAGGAGACAACGATGCTCGTCTGAATATTGTATGCGCTGAGTTGATATAGTTACCTTTTCCAAGGCCTCTGCCAGCTCGTCCCCGCTCAGTTCCGTTGAGGAAAAGTAATGAACTTTCGTACAGCTGCTAATAAAACGGATTGCGTAGGCTATCACTCGCAAAGCTCTACGTAGATCAGAAAATCGGATAAGAAGGTCAGAACGATTTTTGTACTAAGTCAGTGGCATTTACCCCACGGCTTGCCAAGTCTGCAGGATTTTCTTTGGACCGCACATGACGCCATCGATCAATGGAGCTAGATCGGTCAATTTTTTCCTAAGGTTGGCTTCAAACGTGGTCCAAATGCACGGCGGCCGATTTAACCACGCTCGAGTCGGTCGAAGAGAACACTTCGTCAGGACATAGTTTTAATTCGGGAAGAACAGCTGCTGACAACTCAGCTAAGAGGAGAGCTACGCACCGCACGAGCCTCGGGAAGGAGACAGCTTTAACTGGGGCAGCTTGGGTTTTAGCGGTAAGAAGAATGCAGAACACACCTTTAGGTAGCTCCACACGAACTTAGATTGCTGCCCCGTATGCGTGCTGAGGGGCATCACAAAACCCGTGAATCTGCACTCTCGCTGTTGGACAAACTTGCAACCATTTTGGTATTTGAATTTGACTGATGGCTTCGAAACTGTGCAGAAAGATTTGCCACGTTTCACAGAGATTACTGGGGATATCGTCATCCCAATCCAGCTCTCTAATCCAAATCACCTGAATGAACGTCTTGGCTTGGATGATAAAAGGTGCTAATCAATCTGCTGGATCGAACAGCTTGGCGATCTGCGATAGCACTTCGCGCTTTGTGTAAGACACCTTGGAATTGGGCTTAGATGCGATAAAATGGAACTGGTCACTGGTTGCTCTATAACGAATCCCTAGGGTCTTAGCGATACTGGCTTCTTCGATTTCTAAGAATTCACTGTTGAGGCGATGCTCAACTGGTACTGCCCTAAGCAGAATTTTTTGTTGGAGGTCCATTTTCGGAGAGGAAACCCCGCCGTGTCAAGTGCTGCTCGCAGTTCGCGTATCATCGAGATCGCTGTCTGCTCCGAGTGAGACCCTGCAAGCACGTCATATCAGTTTTAATGATCTCACTCGCTAATGGGAATTGACCTTCATCATCAAGCGCAAGCTGCTCGAGGACTCGAAGAGCTAGCAACGGCGCACAGCTTACGTCAAACGTCACCGTGTTGAGCTCATAATCGTTTAGAATTCTCTGAAACGCGGTATGTTTTGGATCCACTAGGATTTGCCGGTACATTTTCTTAATGTCGGCATTAAAAACGAATCAAAAGCACCGCCCTTTTAGCAATTTGATGGTTAGATCACTTTGGAGAACTGGCCCAGGATGGAGAACGTCATTCAAGCTAACACCGTTAGTGGACTTGCTCGAGGTGTTGGACACCACCCGTACTTGTGTGGTTATACTGTCTGGGTTAAACACTGCATGGTGAGGTAAGCTGCTACCAGCCATGACTTTCCGCATGTGACCCATGGCCAAATATTACTGGATCAAGGCAGCGTATTGAGATTTTAGCTGGGGATCTTTTCTTAGACGATTCTCATTCTTGAGGAACTGGGCCATTGCAATAGACCTGGAATGGCCTAACGTGACATGGTCTGGATTACGGAACGAAGAGAATCTACATACCTCCCAGACTCCTGTCTACGAGTTGTTTTGCACAAAGAACTCTTCACATTTTGTGTCTGACTCTTCAGCCGGTCGTGCCGGCAGATCCTCCACCTGCCAAAAACGGGTAAGAAGTTTTTCTATTGCATCATTTTTCTTGACAGAAATTTGAGTGGAGAACGAAGCGATGGAATTGTTCGTGTGAGAAGGAATTGGTCCCGAATTTACCCAGCCAAAGATCGCCTCTTGGCCTAGGAGTGTCCCACATATCTTAGGACGGAAACTACCTAGCAAAATCGAAAGAAGAATATCGATGCCGATTAGGACGTCAATCTGCAAGCTTTTTGAAAAAGAAGGGTCAGCTAGAGGGATATCTGGAAGATCCTTGAAAGCGTCAGATGGAAACGATCATGATGGCAAATTCTCAGCCAGATTTGGCAGGACATAGGCCGATGTCTCAATTTGCATGCGAGGACGCTGGGGAGAGACCAAACTAAACTGACAAAGTTTCTGAGTCTGACCTGCTACAGCTTGATTTAATCCAGTAACACGCGCCTCTATTCTTTCAAATGGAATCTTTAGAATTTTGAAAGGCCGCTCCGAAATAAATGTTCCCTCAGAACCCGAGTCTTTCAACGCTCTGGCTGTGTACGTGGTACCATTATGCAGTATGTGGACTAGTGCGGTGCCCAAAAGCACACTTTGAGCACCCGACGCGAAATAAGTCTGAAGGTTTGAAGCAGAAGTGGACAGTATAGGATTGGAACTTGTAAACAGTTGTTGCTAAAGTGGAGTTGTTTTTGTGCAGCAGTGCGTGATGCCGCCCTTTGTACGCAAAACAACTATGAGGGCTCGGACAATCTCGCATTTGACGCCCTCTTAAGAAGCAATTTAAACATAGCTTTTTATTTCGGAAGTAGGTGTCTTATTCATCAACTGGCACTTGAAGGAAGCGAGTTCACAGCCAAACTGGATGATATTCCTTGGAGCAAACATCGCACTTTCGCGGTTTACTGCTAAGTTCGCCTGAAAGGAGTTTTTTTTTTTTTTTTTTTAATTCCTTTATTTAACAACTACTATTTACAAATAAGCACTTTGGGACAACATGAAACCACGGAAAGTTTGACAGAACATCTAAAACCTGCGGTACGGCCGCAAGGCATTGCTTCGCAGATTTGATGACCCGCCTACTCCCTGATTCTACGCTGCAAGTCCAGTCTCCGCAGAGTTGCCATAATGTTAGCTGCGAAGTCACACGCTGCCTCCCAGTTTCCCTCCGACATCAGCATGTAAGGAACTAAAGTATCTTCAGCTATATCTCCGCCCATCGCCCTGGATAGTTCCGCCCTCTCGGTGTTAAACCTTACACACTCGAATAAGACGTGTCTGGCGTCCTCCATAGGACCTTCTTCGCAGCAAGTGCACTCCTCGCTATCATCATGGCCGACTCTTTTTAGATAACTCCTAAAACAGCCATGTCCACTAAGGAGCTGAGTTAGGTGAAAGTTCACCTCGCCATGTTTCCTAGACAGCCATGGTGACAATCTCGGGATTAGCCTATGGGTCCAGCGACCCTTCGTGGATTGGTCCCAACGCTGTTGCCACTTCTCGATGCTCCGCTGCCTCGCTTCCTGCTGCTGTGTACCACTGTATGGTTGACTTGAGGCACTCAACCGTGAAGCCCGGTACCTCTCGTATCCTTATGTGGCCAGCTCGTTAAGTGGAATCATCCCGGCAATGACCAAAGCAGCATCTTCCGACACCGTACGATACGCTGAAGTAACTCTAAGCGCACTTAGACGGTACGCCCCACAGACGCCTTTTATGTAGCTAGAGTAAACCATGGACCTGTGCCAGATTGGCGCCGCGTATAAGATCGTGGCCTTAATTACACTCGCCAAAAGTCTTCTTCGCCCTTGTTTAGGACCGCGCGTGTTCAGCATGATCCTAGCTAAGGCGCTGCTTGACTTTGCTGCCTTCTCTCCGACGTAAGCCAGATGTTCTCGGAAGCATAGCCTGGTGTCCAGCATAACTCCAAGGTATTTAATGGCTCTTTTGGATTTGATTGCGGTTCCATTGACTCTGACCCAGGCTGACTCCACCTTTTTCCGACTGCTTATTAGAACCGCCTCTGTCTTTTGCGCCGCAAGCTCGAGACCCGCCGCGCTAAGCCACTGGTGGATGCGCTCAATGCCAGAATTGCACGCCTCCTCGGTTCTTCGAAGCACTTTGCCTACAGCAACAAGTGCCACATCATCAGCAAAGCCCACTAAATGCACTCCTGGAGGTAGAGAGAGTCGGAGGACCCCATCATACATGGCGTTCCATAAAACAGGTCCAAGCACGGAGCCTTGTGGAACCCCAGCAGAAACCACGTGGGTTTTGTTCCCCTCTGACGTGGGGTACGTAAGGACTCTACCACTGAAGTACGACCTGATGATTGCCTGGAGGTACGACGGAACACCAAATTCACCTAGAGCGCTTAGGATTCTGTTCCAGTCTGCGCTGTTAAACGCATTTTTCACGTCTAGGGTGACCACAAGACAGTACTCCTTAGATCCTCGTTTCCAGCTAGATCCCTTAATAGCACTGCGTGCAATTGTAACCACCTTGTCAATCGCATCCACTGTTGACTTGGCCTTTCTAAAGCCAAACTGATTTGGCGAAAGCCCACCTGCTCCACTGATGGCCTCATCGAGTCTCTGGCTTATGAGCTTCTCCAGTACCTTACCGACCGTATCGAGAAGGCAGATTGGTCTATAGGACGGTGGGTCGCTTGGTTGGCTTCTTGGTTTAGGAAGAAGTATAAGTAGCTGTTTTTTCCAAATGGTTGGAAAAATTCCTTCTCGCAAACACTCATTGAAAATATCCACAAACTGTGCTGGATGCAGTGTCATGGCTAGTTTCACAGCTCGGTTCGGAACACCATCCGGTCCGGGTGCTTTATTGGGCTGAAGGTTCATCGCTGCCGCCAGTATCTCTGATTCCGTTATCTCCTCTATAGTATTTGGGGTGAAAATATAAGGGTGCATGGGTAATTGAGACAAGCGAGTCGGAAAGAGATTTTCAACAATCTTTTTCAGCTCACACGGGTCGCTTGGTGTGGCCTGTTTATTGGCGTAGAGTCGTTTAACGACTATTTTGTAGGCCTGACCCCAAGGGTCGTGGTCAGCGGAGTCGCACAACTGGAGGAAGCACTCTCGCTTACTCGCTCTAATCTCATCTTTTAGCATCTTTCTAGCCGCCTGGTACTCTGCATGCCTCAGTGAAAAACTCGGCCTTCCTCTTGAACGCTGGTACAGCCTCCTGGCGTGAAGACACGCACGGCGGGCATCGGCAATACTTTCGTTCCACCAATATGTTGGTTCATGCCGTCTATAAGGCTTGCGCCTAGCCATGCTCGCGTCGCAGGCCCTTTCTAATTGAAAAGCGGTCTGCTGCGCTCTATCTTCTGCGGTTCCACTAGTTGTAAAAGCTACGAGAGCATTTGAGAACGCTTGTGTGTTAAAGGTTTCAAGCCGATACTCTTTCTCCCTCATTGGCTTCTTAGGCCTCATTTCTGCACGACCGCCAATCGAGCATAAAATGGCCTCGTGGTCACTAGCTGTATACAGTGACCCGATTCTCCACTGGGTTACATTATACAATGCTGCGCTTGCGAATGTAAGGTCAATGATTGAACCGCGTCCTGCTCTGCTAAAAGTATGCTGAGAACCGACATTTAGTAGAGCTATGTCAAGGGAGGCGAATATCTCCAGTAAAGCACGTCCTCTATGGTTTGTCGTGGGACAGCCCCATTCCTCGGCCCAGGCGTTGAAATCTCCAGCAATAACAACTCTGTTACGGCTCCTGACATCGTCTGAAAGAGCTGTCAGTGTCATTTCAAACTCGTCTAGGTGCAGGCTTGGAGCTAGGTAGCAGCTATAGACCCACAGGTTTCCAAACTTTGCGCGCACGAATCCAGCAAAACATTTCACCTCGTCCAGACAAAAAGCTGAATTCCCACATATCCATAGAGCCGCTTTTCCCGTTGTGTCGGATGCCCAGGTCCTTGTACATTCGCTCTGTCTGTGGTGTGGTTCGCTCAGTATTGCCAGGTGAATACTATGCTCCTTGGTGGTGTGTTCTAGAAGGGACTGGGCCGCTATACAGTGGTTAAGGTTTAGCTGTAAAAGATTCATCCTGTTAACTTAGCAAGGGCCTCTTGGTATACAGGACATTTACTGCTTCCCGTGTAGTGCTTGATTGCCTTTCCGCCTCTCCTAATGCATAAAATGCAGTTAGGTTCCTTGGTGCACTGTCTCGCTTGGTGCTCAATGGCGCCACATTTGAAACAGCCACCATTGCAGTTCCTCTCGCTTTTGCAGTTGATAGCTATATGACCAAATTCCAGGCATTTGAAGCATTTCCTCAATTGCGGTTTTACCCTCACCCGGCACTGAACCCAGCCGATTCGAACTTTGCCTAACTTGACTAACTGTGTCGCCTGGCCCTTAGTCAATGATAACACTGCTATCTGTGTTCCACCATAGGCAGCACGAAGCGAAATTACATCCTCGACGACTATCTGCAGGTCCACCAGTGCCAAGTTTATGGCTGCACAGATTTCCTCTTTCGATGTGTCCTCATCGATATCTCTAATCTCGAGCCCTTCTTTATCCTTAAGGGTTTTGACTTCTGCCTTGCCGCTCATTGCCTGTTCAATGGCCGTCTGGAGTTTAGCCGTGTGCGGCTGCGCTTCCTTTTCAAGGCGGAAAAGTAGGTCTCCTCCAGCTGTCTTCCTAATTCCACTCACCATTCCACTGACCTCTTTTAGCGATGGGTCGGACTTAACAATCTTCAGGACATCGGCGAACGTGCATTGGTCGGTTGTTTTTACCACGACTGCATCTGGTTTCGAGGTGAAGACTTGTTTTCTTTTCCTCCTTTTTTGGATCTTAGTCCAGCTACTTTTCGGCTCGCTTCCTTGAGTTGGTCCATTGCTTCCCAACACTGGGCACTTATCGGGATGCTCAGCGCGTTGTAACTGCATCTGCTGCTGTTGCTGGGAGCCATTCTTTGGGCCTTTAGCTCTCTTAGGGGAAGACTTTTTGCTCGTTGGTGAGTCTCGAAGGCGTTTTGGGGTACCTACAGGAACACCCGCCGTCCCTGCATGCACTATCACCTTAGCCGGGCCAATAAACGAGGGTGTGGTTTGCGATTCGACACTCTTGGACTCAGTTTCCGTATCACAGAACATGGCTGCCGCTTTTTGGAGACTGATGACTTTGCTCAGCTCGTCTCTCATCAACTGGTTGATGACCTTTTGACCTTTAAAAAGAGAACTAAGACCATTCAGAGTGGATCCGATATTATCAATAGCTTCTTTTAGGGTACTAACGACCAGACTCTGCTCATCGTGTTGGTCCTGATGCTCGTTTTGGGGTGTTTTGGCCCATCGGCCCATCGGCGTGCCCCATTGTGTCGGCGGGGATCTCGGCAGCGCGGAGCGCCGCAAGAAAGCCGCCGGGTCTTGGGTATCCAGGGTGCCTATAACTCAATACTATGCTGTATGGGGAGTCCCTCGTTGGCCTAAAGTTTCCCTTGGCGTTTAACCGATGGGAGGTATACCGCTCCGTTTCGGTCACCAGAGCCTCGTTATTTGGGCACCGCTGAGGCGGGGAGGTTGGTAATTGGTCGGATCCTAGACCTTCTGCTCCTTTTTCTCCCCAACAGCCTAGGTGATATAAATGAGATTTATTCTTTGATTTATTTGTTTAATTACAAAAATGTTTAAAAGAAAAAATAAACATTTTTTTTTCGGACCTCAGTGGGACTCGAACCTGCGACCTCCTGCTTCAGAGTTAGCCACCTCCGCACTCCGCTACCTGGGCTTCTGTTTTACTACTGTCAAATGCACTATAAGTCCCTCAGGAGCTTGTGACAGTCAAGGGGTATGCACTGCTTTGCCGACACGGCAGTATGCACTCTCCCACAAACACTCACTCGCGGCGAATATGCGGACACCGGTAAATGCACTTATGTCTGTTGTTATTGTAAACTTATGTTTGGCCAGCGGAGCCCCCAAACACTTTGAAAGTAAAATTTCACAAAAAACAGGCTTCTCTGTGTCTTTTGAACTATATATGTGATTTGGCATATGTTCATACACGATTGTACCACTTTGGTGGATTTGTCTATAGGGTTATTTCGGCAATTCACACACTTTTCACTGAGCTGATTTAACACACGACTTCTCTCAACCAGTGATGCTCGATGAATCTATCTCCTGAAAGGAGTAAACTCTTTTGCTTGTGGGTTTGATTAGAGCAGCCCTAACAGCGGCCTGCACACTCGAAGATGGCTTGACGTCTTTGCTCAGGAAAGTATTCATCTCTTGCCAGGATGGAATTTCTGCTTTATCCGACAGTGACTGCTCCCATTGAGACAAAGTCAATTTAGGGAGTTTGGAAGATTACTGGAATACGAGCAGGCAATCCCAATCTTTAGTCGAAATGCTGGAACGCTGAAGCCCGAGTTAACAGCCCTGGATCGTGGTTTGGAGATTTTTTAAGGCGGATCCAGATTTGTAGCCCACCTCATGCAGATTAAATAGGATTTTAAGCTAGCTGTTTACTAAAAGCCGCTTGTTCTCGAACCTATCGGTTAGTGCTTTCCATGCGGAAGCAAAATCCTTATTGGTAAGAGGAGATTTCGCGACGATGGCTTTGGCTTCGCCACTGGTCTCGGCGTTTAAAACTGCGAATCAACCCTCGTAATCCTTTTCGTCCTTGGTCCACAAAGACAAAATCTGATCGCAAAGGACTTGGAGTGTGAACAAAGTCACATCTTCAGTAACTCCAGTATTAATTCTCGCCTCAAATTGGCAAAGCTGATCGTTGACTCGCGGGCTGATTGGGCTGGGAGATTGATCTAATTATTCGCACAAAGGACTGTGTTGGTGTGCCGTCTCTTGTTAGAATAGGACAGTATCCTCCCTTCGAATTGCTGTCAGAGGGAACTGTCAATTGATTTTTTTTGCCTGGGAAACTCATGTCAGTGCTAAGCTGATATCAGTTAAGGGGCTCGAAATAAGTGGAGAGTGCGATATAGAATTTTTCACCAAAAAAGACACAATGTTTCGCCACTGAAAACTGAAAGGCTGACTATTTTCACCGTAAAAACTGTCCCAATATAATATAAAGCAATTGGCAATGATCAATTAACTGCAACGGAACGAGTGGAATTGGGAATCTTCGTACACTGGATTATATACCAAAAAAAGAATCCGAGAACACACTGGATTATTTTTCACCCCTTTTCTATGTTTACTGGCATCCGATATTAAATATTATTAATTAAATTATATTTCTTCTTTTATGTATAAACGTTTTGTTCAATGTGTATGATAGCCTATTCACACTACAGTCCATCTCAGTGGAACGATGAGAAGATGGTGAAAAATGAAACTCGTGTTCAAACTGCCACCGTCTACCGTCAGTGTCTTCTTCTTCACCCCCATAATTGAAGCGCAAATGTACTTCATCAAAATAAAATATAGTCTTAAATAGTTGGCGATATTAAAAAAAACCCCGGCGGGAGACTCCTAAATTCTGATAGGAGGGATATAGGAATGATAGCAAAAATCATTTAACTATCATTTGTCTAAGGCTAGGCGAGTTCAAAATGCATTTAGGCACTTGAAGGCAGGATTCTGTTACATTGGCAAAGGATTAGATAGTCGCCCAAAGAATAATGCAGCGCAACTATAGTCACATGAGTACAGAGTTGCTCCATCTCCATCTGCATGGCCATCTCCTCTGGTCCCTCTGAGGTCGTCGATGCTTTCACTCCAGAGACCACACAGTGCGCGGATACATTATTTTTGTAGCTAACATTAAACAAATGAACTCTTTTTTTTACAAAATTGGACACGTATTTTTCCGATTTCGCCCGCAAGGAAAACACCCGGGAAATTCGATATGCAAAAATCTATTTTTCATTCGATTGACTTGAAATTCGGTTTGTAAGGATAGTAAGTGAAATGAATTGAAATGTGATTTTTCTATGTTGGTAAATTGTAAAATTACCGGAAAAGCGTCGGAAAAGTTTGAATGGTGAGAATTTTATTTTTCGTCCGAATGAGTTAAAACTCGGTTTGTAAGCAAAGTATGAGAAATAATTGGACACGCATTTTCCCGAATTCAGAAAATCTGCGCGCAAGGAAAATTCCCGGGAAATTCAATTTGCAAAATTCTATTTTTCATCCGATTGACTTGAAATTCGGCTTGTAAGGATATTAAGTGAAATAATTTGTAATGTAATTTTCTGATGTTGGAAAATTTGACCTTAGGGTCGGAAAACTCACGGAAAACTTAGCTGCCATAAACCTATTTTCATCCTTGTGCAACTCGATAGAAGGCTCACTTGGCGCAAACACATAGAGTCGAAAAAGCTTCAAATCAAGCTAAAGGCCAACAGCCTTCACTGGCTAATCAACTCCCGTTCCCCTCTTAAACTGGAATATAAAGTCCTACTGTACAAAAGCATCATAAAGCCTGTCTGGACGTATGGCTCGCAGATCACAGTCAAGAATTTTCAGAACCATCACTGGAGCGCCATGGTACATTCGCAATGAGTGTATCCACAACGATCTCAGCATCCCATTGGTCGAAACTGAAATAGAGCAACTTAAACAAAAATATTCTGAGAAGCTTCTTACCCACCCAAATCAACTTGCAAAATCTCTTTCCATGCTAGCAACGCATTCTCGTCTCAGGAGAAATGACCTACCAACCCAGCGACTGACTTGAAGGGCCGCAGAAAACAAACTATCTCCAACTGGGGATGGTTTATAAAATAGTTTCTAGATTAAGATCTGAAAAATTATTGTTAGTCTCATTAAGAGAAGATTCAATAAATACAAAATAAGCTAAAAAAAAAAAAAAATCCTTGATTTGTAAAGATAGTATAAGAAATAACGAAAACGGCAACTCGGGCTGCCGTTTTTCATTGTACTGGTTGTGTGCGGGACCTAGACCTCGAACTGGAGGTGGAACTGGACCTGGACGTAGGGGTGGTCGTGGACCTGAACGTGGACCTGGAGGTGGCCCTTGAGGTGGCCATTGAGGTGGTCATTGAGGTGGCCATGGAGGTGGCCATGGAGGTGGCCAAGGAGGTGGCCATGGAGGTGGCCATGGGAGGTGGCCATGGAGGTGGCCATGGAGGTGGCCATGGAGGTGGCCATTGAGGTGGCCATTGAGGTGGCCATTGAGGTGGCCATTGAGGTGGCCATGGAGGTGGCCATGAAGGTGGCTATGGAGTTGTTCATGGAGGTGGCCATGATCGTGGCAATGGAGGTGGACCTGTAGGTGGACATGGAGGTGGGGAGGTGGAAAATGGTCCAAAAATCGCAATATTTTCAACATTCTTAATCTCGGTAAAACTTTGGGGATTGGTTAGACGCTTGCCCGGGAAGGTTTCTAAGTAGAAGAAATGGGCGGAATATGGTGGACAAGCCGCGAAATTTGAGAAACTATAGCGCTCCTCCGACTGCAATGCAACTTTGAGGAATGGCTGGAGAATTGATGGGAAATGTCCCAAAATATGTGTACAAGGCCAATCCTTATTTTGGGGCCGATCCGTATCAAATTGGGTTAGTAAGCTATACATTTTAAAAGTCCTCCACCAAGATAGTAAATGTCTGGAGAGACTTTATTTATAACCGCTGGCGGGGCATAAGAGTTAATCTCTGCTTGCCTCCTAGTTTTCTTTCGACGGCAGCATGTATGGGACTAAATTATCCTCGGCTATATCGCCTTTCATCACTCTGGATAGTTCCGCTCTTTCATTGTGAAACCTTTCACAATCAAACAGGACGTGCTGGCGTCCTCCACAGTCCCTTCTTCGCAGAATGTGCACTGTTTTCTATTATCACTCTTTTCAGGTAGCTCATAAAACATCCATGTCCACTAACAAGCTGTGTCAAGTAGACAGCCAAGGCAACAATTTCGTAATTAGGCTATGGGTCCAGAGGCCTTTGGTGGATTGATCCCAACGGTGTTGCCTCTTCTTGACGCTCAGCTGCCTTGCATCCTGCTGTTGGGTACCATTGTTAGGTTGGTTGACTTCTTGGCTTAGGAAGAAGTACCAAAAGTGGTTTTTTCCAAATGGTTGTAAAAATGCCTTCTCGCAGGCACTCATTGAAAAAATTCCCCAACTGTGACGGATGCAGTGTCATGGCAAGTTTCAGAGCACGGTTCGGAGCAACATCCGGGCCGGGTGCTTTATTGGGCTAAAGGTTATTGGCCGCCGCCAGTAATTCTTCTTCTGTGATCTCCTCTATAGTATTTGGTGTACTAACTACAGGGTTCAAGGGTGAATCAGACAAGCGAGCTGGGAAGAGATTTTCCCCAATCTTTTTTAGCTCACACGGTTCACTTGATGTGGCCTGTTTATTGGCGTAAAATCGATTAACGACTATTTCGTAGGCCCCCAAGAGTCATGGTCGGCAGAGTCGCACAGCAGAAGAAAGCACTCCCGCTTACTCGCTCTGATCGCATCTTTTATAATTTTTCTAGCAGACTGGTACTCTGCCAGTCTCCACGAAAAACTCGGCCTCCCTCTTGAACGCTGATAGAGCCTCCTTGCGCGGAGTCACGCACGACGGGCATCGGCGATGCGCTCGTTCCACCAATAAGTAGGTTCAGGCCGTCTATAAGGCTTGCGCCTAGCCATGCTCTCGTCACAGGCTCTTTCTATTTGGCAGGCGATCTGCTCCGCTCTAACTTCTGCGTTTCCACTAGATGTGCAAGATCCGAGAGCATCTGTGAACACTCGGGGGATTGAAGGTTTGATCCGTTACTCCTTCTCCCTTATTGACTTCTAAGGCCTTACTTCAGCACAACCGCCAATCGAGCATAAAATGGCCTCGTTAGCACTAGCAGTATTTATAGCCCCGATTCTCCACTGGACTTTATTATACAGTGAGGCGCTCACAAATGTAAGGTCAATTATTGTGCCACGACCTGCTCTGCTAAAAGTATGCTGGTAGCCGACATTTATTAGCGCTATGTCGAGGGAGTCGAATATCTCCAGTAGAGCATGTCCTCTAGGGTTTGTTGTGGGACAGCCCGATTCCTCGGCCCAGGCATTAAAATCGCCAGCAATGACAACTCTGTTACGGCTCCTTTTATAATCTGAGAGAGCAGATAGCGCCATGACAAACTCGTCAATGTGCTGGCTCGAAGCTAGGTAGCTGGTTTCCAAGCTTTGCAAGCTCGAATCCAGCAGAACATTTTACCTCGTCCAGTCAAAATGCTGAGTTCCCACATAGCCATAGGGCCGCTTTTACAGTTGTGTCAGATGCCCATGTCCTTGTGCATTCGCTCTGTATGTGATGTGGTTCGCTCAATATTGCCAGGTGAATGTTATGTTCCTTGGTAGTGTGGTCTAGGAGGGCCTGGGCCGCTATACAGTGGTTTGCAAAAAATTCATCTCGTCAATTTAGCAAGGGCCTCTTGGTTTACAGGACATCTTCTACTACCCGTGTAGTGCTTGACGGCCTTTCCGCCTCTCCTAGTGCATTAAATGCAGTTCGGCTCTTTAGTGCAGTGGCGAGCTTGATGCGCAATGTCGCCACATTTGAAGTAGCCACCATTACAATTGCTCTCGCTCATGCAGTTGATAGAGCGAGAGCAATTATTATGGTCGCAGTCCTTGAATGTCGCCCATTTGACAAGTTCGTAAAGACACTCAACGTTTTAGTGATGACCAAACGGTTTGGTGATGGGTTCTGAGTTACAAGCAAGAGGTTTCAAGGGTCGCTCAATTGACAACTTGAAATGATGACTCCAGCCTTATTTGCAGACCCCTACAATGATAGTGGTGCTGCGTTGTTGCCTTAGTTGCAAGTCAGATTGAGTGCTCATGTTTAAGTCCTTTAACGTCGCTCAGTTCACAGCTTCGTAAAGATACTTTCTAGATATTGTGATCACTAACATGTTTTTAAGTGATCACGTCGGGGTCACAAAAATGTTTGTGTAGATTATTACAGAAAGTACATAAACTATCTGTAATTGAGTTTCTTGTGTGCTTAAAAGCTGTTAGACTTACAGTACATAAACTGACTGCAAATAGGCGTCGCAGCTAGTACATAGACCAGTTGTTCTACGGAGCGGGTATCCTTCGATGCGCTCATTGAGGGTCTGAGGGATGCGCTCATTGAGGACACAGCGACAGATTCTCTGCTGCTAAAGAAATGTGTAATAGTTCTGGGATGTACTGAGACTGATTTTTTTAAGTAAGCTTAGGGCTATTTGTATGGTAACAATGGGTCATATTGATTAAAGTGAAAGTGTTTATCTAGCGGAAGTGTGTTGAAATTGGGTGAGTGCAATGGTCAGCAACTTCATTAGTTGCTTAACCTCTGTGAATGAATTGCTTTATCACGACGAATTGACTTATCGACTGACATGTGTAGCATAGCTGACAGCAGAAAAGTGGGTCACTATGTGTTCTGACCTTTCTTAATGTGTTGATTGTTTTTTGTGCGTAAAGTTTAATAAATTGAATGCATTTATTATAATTAAATAGAGATGTGATCTTAAGGGTTGGTTTTTGGGATAGTGTAGTCCGTGCTCCTGTTGATCTCTCGCCCAACTATGCAGTGTCAATAGCTTTGTAACGCCATGGTACCTGCCGCGCATAGACGTTGAACAGCCTTTTGTGCGATAAGGTGTGCTTGGACGTCCAGGAGGTTGAAACATAAGATGTGTTCTAATGCTTTGGTTGGAGTGGACCTCAGCGCCATTGTGATGCTGACCAATGTCTTTCGCTGGGTCTTCTCCATATGCTTTAGGTATGTGGATTTCTCTGTAGCTCAGTTACTGTCCAAGGTATTTGACGTTATTCTTTGGCGTTAGTGGTATTTCATTTATCTCAGGTGGAGTACATTGCGCTACCTTGTATCTTTTTGTCTTCTCGTCTTCTCTGCATTGATACAAGGTCCGGCTTATGTGGCCCATTTTAGTACCTCTTTAAGTGTGGTGTCCAGGATTGTAGGAGGATGTAAAATTTAATTCAAAATAATGAAAAATAAAACACTTTTTGGTTTTATTGAAATGTCGGAAAGTCAGAAAAAGAAACTGATGTGATATGAATATAAGGACAATTTAATTAGAGCTAGCAATGAGTGGCTAGGCTCTATAGTGACTATAGTGATAAGCTTTTATGCTTATACAAAGCTAAAGATCTGTTTACATTTGTATGTTTCACTTCACATACATATTCTGATTATACATAATTTGAAACTTCATTTACCAATTCAAATGCATATATTAGAAAGTTACATCAGTAACACAGTATTTACAGTTCATAAAAATGAGTGCACAACGGAAGAGTCCACCATAGGAGCCGAAGTGCCGCAGGGTAGCGTTCCCGGTCCTCTTCTACATGTAATGTACGCTGCCGACATACCAACAGACCCTCGGTTTACAATAAGTACTTTTGCGGATGATACGGCAATATCGAGCAGATCACGATGTTCAATTTATACAACAAGTCTCTTGGCAAGCCACCTAGCTAAAGTGGAAGAGTTAGAGGCCAACTGGTGCATAATAATCAAGGAGCAAAAGTGTAAGCGTGTGACGTTCACACTCAACAGAAGCACCTGTCACCAGCTATCCTTAATTGCAACCCTGATGTGCACCTCGATAGAAGGCTCCCATGGCGCAAACTCATTGAGTCGAAAAATCTTAAAATAAAGCTTCAGGCAAACAGCTTTCACTGGCTCAACTCCCTATCCCCTCTAAAACTGGAATATAAAGTCTTATGGCTCGCAGCTATGGGGAAATGCCTGTGCGAGCAGTGTGGTCATCTCCAAAGATCACAATCAAGAATTCTTAGAACCATCACTGGAGCTCCATGGTACATTCGTAATGAGTGTATCCACAACGACCTCACCATCCCATTGGTCGAAACTGAAATAGAACAACTTAAACGAAAATATTCTGAGAATCTTCTGACCCACCCAAACCAACTTGCAAAATCTCTCTCCATGTTAGCAACGCATTCCCGCTTCCGAAGAAATGTGCTACCATCCAGCGACTGACTTTAAGGGTCGCAGAACACAACGTTTAAAAACGCCCGTCGCTGTTTTGATTTCGGCCAAGCGAACTTTGTCAACTACCCCTGCCACCACGCTAATAACCCTTCCTGTGATCCAACGCTGTGGCGGAAAGTTGCCGTCGTGGACGATGACCACCGTGTTCGCTCCGCATCGAGCAACTGCAGACGGGATTGCTATTCATACGCTATTTGCTGCTCCTTCATCTGATTTCGGGCTCCGATGAAATTCGTCGCATTGTTCGAATATGTCTTCTTCGGATCGCCACGTCTTGCGATGAAGCTTCCAAGGACCAAAAGAGAGCAATTAGTTGAGAGATCAGAAACGAGCTCGAGAGGAACGGCATTGAAGCAAACACACGAATACTATACACATTTTGATTGGAGCTCCTCCTCTAATCCTTAGCAAAACATTTAGTGGACCGCAAAAATCTACACCGCAAAAAAGAAACGGTCGCACGTTTGTGAACCTATCCCCAGGAAGATTTATATCGAAAGCAATGGATGCATTTTTGAACAACTTGCATGCATTCTCAGCGGGCATTTACATTACTATTTTTAAGTTTCGAAAATTCTTGGTGAAATTCGCTTCTTTGAACTACTTCCATTAGTTTTAGTGCCGATAGCTGTAACTCCTGTGCACTCAGCTGCAGTGAGTCTGAGCGACATTTTGAAATATTAAAAATCTGTAGACATATGCGAATACTCGAAGTAGCTTGCCACATGATGAAAACCGACAAATGATGTTTGTGAGAAATCGGGACTGGAAACTACATACATACATGAAAAGTGAGGATTTTTTGGCCAACTGGATTCCTCTTCATATAGAAATTGTGGACCTTCGAGACAAATCGATTCAATAAGTTCCTGAACCTTGCAGCCACAATATGCAACACCTGCTGGGTTCGATTGTGATGTCACATGTCCTAGATTGCTGCCACTCTATTTGCCACAAAGACGGCAAGAGTCGAAGGCGGCGTATTGATCCAATGTAGGGTGATTTCTGAGTCCGTTTAAAAATACACACTCTCGATTCGACATGTTTTCAAGACTTGTCTGGCGCACATAGTTCAAGTCGTGGAATGGATTTAGCTTTAAGTGGAGCCACTCTTGCCTTTGCTGATACTAATCGGCAGCAAACTTCATCGTTGTAAGTGGCGCGAATATACCAACAACATCAAAATGCATGACTGGATGCATCAGAAAATCCATGAATTTTTATATCTGACCACCCACTGGCATAAGTAAATCGTCAAATTTTTTATGTGGTGGACAACCAACAAATTTTGAAATAGCTCTTGAAATTTCAAGTGTAATGACATGGGATTAGTTTCGTCTCACTGAAGTCGCAATCGTCAAAGGCTGATGGGGCATATTAAGCCAAAAGGGTCGAACAGGAGTGCAGTTACAGAGAGAATATTGAAATTTGTAGGGACTAATTGAGCAAAACTTTCTTTGGAAGGCAGGAACTCTCCTGTGGTTAAAGGGGCGTATGTAGTGAGGTAATGTTGCTGACCGGTTTAACATGGTAAGCCTAGCGCGATCCTGGCTTACTGCGCCTCAAGCGGACTCGCACCTCCTCGTGGTAACCCTTGATAAAGAGCGATGCATCCGCAAAGCTGCTGGCTAACGTGAGCAGCGATCCTTTCCCTGGGAAAAATATGGGGCGTTACTTCGGACTTGGCACCCGACTCTCGTCTAATTCATCCGCCAATGAAAACTAAAAAAAACGCCTCAGATACGGACCACCATCGATGACGACCCACGCAAACGTTTTAAGGACCACGATTTGAGGATATGCAACTGGAATGTTCGCACCCTCAACAGGGATCATTAGACGTTACCGCAATCCAGGAAATGCGATGGACTGGACAAGGGAATACGTTGAGAAAAACTACATCAACCAATGCCCCCTGGGAGATCTACAATAGCGGACATGCTACAAAGCACGAGTTTGGGTGCGGCTTTGCAGTCTGCGGAAGACTGCGTCGCTCTGTCATCAGCTTCACACCTGTTAACAAGCGACAAGCCGTACTCAGACTTAAGGCAAAATGTTTTAGTATTAGCCTTATCTGTGCTCACGCCCCAACAGAAGACAATGATGCCGCGACGAAAGACGAATTCTATTAGTGCCTGGAATGTATTTACCAGCTCTGCCCTGATCACGACATTAAGATCGTGCTAGGCGATTCTTACGCAAAAATCGGGAGAGAAGCCGTTTTTAGTGCGACAATCGGCCGATTTAGCCTGCAAGACGAAACCTCCAGTAATAGAGAGAGGCTAAGGGATTTTTCTGCGGGAAGGAATATGGTCGTTAGTAGCACAATATTTAAACACCGCGACAACAACATGGCGACCTGGAGGTCCCCTGATCACATAACGGAAAACCAGATTGATCACCTTTTGATAGACGGAAGCCATTCATCGAGTGTGCTAGATGTACGTGCTTTCCGAGGAGCTAGCATAGACTCGGATCACTACCATGTTGCAGCCAAAGAACGCACGCGTCTCAGTGTGGCACATGCCGCACGCTCTAGTACACGTCGAAAGCTGAATGTCGAGAAGCTGCCATCACAACGGACCTTCGAAGCCTACACAGCAAGACTCACCCATTTGCTCAAGGAAATCTCACCTTTCCCTTCAGGTATAAGTGAACAGTGGAAACATATTTAACACTCCGTGAGTACTGCTGCCAAGGAGACTCTCGGATATGCCGAGCACTCCCGAAAACAGTCATGGTACGATGCGCTACTGCAGGAGAACTCTGCAGTCGGGAGCAACGCGAGCTGTGAAGAGCGATACCGAAAGAAGTGGAGAGAGGAGAAGCGCTTTTTCAGAAGGAAATAGAATGAGCAGAAAAGGCGTATACGTGAGGAAGTCGAAAGCCTGTTCTGCATGAGTGAGACTCGAAAATTCTACCAAAAAGTTCGGCGACTTGCTGAAGGTCTAAGGCCCAGAGCCTCACTATGAAAGGACGAAGACGGAAATCTTGTCACAGATCCAAAAGTGTAACTAGACAAATGGAGAAACTATTTTTCCAACCTGCTGGGAGGCGATGACGAACCCATTGACGTCACTGGAAGTTGTGGAACCACCAGTCGATGATATAGAAGTAGACCCACCGGACCATAACGAAGTCTGGATAGCCATAAAAAGGCTAAAATTAAGAAATCAGTTGGAGCTGATGAACTGCCCGCTGAATTGTTCAAGGCTGGCGGCGAGGAGCTGGTAAGGTGCATGCACCAACTCATATGCAGAATTCGGTCCGAAGAGAGTATGGCCGAAGATTGGAGTCTAAGTGTTCTCTGCCCAATACTTAAATAAGGAGACCTGCAATCTGCGCCAATTACTGCGGGATCAGTCTCCTACCCATTGCATATAAGGTTCTGTCATGTATCTTATGTGAACGTCTAAAGCAAAGAATGCGCGAACTGATCGACCCTTATCAGTGTGGCTTTAGACCTGGTAAATCGACCATTGACCAAATATTCACATTGAGACAAATAGTGGAGAAACCCCAGCACCTACCATCTTTTTGTTGATTATATAGCCGCTTTCGACTCACCGATAAGGTCAAAGTTCTTTGAAGCCCTGTCTACTTTTGGTATACCAGCAAAGCTCGTTGACCTTGCATGATGACGCTGAGAAGCTCACAAAGCTCCGTCAAAATAGGAAAGAGCCTTTCCGAGCAATGAGCTCCGCACCCGTATGAACCACGAACTGTATGAGCCCTAGACTGACCTAGTCAATCGCATAAAACAACAGTGGCTGCGCTGGCTTGGACATGTTACTCGTATGGATGAAGAAGCTCCAGTAAAAATAGTGTACAGGCGGAAGGCGAACGAGAGAGGGCTCTGCTCTTGAACTCCTTACTGAGCCCATAGTAACATCGGTTTGCAAGAGTTATTCTTCTTCGGATCTCCAGACTGCTGTTGTTGTCGCTGGTAATCATCTTTCCGAGGTAGACAAAGTCATTGACAACGTTAAAGTTGTACTCTCCCATTGCATTAGATTGTTCAAAACGCTAAAGTTCACTGCGCGCTGAGACTACGAACTTCGTCTTTTCCTCATTTACCGCTAAGCCCATGAGTTTTGACTGCTTCTCAATCTCTGAAAACGCCTTGCTTACCGCCCGTTCCGATTGGCCGATAATGTCAAAGTCATCGGCATATGCAAGTAGCATTATATCTTTATAAAATATGGTGGCCGATCTGTTAGCATTTGGGCACTGCCGCAGTATATACTGCAGATTAAAGAAGTTACACGATAAGGTGTTACCCTGCCTAAAGCCTCTTCTGGTATGGAAAGACTCGGAGAGGTTCTTTCCTATTTGGACAGAGCTTTGTGAGCTTTTCAGCGACATCATGCAAAGTCGAACGTACTTTGCTAGGATACCAAAAGTAGACAGGGCTTCAAAGCATTTTGACCTTATCGGTGTGTCAAAAGCGGCTTTATAATTTACAAAAAAAAAAAAATGTTGGTTTTGATATCCGGCTAATGGATTTCTCCAGTAATCGACTCAAAATGAATGTCTGGTCTATGGTGGATTTACCAAATCAAGGACACTGATAAGGTTCGCTCGGTTCGTTCATTCTCGGCTTTAGACTATCACATAAGATTCATGACAGAACCTTATATGCAATGGGTAAGATACTGATCCCGCGGTAATTGGCGCAGACTGCAGGGTCTCCTTTTCAACTATAGGACGGAGAATACTTAGACTGCAATCTTCGGTTATGCTTTCTTAAGACCATATTCTGCATATGAGTTGGTGCATGCACTTTACCAACTCCTGACCGCCAGGTTTGAACAGTTCAGCAGGCAGCTCATCAGCTCCAGCTGATTTCTGAATTTTAGCCTTTTTATTGCTATCCAGACTTCGTTATGGTCCGGTGGGTCTACTTCTATATCATTGACTGGTGGTTCCACAACTTCCAGTGACGTCATTGGGTTCGTCACCGCCTACCAGCAGGTTGGAAAAATAGTTTCTCCATTTGTCTAGTTCCACTTTTGGATCTGTGACAAGATTTCCGTCTTCGTCCTTTCATAGTGAGGCTCTGGGCTTAAGACCTTCGGCAAGTCGCCGAACTTTTTGGTAGAATTTTCGAGTCTCACTCATGCAGAACAGGCTTTCGACTTCCTCACGCATACGCCTTTTCTGCTCATTCTATTTCCTTCTGAAAAAGCGCTTCTCCTCTCTCCACTTCTTTCGGTATCGCTTCTTCACAGCTCGCGTTGCTCCCGACTGCAGAGTTCTCCTGCAGTAGCGCATCGTACCATGACTGTTTTCGGGAGTGCTCGGCATATCCGAGAGTCTCCTTGGCAGCAGTACTCACGGAGTGTTAAATATTTTTCCACTGTTCACTTATACCTGAAGGGAAAGGTGAGATTTCCTTGAGCAAATGGGTGAGTCTTGCTGTGTAGGCTTCGGAGGTCCGTTGAGATTGCAGCTTCTCGATGTTCAGCTTTCGCCATGTACTAGAGCGTACTGCATGTACCACACTGAGCCGCGTGCGTACTTTGCTAGCTCCTCGGAAAGCGCGTACATCTAGCACACTCGATGAATTTCTTCCGTCTATCAAAAGGTGATCAATCTGGTTTTCCGTTATATGATCAGGGGACCTCCAGGTCGCCATGTTGTTGTCGCGGTGTTTAAATATTGTGCTACTAACGACCATATTCCTTCCCGCAGAAAAATCCCTTAGCCTCTCTCTTCGTCTTGCAGGCTTGCAGTTTCGTCTTGCAGGCTAAATCGGCCGATTGTCGGACTAAAAACGGCTACCACGGGTAGGTGTGAGTCGACTTGAGACGCAGTAAGCCAGGATCGCGCTGGGTTTACCATGTTAAGCCGATCAGCAACTTTACCTCACTACATACGCCCCCATAATAACCGGAGAGTTTCTGCTTTTCAAAGAAGCCCAGTGAGCATATCATCCACATAAAAATGACAACAGATGACTTTAGATCCGATTGCGTGAGTATCCTTGTGTCGAAGACCAAGTTCATGCAAACAGGGAATGGTGCTGCAAAGGTACCATAGGTGACCGTATTTAGCCGACATATTCAAATCACTTTCAGACACCATAACTTGCCTATAAATTTTTGCAATATCTGCCTATAGGGCAAATACGTTTAAGCGAAATCGGATTAATGATACAAATAATTCCTTTTGAATAGTTGGTCCCACCATTAATATATTATTTAGAGACTTTTCAGAAGTTGTTTTGCACGAAGCATTAAAAACAGCTAGGAGTTTTGTGGAGCAACTATCAGGCCTCAGGACACACTGACGTGGAACGAAATAATGTGGTCCTGGTGGAATGATATTGTCTGTGTCCGACATGTGGCCGAGCTCATGGTTGCTACTACAGAGTGTTTCGCTGTTTCCACCGATTTTCCATTCGTGTATAGGTGTTGGTTATTCTCTTGGTCTGGTTCATGCCTTCTATTATGTGGAGGTCTAGTAATTTTTCCATTGTTTTAAGCAGGAATGAGCTGAGGCTAATTGGCCTGTAGTCTTTTGGTTGCACTTGAATGCATTTCCCCGCTTAAGGCAGGAATTCTCCAGTAAGCAGGAACATAACCCAACCTTAGGCAGGCTTCATAAGTGGATTGTAGCCTTGGTACGACTACGCCTTTAGTCGTTTTTAGCATGGCGGGAATTATACCATCCAGTCCAGGGGATTTGTAGGTCGCGAACGAGTCGATCGCCCATCGGATTTTTCCTGGAGTGATTTAGTTGGTTGGAATGTTTATTTGTTGAGAGTGTAGGTCCTGAGGCGTGCTTGGCTCGGTGACTATAGTGCAGCCCGGGAAGTGCGGATCAAGAAGAGTGCATGTTGCGTCCTTGCTGCTTTCTCTTCAGTGACCTTCGTCTGTTTTAAGTTGACTCTGCATGGGTGACTGCTTTGAGAGCAGTGTCCTGAGTCTGGCTGTATCCGAGAAGGTTCTCCACGAGAGCTGCTGCGCCTTCCTTACTTCTTTTTTGAAGAAGCGAAGTCTTATCTTGCACTCCTCCCAGAGAATTGCTTCATCCGCTTGTTTGGTGATTTTGAAGCATTCTTGAACGTCCTTCCTCTGCTCTTTCTGTTCTGGGTTCTGGTTCTCCGTTTTGTAACTGTGAGCTTACACGAGTTTTTGTATGCTTCGGTGAGGTTAACAGTTACTAGGTTTATGCAATGAAATTCATGATTTCTTCAATTTGCAAGACCAAATTTGTTCCTGTTTATGCTGCTTTTATGAATTCCCAAAATGACCAGCTCATATATGAAATAACTAAAGATCTGGCAACACCAGCGCAGCGATAAGTTCTCTGCGTCTCGGCATTTCGTAAATAGGCGGCAAATTTAAAGTCAACTTTCGTGAGTAGTCAAACTCATGAAATGGTGTTTAAGCTCGCACTCTCGGAATCATTTCATGAAAGGATTTTCCAAAATGAGCTTAGCATAAACGTATTAAGAGAGTGTCTTTACGGACACCTCAAATGGACGTTGGCGTAGACAGTTTTGACTCTACCGTTTTAAGGTACTTTGCGCAGTCTGTGTTGCGGGATTCCTATAGACGGTTCTTGTTTGGCTGTAGTGAAATTTGATCCTGAATTGGATGTACTTGTGGTAAGAGAAAAAGGGTTTTTGAAGACTCTCCTTTCTGACGCCGAGTACGTTTCTTAGGGTGAGGCCGGTCGAAAGGGGATTTCAGGCCCGGGGAATTTTCCCATGTTGTACATAGTTTACTTAAGTTTTCGCCCAAACATCCGGGCTCCGGGCATCTCTCATGATTGATGATATGCCATTGGAACGCACCTACAAAGTTGGTAATTTGGGAGTACAATTTATGCCCAAATTATGTTTCAACGGTCATATATCGGTCATTGCCAATAAAGATATGGGAGTTCTTGGTTTTATCAAAAGATGCCTAAAGAATTTAATGACCAACCAATTACATATTTCTCTGGTCAGACCTATTCTTGAATTTGGATCATGTGTCTGGTCTCCATACCACCAACCAAGTTTTTAATTTTCGCCCTCCGTGGCCTAAATTGGGATTCTAATAGGCACCTATCACCGTACGAACATAGACTATGCTTGTTGGATCTTCCATTTCTCAATAGTCGTAGAACTTACCTTAGTATGCTTTTCCTTCATAAAATACACATGCAGGCAGCAAATGGAACTACAACCCGACTCTTAGTCATAAAAAATTACCGGCTGGACACACTTAAAACACTTACTCGCTAAAACCCATTACCCACCTGAATATGTATTTATAAATTACTTACTGATATAGGATAACAATTAACATTTAGATATAAATTAACTGATAAAAACACACAATTCTCAACCACATAAAATCTCGCAAATGAACAATAAGTCCTAATGTAAAATCCCTACAGCTTGACATACGGGAAACAAACCCCAAGCACAAATAGTAAAATAACACATGAAATAATAAAATAACACATAAAAAAATAACAGTAAGCTGTAAAAAATTAGAATAAGGTTGAGAATGACTCAAGCGCTCTGCTTAGCCTAATAAGTTTTGGGGTTCCGGCACGTGTAACAAGGAATTATGTCCTGAAAAATTTACATCCTTGTCTCGCGAACTATGCTCATTATGAACCCTTTCGAAACCTTTGTCTAAATTACAATAATTTTTACCATCTCTTCTCTGTAAACTCTCCTCTGCTATATGTAAGAAATATTCAATTGCCTGACTTAAATTCGTAATGTTCACTAATCAGTTCGACTGAACTTTGTTAAACTATAAACAATAAACTAAACAAACCGTCTCCAACGATTTCTACACTTAGATTAGTTTGGATAATAAAGTTTAGGAGAGACTCACCTCTATCGTTAATATCCGAGCTGCCCCACACAGTGTGGTGTGCGTTGGCGTCAGTCCCGATGACGAGGGGTAGCTTCTTCTTGCCTGCCTCCGTCGATAATCTTCCTAGCCCAGCCGGTGGTGTCTCTCAGTCATGCGCCATGTCGCAGGATGTCATTAGTATTGACTCGTCTCGGCTACTCTCCGGGGCCACACGGACTACGTGTTGTAATTATTCATAAGATAAGCATAGATGCCTTTTCTTACCAGAACGGCGGTCCTTGCTCTACTTACTGCGATGGGGTGAAAGGTGCTGTAGTTTTGCGACTTTTGCCCGGAGACCTTGTTTCCCGCCTCTATCCAAGTTTCCTGTACTAAAACCACATCGACGGGTCCTTTTTTCCGTGTTAGAAGGAGCTCAGCAGAGACGATCTTGCTTTTATGCAAGTTGACTTGGAGGACCCTCAACTGCATGACTGTTGTCAGCGTCCTCTGGCCCAGATGGGTCAACTTGCATGATCGTGTCACCATCCTTATCGTACTCAGCAGAGTGCACTGCTCCCGTTGGTTAGAGCAAATCCTCGGCCTCCTTGTTGATCTGTAGGACTTTGTGCTATCCGCTTTTGTCGGGCTTAGCAACATGTAATACCTTCAAGACACCAGTTGCCACTGCAACAGTTTCAGCGCCTGCTCCTTTAGTACGACCCGTGGCACTTTCGCTTTTAGAACGGACGGAATGCCAGTTCTGTCCATGATCTCCAGCTGGGCACTCTCCCACAGTATGCCCAAGTCTGCAACTACGCTTTTGACCCTCTCATGGGTGAGGTCGTCTTTACATTTAAAGATTTTTATACCAAACAGACAGCCTGCTCCGTCGAACGCTACAGTTTGCCCTTCTGGGTCCACCATCCTTTTAATTATCGCCTCAAACAGCTTCTCATCAAGTGTTCCGGCTTTATCTTGCCGTCTAGGTCACTTTTGTCGGCAAGGGCAACGGTGAGGTGACGTTTAGCCACGTCGCTGGCTGACTCCTTGGGCTGGTAGTACTTCTTAGGGAGGGGTTGTGCCTGTTCTTGCGGTCTTGGGAGTGGCATTTTGCTGGCGGGGCCTCCGCCATTGCCTGCTCAATTGAACGCTGCCGCTTGTTTGCCAAACTCTCCTCCACCTTGTTGACGTATTTTGCGAAGGTGGGTTGCATCGCCGGTTTCTCCGCAAACTGTTTTCGACCCTCCTTAATCTTTTGCTCGGCCCACGCAAGCTTGTTTTTCTCCTCTAGGGTGACTTTAACCGCTTCCGACTAACCGCGCCATGATTTTGAGAGCCCCTTTGTAGTGGACTTTCGCTCGCATGCCGTCCTTGGTCCGTTTGGGGTTTCCTTGTATTTGGTACTAGACCACGCCAAAACTGGAGAAAGCAGCATCTTTTCCTCAGCATATATCGTAATTGATTCTACGTGCGATTCACAGTCCGAGTCTACATCGAACTCGGAACTGTGCCACTCCTTGGCTGGATTCGTCGAGCTGGCAGTAGCTGTGCAACTTTCATGGCCTGCTCCAGCCACGACTGAGGTGTGACCGCTGGCGACACAAGGAGGGGATCTCTCCCCAGCGTGCCCGCTAGTGGTAGCACCCACGACTTCCACCTACGTTTGGGCTGATATCCCAGCCCGAGTTTGGTTCCATATACTGCATTTTATGCCTGCTGCCAGGCACCTCTAACCATGGGTCTGGCTCAACCCTACATTGAGTTAGATAAAATTGTCCATCACCTTAGCTGGGCACTGCATTTTCTGGGTGTGAGACGAGCAAGAGACATTAGGTATTACCCGCTTTAAGCCGAGGTACATACAGTGTTCATTGCCCAGCCGATACCCTCGTGGAGGGGGTCTGTTATAGGATTTTTGTCAGCCACGAGTTTTTATTGCCACAACGAAATATTTCCAACTGTTTGGCTTCTTCGGAAGGCAGGAACTTTCCTGTTGCTTAGGGGGGCGTATGTAGTTTGGTAAAGTTGCTGATCGGTTTGACCTGGCAAGCCCAGCGCGATCCTGGCATACTGCGTCACAAGTCGACTCACACCTCCCCGTGGTAGCCCCTGGCAACAGAGCGATGCACACGCAAATCTGCTGGCAAACGTGAGCGGCGATCCTACCCTGGGACCAATAGGGGGCGCTACTTTGGGCTTGGCACCCGATTATCGTCTATTACATCCGCCAATGAAAACTGTAACAATGCCTCCGCAAACGTTTTAAGGACCACGATTTGAGGATATGCACCTAGAATGTTCGTACCCTCAATAGGAGCGTGCGGACTCCAAGCTGTTGGATGTCCTCGAGAATTACTCACCGGACGTTACCCCACTTCAGGAAATGCGATGGACTGGACAGGGGCGTAAGGTAATTAGATCGGAAACCAAAGCCCCATGGGAGATCTACTACAGTGGACATGATTCAAAGCACTAGTTTGGCTGTGGTTTTGTAGTCAATGAAAGACTGGTCCGCTCTGTCATTAGCTTTACACCAGTTGACTGAAGGCAAAATATTTTAATATTAATCAGAAGACAAGGACAAATCGGAAAAAGACGGTTTTTATGAGCGCCAAGAAGACCTATATGAGCGCTGCCCCGATCACGACATCCAGATCTTGCGACTTAAACGGAAAAATCAGGAGATAAGATCAATCAACACCAAACCAGATTGATCACGTTGTGATAGACGGAAGGCACTCAACGAGTGTTCTACGTGCTCTCCGAGGAGCAAATACTGACTCGGATCACTACATTACTGCAGCCAAAGTACGCACACGGATCAGTGTAGCACATGCCGCACAGTCTAACACACGTCAAAGCCTACTCAGCAAAACTCACTCAGCTGCTCTTGGAAACCGTACCTGGCCCTTCTGGTGTAGGCGCCCAGTGGAAGCATATTTTACACTCTTTGATTTCGGATGCCAAGGAGATTCCCGGATTTGCCGAAAACACCCGAAGACAGTCATGGTACGTTGATGAGTGCCGCCGCGCTTCTGCATAGAAAGACGTTGCTTACAGGAGAACTCTGCAGTCTGGATCAACGCGGGCTGTTAAGGAGCGATACCGGGAGAAAAGAAGAGGAGAAGCGCCTTTTCAGAAGGAAGAAAAATGAGCAGGAAAGGCGCATGAGGGAGGAAGTCGAAGTGCTGTTCGAAAGGAGTGAGACTCGAAAATTCGACGAAAAGATTATGCAACTAACCGAAGGTTTTAAGCCCAGAGTCACAGTATTCAAGGACGAGCACGGAAATCTGGTCACAGATCCGCAAGTGGCACTAGACAATTGGAGGAACTATTTCTCCAACCTACTAGAAGGTGATGACGAGCACAATGCTGCCTCTGGGGAAGCTGCGACACCACCAATCGATAGCATAGAAATAGATCCGCCGGACCATAATGAAGTCTGGTTTGCCATAAAAAGGCTAAAAAATAACAAATCTGCTGGCGCTGATGAGCTGCCCGCTGAATTGTTCAAGGATGGCGGTGAGTAGCTGGTAAGGTGCGCAGCAACTCCTATATGGTCCGAAGAAAGCATGCCCGAAGATTGTAATCTAAGCATACCTTGTCCAATATTAAAAAAAGAAGACCCTGAGGTTTGACCCAATTACCGAGGGATCAGTCTCCTTCCCAATGCATATAAGGTTCTATCAAGCTAAGGCCGAGAATGAGTGAACTGATTGAACCTTATCAGTGTGGCTTTAGACCTGGCAAATCCAACACGGACCAGATATTCACACTGCAACAAGTCCTGGAGAAGACCTAAAAGAGAAAGATCAACACCCACCACCCTTATTGATTGACTATAAAGCTGCCTTTGACTCGCCGTTATCGTCAACGTTCTTCGAAACCCTGTCTACTTTTGGTATACCAGCAAAGTACGTTGGACTTTGCTTGATGACGTTGAGAAGCACACAAAGCTCTGTCAAAATAGGGAATTACCTCTTAGAGCCTATCGATACCAAAATAGGTTTTAGGCACGGTGACACCTTATCGTGTGACTTCTTTAATCTGCTGATGGAGTATATACTGCGACAGTGCCCAAATGCAAGCAGAACGGGCCCCATTTTTAACAGAGATAACATGCTACTTGCATATGCCGATGATATTGATATCATCGGCAACGACGAATCTGCGGTAAGACAGGCGTTCTCAGAGATCGAGAAGCAGTCAAAACTTATTGGCTATATAATATAAATTCAATAACAGCGTTAGCTTAAAGCTAATGATTAATTGTCTGACTTTACAGCCCAGTTAAGACACTTTCTGCTATACTTATATCGCGCTATTAATTTTTTAACAAAAACTGATGGAGCAAACCGAAAGCAGTTTTGGACTTAAATTTGTCATATTTTTACATTGACAAGGCAGCACCGCACAAAGTTTGTCATTTTGTGAACCTATGTAATGAATTCAGTTTAGATCTTAGAGCTCTGCTTTGCAACCACAATTAGGGATCGCAGATGAAACCTCGACAACATGCAGCATAAGACGAAATCTGTTTGGTGAGACATAAATTGTTGATATCGTCCAAGCAAGAGGGGGCAATTCAAAGTAGAGGGAAATCAGCAAAAGACGCGTCAGCAGAAGCCACTTCAGCAAAAAGCTGACTTTCCTCATCAGAAATAGAGGCATGAGCAAAAATCGAGTCGACAATTGTCAATCCAGAACCAGGAGACGCAGTCGGAGTTTTGTTAACCGTAGCATGTCCAAAAGGTGTATACAGTTAAGATAACCAAAGTAGTGGGTATGTGTATTGCGTTCGGACAGGAAAAGAGAGCAAGTTGCTAATCTAATTTGTAAATTTCCATTTTGGAGACTCAAAGATAACTTTCAGATTCCGCTTCTTTAACTTGTCAAATCAGGAGAATTGGATCGAAACCCATTTTCTTTTTCTAAGTTTTTTAGCAAATCGGTTAATCCGTTAAATTTATTTAACAAATTGTTTTATATTTTATACCACAATCAGAGGAAGTCCGATTCGGGTAAAGGTTCGCGAGTTAGTAGATTTAGCAAAGGCCCTAGAATGACAAGATTAGTATTGGCCATACAAGAGAATGTCAGGGAAATTTTCAATGTTTTTTTGAAGGCTCACATGGAAATTTTCCCTTGGCACTTGTATGGTTGTATGGACTCAAAAAAAAAAAGCCGAACCGGTTCTGTGGGGATCAGTTCCGGACCTGTTTGCAGCTTTGGCTATAAATAAAATTTAATTAATATTTTTATAACCAAACAAATTTGTAAAGTCAATGAGTTTTTGGCATCTTGCAGCTGTGTGCAAAATGTGTGGTGGAAGTACTCTATTTAAGTGATTGGGATATAACAAACAAACATTTTGTGAACACTGCAAACTGGAGACTAGGATTACCGACATAATGAAATAACTTCGTGAACCTAAAACCAAAAAGATTTTTTGATTCGAACCGCAGAGTGAATACCTTTTGATTCTTATACCTATACTCATGATCCAATCATTCTATGTACGGTGGTGAGCTTTGCTTGAGTACTAAGCTTTTGCACCAAGGGTCCGCAACGCACAACCGTTTTGCGCCGAGCCTTGGTTAATGTACCATGCATATACCTATCTCTTGCATATGTTGTTGTAGTAATATTTGATATTATTCAATTCAATTATTGTTCCGTAGGGAAACCCATTACTCTATTCAATTAATTACGTTTTAAACTATGCTGAAACATACTTATTTCTTATTTTATACAACTTATACAAAATTAACACATACTTATACACTTTTACAAATTATTTACATTCCAATTTGCCGCACACCAGAGCAAGGAAGCAGGAATACGTACACTTGTAGCCCTTGATGATCAAGGAGGTGAGTCCACTACTTACAAAACAATATTTCACATATTATAACATAATACTACATACTAAGTTTATACATCGAATAATAATTATTTTTCATTCCGCTATATTTATACCATCACAAAAATACTTTACAAATAAATGTTAACAAGATCAATAAAACAAAGTAACAAATTCAACTACTTATGGCCCCCATGAATGTTTGCCTTTTTTTTATAGAAATTGGGTCCACCTAATTCAAATCTGTTATCAGTTTAGCTAGACCAACCTCAGAATCTAAAGAGAAAAACTAGAATTTTTAATACTCTGTGCCAGAGGTGCACAGGGTATATTAAGTTTGTGCAAAAGTATGTAACAGCCAGAAGGAAGCATCTCCGATCCTATAAAGTATATATGTTCTTCTGTCCGTCCGTCTGTCTGTCTGTCTGCCCGTCTGTCTGTATGAACAAACAGATCTCAGAGATGGTAAGAGATAGTTGATTGACATGTATGGGACATATGCTTCTTAGACTTGCAGGCAGATCAAGTTTATTTTCAATTTTTGCCACGCCCCCTCCCGCCCCCGCAAATTGGAAAAAACATCATATCTCCCACAGTTCTGTGGTTATTTAGTAATCAGCATTATTTATCGATCCGCCATGAAATGGGTAAGATCGGATGAACGGTTGTCGAGTTATAAGGAAAACAAACAATTATGGGCAGCACGGGGCGCAACGGTGATGGGCAGCACTTCACAGGTACAGAGTATGTTATAGTCGGGCTTGACCGACTTTCTTTCTTGTTAATAATATAGTATACAAATTTTTAACCAACCGGGAGTAAAGCAAAAAAGGCAATCTACGGTAAATTCTAAGAAACTCAAGAGACCATGGGTCTAAAATCAATTTCGAGCCAGCGGTTTTTAACGGGAAAATTTATATACAGGGAAATGCTAAATATGTGACATATCATTAAAAAATCTGTTAAAAGTGATGAAAAACTGGTTTGCATCGATCTCAAAACAACTTATTTGAGCATAAATTTTCTTTTTCTTTCAAATTAGGCCCAAAAATAAAGAAAAAACAGGTGCTCAGCTAAATAGCCTCTAAATAAAAAAATTATCACTGTCACTACAGAAATTATGACCAAGTCTGTTAAAATTTATGAAAAGCCGACTTGAATCGTTTTAATAAATATTCTGAAACCATAAAAAAAGTTTCTTAAGAATTGGACCTGAAGCCTCTTTTGCTTTCCATTCTTGGTATTTTGGCTAAGCTTCTCTCAGTTCCCTGTCGGTCGCTCAGTTCCCTGTATATGAGCGGGAACCCTCGGATCAGGTCTTGGTGGATCTTCAAATTCTAAATATTCTAAAAAATGCTCATAAGGAATATCTAATAGTTAATATTTAACAAAATTAAATTTTGATAAATGTCAACGCGTAATAGTTCAACAAATGCAACTGGCAAAAATACCAACAACACCATGAGTCAGAGAGAACTCAATGCCCAAATGCTACAACAGCAAAACGATCGACGACTCTCCATAACACGCAACAACAACGCTTATTTTTCGATTGTGTCCCCCGACGCAACCACCGCAAGCAAAGCGACCGCAAGCTCTCATACCCCTACTCCGACTTGGAGCTCCCAATGCCCCACACCGCCCCCTAAACCACCAATGACTAGCTTTTCGTCAAGTTCAACAACGACCAGTACGATAACGCTGACCACCGCACAATCGACAAGCTCAACAACAACAACAGCAAGTATCCAGAACCCAACGTTCCCCACTAACCTACTTTCAAAAATGTCAACTCAGCACGACCTCCCGCAAATACAAACACAACAAAGTGCAACACCTACTACCCGTTCGTATGTGCAGACTGGCATCGATCGGTATGTACAAATAAATAAACGCAAATTAAGCCCGCAAAACAAAAAAAGCGGCAACACTCCAAAGATAAACAAAACAAGCGATATACCTGTGGACAAAGATCCCCTCACTGGAAATAGGTTCCAAATTCTTGGACAACATTCCGATGCTGAGTGTGAAGAAAAAGCTCCAAATGCCCCTAAGCCAAAGCCTCCACCCATTTACATAAGGGATAGCAACTGTGCTGCGCTAGTAGCAAAGCTTGTTTCGCTAATAGGCAACAACAACTTTTATATAACATCCGTCAGCAAAGGCAATATACGCGAAACAAAGCTCCAAGTCAACACCGAAGAAAATTACCGAGCTGTCGAAAAATGCCTAAGAGCTGAAAAAAAAGCTACTACACCTACCAACTAAAAAGTAGCAAAGGCCTACAGGTAGTAATCAAGGGCATTGAATCAAGTGTACCTGCAACCGAAATCGCTTCTGCCTTGGAGGAAAAGGGATTCAAGGTCAAGTCCGTTATTAACTTAATAAACAGGGACAAAAAACCACAGCCACTATTCAAAATTGAACTAAGCCCGGAAGACACAGCTCCAAAAAATAATGAAGTGCACCCAATTTACAAACTACCTTTCTTATTGCACCGCAGAATAACCGTAGAGGAGCCGCACAAACGCACAAATCCAGTGCAATGTACCAATTGCCAAGAATTTGGGCACACAAAAGCCTACTGCACCCTGCGATCAGTTTGTGTAGCATGCGGAGAGCTGCACAACACTGCCTCATGCCCTGCTAACAAGGAGGATCCATCTGTCAAAAAATGCAGTAACTGTGGAGGTAACCACACTGCAAACTACAGAGGTTGCCCAGTCTACAAAGATCTGAAGAGCAGGATTAATACGCGCACAGAATTTGCCCGATCCAATGGAAACCTTAATCAGTTCACACCCTCGCAGTCGACCCCTGGAGTCTTCACCAAAGCTACGAGATCGACCTTTGCCCCAACGACTACAACCCAAGGTGTTTCTTTCGCAAGCGCCTTGAAACTAGGAAATGATAGACCCGAACCCATATCTACGGTTTCGCATGAAATTCGAAGTGAGCCGACACTGCCATCAAAACAAGCGGAACAACCATCAAACTATAGTAGCATAGAAACTATGTTTCTATCGTTACAGCAGACGCTGAAGGATTTTATGGTATTTATGCAAAACGCAATGCAAGAACAAATGAGAACGCAAGGAATTCTCATTCAAATGCTCACTTCGCAACAATCCAAATAATGGCTCTCCTACGAGTTTCACTCTGGAATGCAAATGGCATTCCCCGCCACAAAGTGGAGTTATCAAAATTTCTCCAAGACAATGAAATCGACATAATGCTTCTTGCAGAAACTCACTTGACGGACCGATACAATTTTCAATTACCTGGGTATGCATTTTACGGCACAAATCACCCAGATGGCAAAGCCCATGGTGGCACTGGCATCCTCGTCAGAAGCCGCATCAAGCATTACCCACTATCAGGATTTTCGGAAAACTACCTACAAGCCACATCGATATGTGTAGAGTCTAAGCGTGACAATATCACTCTGTCCGTGGTTTACTGTCCCCCACGTTTCGCAATATCAGAAAATCAATTCCTAGATTTCTTTAATACACTTGGTCAACGCTTCTTGGCTGCGGGTGACTATAATTCGAAACATCCCCACTGGGGCTCCAGACTGACCAATCCCAAAGGGAAGCAACTCTACAGCGTACTCACGCGTGCATCAAACAAACTCGACTATGTATCTCCGGGAAGGCCTACATACTGGCCGGCAGATCCAAAGAAATTACCCGATCTTATAGACTTTGCCATAACAAGAAAAGTTCCACAAAACTTGGTAACTGCAGAAGCCCTTGCTGACTTGTCATCAGACCATTCTCCAATAATATTCACCCTTCTGGAGTGCCCTCATGTTAGAGAATATCCTCAGAGACTGACATCACACAAGACAAACTGGCTCAAATACAAAAAATATATCAGCAGTCACATCGAGCTGAGCCCAACCATAAACAGCGAAGAAGACATTGACAATTCAGTTCAAGCCCTCACCTCTATCATTACTGCCGCTGCTCATCACTCAAACCCCCAAACAACAACAACAGCACCTCAGCCAGATCGTAGATTGACAAACAGTTACATTGACCGGCTGGTCTCAGAAAAGCGTCGTGCAAGAAGAGAATGGCAAAGCTTTAGATCGCCTGCCGCAAAAAACCGTCTAAGACTTGCAGAACGCGTACTACGCAAAGCACTCGAAGCCGAAGAGCAGCTAGCACATAGCCGTTATATCGAAAAATTATCGCCTACAAGCACCAAATTTCCCCTATGGAGGGCACGCGCCAGCATAAAGCCACCTGCAAAGGTAGACACGCCTCTAAGAGATCAGACAGGAAGATGGGCCCGCAGCGACGAAGAAAAGGCAACTGTCTTTGCACTTCACCTTAGAAATGTTTTCCAGCCAAATCCTCCAACCAATGGCTATAAACTTCCATTGGTTCCGACCGCCGCACAAACTGACCCAATCAAAGTTCATTCGCTAGAAATAAAAAATGCCATCGGAGAGCTAAATCTTAGAAAAGCTCCTGGACATGACCTTATTACACCTAAAATGATTATGGAACTTCCAAGTCCCGCCATTACATATATCTCAAGACTTTTCAATGCTGTTCTGCGATGTGGATACTTTCCAACTCAGTGGAGGAGGTCCACAATCATAATTATTCAAAAACCAGGAAAAGATAAAACACAACCGTCATCATACAGACCCATTAGTCTGCTACCTTGCCTGTCAAAACTATTTGAGAAGATCCTACTCAGTAAAATTGATGGCCATGCACAAAGTATCATTCCCTCACATCAATTTGGGTTTAGAGCAAAGCACGGGACTATTGAGCAAGTCAACCGTTTAACTTCAGACATTCGGACTGCGTTTGAGCACCACGAATACTGCTCTGCAATTTTCTTAGATGTTGCCCATGCATTTGACCGCGTTTGGTTGGATGGTCTTATATTCAAGATAAGGTCAATGCTTCCTCCAAATACTCACAAAGTCCTAGAAAGTTACGTCAGTAACAGAGTATTTACAGTTCGTCAAAATGAGTACACAACGGAAGAGTTCACTATAGGAGCCGGAGTGCCGCAGGGTAGCGTACTCGGTCCTCTCCTATATGTAATGTACACTGCCGACATACCAACAGACCCCAGACTTACAATAAGTACTTTTGCGGATGTTACGGCAATATTAAGCAGATCACGATGTCCAAATAACGCTACAAGTCTGCTGGCAAGCCACCTAGCTAAAGTGGAAGAGTGGCTGGCCAACTGGCGCATAAAAATCAACGAGCAAAAGTGTAAGCATGTGACGTTCACACTCAACAGAAGCACCTGTCCCCAGCTATCCTTAAATGCAACCCAGATCCCGCAATCAAACGATGTTGTATTCCTAGGTGTGCACCTCGATAGAAGGCTCACATGGCGCAAACACATAGAGTCGAAAAAGCTTCAAATCAAGCTAAAGGCCAACAGCCTTCACTGGCTAATCAACTCGCGTTCCCCTCTTAAACTAGAATATAAAGTCCTACTGTACAAAAGCATCATAAAGCCTGTCTGGACATATGGCTCGCAGCTATGGGGAAATGCCTGTGCGAGCAGTGTGGACATCCTTCAAAGATCACAATCAAGAATTCTCAGAACCATCACTGGAGCGCCATGGTACATTCGCAATGAGTGTATCCACAACGACCTCAGCATCCCATTGGTCGAAACTGAAATAGAGCAACTTAAACAAAAATATTCTGAGAAGCTTCTCACCCACCCAAATCAACTTGCAAAATCTCTTTCCATGCTAGCAACGCATTCTCGCCTCAGGAGAAATGACCTACCAACCCAGCGACTGACTTGAAGGGCCGCAGAACACAAACTAACTCCAACAGGGGATGGTTTATAAATAAGTTTCTAGATTAAGATCTGAAAAATTATTGTTAGTCTCATTAAGAGAAGATTCAATAAATACAAAATAAGCTAAATACAAAATAAGCTAAAAAAAAAAAAAAAAAAAAAAAGAATATTGGCGGTGAATTGCAGCTCAAATAAAATGCTGACGTCATCTAAATTAATCATATCGACGTAGTCCGAGCAACCAAAGTTTATCAACGGTTTCTTGTAAGTCCTTACTACTTCGGGTGTTTAAAAGCTTAACGCAATGGTACATCATTTTTATGATGCGTTTCTCACGTATGGATTTTCTGATTTCAAAGTGCATCGTTAATAGTACATTTTCATAATGCGCAAAGTAGGAATTGTACTGCACAACATTATTTACAATATTTCTAAGCGTTTCTGGCAAATATTTCGTGGACTGTATAAAATTAAATAACAAAGAACTTCCGTACACAACTGAATTGTACTTAGTACTTTACATTGAAATACATTGGTTTGTAAGCTTTCACAAAGTATTCTGCAAGTATTTTCAAGCCATCAGTTGGTGAAATCGTCGCCATATACAGTCTTAAAACTCTGCTGGCCTTCGTCAGCCACCTCGAATGACAAATCGGGCCCGGCTTAATATTGGCCAAGTCTTCTGGGCACACACCACTGCTAACAGCATAAGCTATGCTATGCAAACCAGTTTTTCATCACGTTCAACAGATTTTTTAATGATGTGTCATATATTTTAGCATTTCCATGTATATAAATCTTCCCGTTGAAAACCGCTGGCTCGAAATTGATTTTAGACCCATGGTTTCTTGGGAAAGTTTCTTAGAATTTACTGTAGATTGGGTTTTTTCTATACTCCGGGTCGATTTTTTTCGGTCCATATAAATTGACCCGCTCTATTGTATACCTATGCCTGCATACCAATTAAAGCGATACTCCATGCTTCATTGCTTCGTATCAAAAAATGTCACGTTCTTAACTTAAAATAAGCCCCCAAGTTGAACTCTCCATTTTTGTACTGCTGAATATATTTTAAAAATGTCACCTTCAAAAAAAGAATTTTTAAACCCGTTACTCGAAGAGAAAACAGGGTATACTTAAGTCGTGCAAATGTAAGTAACAGGCAGAAGGAAGCATCTCCAACCCCATAAAGTATATATATTCTTGATCAGCATCAACAGCCGAGTCGATCTAGCCCTATCCATCTGGACTTCCATCCCTCTGTCCGTCTGACAGTTTGTCTGTATGAGCTCCTAGATCTCAGGGACCAGAAGAGCTAAAGCAAACAAATTTAAAATGTAGACTCCTATTGTCTGCACGCAAATCAAGTTTGTTTCAAATTTTGGCCAAACCCCCTCTGGCCCCCGCAATAAAAAATGTTCACCTACTATTTTGAAGATTAAAAGTTCATATGCAGTGTAGTGTACGAGTATGTGGCCAATATATATAATCTCTTAATTTTTCATAAAGTTCGGATAATAAATTGCAGAGCTATTAAGGTTAAAAAATCGTTGCACGCAGACAGTCAGCCCGAAATCGCACGATTATTTATTAAATATTTATTATTTTAACTTTTCCTAATTTTTGGGTTCCCTAATTTTGAATTCCTTATATTGTATCTACCATTTTTCTTTTCGTAAATATACTTTTCCTAATTCCTAATTTTAATTTCCTTTTTTAGATTTCTTAATAATATATAACACCTAGATCTCGGAGACTAGCTACCAAATTTTGTATGTAGACTCCTATTGTCCCTTCGCAGATCAAGTTTATTTCAAATTTTGGCCAAGCCCCTTTATATAAAAAAAATAGATCAAACAGGTAAATAATTCATTTTCTAAAAAAAAAACGGTCGCTATTTTGTAAAACGCGAATTGGTCGAAATCTCAGAAACTATTGCATTTAGACTAAAATTTTCAAGGACAAAGTTATAGATAATTGCTTTACCTTTCTTTTCTGATCTCTCAAAATTTCTGTGCGGGCAATAGTTTTAGAGTTATGTACGATCAAAAATTCATTTTTTAACCTTTTTTCCCGATTTTCTTGTTTTCGGTGAGATCTACGCTCTATTGTCTCAAAACGACAACATTTAGCTGCGCGACAATGCGTTACAAAACTATAGCTTCAAAAACTTTGAATCGACCCGATTTTTGCCAGTAACACTTCGACAAAATCAAACATTTTTTAAAAACCCAGGATGTGACCCTTTAATTCTGATAGAAGGGACTTTTATAAGCATCACTTCTTACCCAGTTTTTTAAGTGAACCACGGGTTCGCGTTCTATGGGTACAGTTGTACTAGCAACACATAACGATTAAAACTTTAATTCAATTCTAAATGGTTCAGGAAATACGGACTGGGTCATTGGGAAGGCAATATCAAAAATTCGCTTTTATCTTAAAATTGGAAACCAGAAAAATAGGGGAAAGTTAACTTCGGCTCGGCCGAAGTTTTGTATACCCTTGCAGCTTACATTGAAAACAGAGTTTTTCTGACTAAGACTACTTTTCGGACCTTACTTTTCTATGGGATCTATACTATATAGATGTCAGATTGCGACCAATCTTGGTGAAAAAATGGAAAAGCATAATACACTGTTAATTACGAAATTTGGAGGCGATCCTATTTAAAACAAAAAAGTTTTTCTCACTTGAACTTCTATTTCGACCGATCATTCATACTGCAGCTAAATGCTATAGTCATCCGATTTTGATTAAACTTTGTAGAAATGTGTTGAAGTATATAAATTAAGAATATGCCACTAAAAAGGATGTTTTCATTATAAACAAAAAAGTTTTCCTCACTCGAACTAGTTTTTCGACCGATCGTTCCTATGGGAGCTATATGCTATAGTCATCCGATTTGGACCAAAATTTTTAGAATTGTGTAGAAGTATATAAAATAAGAGTATGCCAATGATGAGGACGTTTTCATTAAAAACAAAAAAGTTTTTCTCACCAGAACTAGTTTTTCGACAGATCGTTCCTATGGCAGCTATATGCTATAGTCATCCGATTTCGACCAAACTTAGTGAAACCATTGAAATAGATAGTAAACTAAGAAATATGTATTTAGGAGGCGTTTCAAAAAGTTTTTCTTACTAGAACTAGTTTTTCGACCGATCGTTCATATGGCAGCTATATGCTATAGTCATCCGATTTCAACCAAACTTAGTGAAATCATGGGAAGTGATAGTAAACTAAGAAATACGAACTATGGAGGCGTTTCCATTAAAAACAAAAAAGTTTTTCTCTTTAAGACTATAGTCATCCGATTTGGACCAAAATTTTTAGAATTGTGTAGAAGTATATAAAATAAGAGTATGCCAATGATGAGGACGTTTTCATTAAAAACAAAAAAGTTTTTCTCACCAGAACTAGTTTTTCGACTGATCGTTCCTATGGCAGCTATATGCTATAGTCATCCGATTTCGACCAAACTTAGTGAAACCATTGAAATAGATAGTAAACTAAGAAATATGTATTTAGGAGGCGTTTCCGTTAAAAACAAAAAGTTTTTCTTACTAGAACTAGTTTTTCGACCGATCGTTCATATGGCAGCTATATGCTATAGTCATCCGATTTCAACCAAACTTAGTGAAATCATGGAAAGTGATAGTAAACTAAGAAATACGAACTATGGAGGCGTTTCCATTAAAAACAAAAAAGTTTTTCTCTTTAAGACTAGTTTTTCAACCGATCGTTCCTATGGCAGCTATATGCTATAGTCATCCGATTCGGCCGGTTCCGACAAATGTGCAGCCTATATGTACCAAAAGACTTCGTGCAAAGTTTGGTGAGGATAGCTTTAAAACTGACGGAGGAGATAGCATAGAAACAGACGGACAGGGCTAAATCAACTCAGCTCGTCATGCTGATCAAGAATATATATACTTTATGTGGTCGGAGATGCTTCCTTCAATGCGTTACAAACATCCGCACAATTTTATAATACCCTTTGCAAGGGTATAAAAACGGGAAAAGTGAATTTATGTTTGTCCCCTTCTGCAGGTACCCTAACCAATTGTACAAAAAATATAAACTAATCATAGAAAAATATACCTATCAAAAGGACCAAACTTATAAAACGCAAGACATTTTTGCCAGCTATCTATCAAAAATATTCTAACAAATGCATATATGCATGCAACCAAAAAAAAAGGTAACAAAAGAAGATTACCGACAAAAAAAACCTCCAATAAAGCAATTCAGTGCTTTGTGTATTAGCAGCTATCTATGATCTCTGATCGCCTGGTTTGTGCGGGTGTGCTGCTGCATTGTGTGCCTAAATACTTTTCTAATGGTTCTCTTGATTGGGGATGTTAGGATGATGGTGACAGCATCTCAGGCCGAAGGTTTGCAGTGGGAAACAAAAGATTGCACCGAACACATTCGCAAGTTGCGCACTTTTGTAAGCAACAACAAAAGAAATCCGTAGCTGCTTTCTCTGACTTATGTGTTTTTATGAACTGTAATTCCACAACCCCCTTAATTCTCCGCTGCCGCTGTCCCCAAGACAGTCCAATGCAGCTGCTGCAAAGCTCCGTTCCTCTCCCGTCTGGCCGTCTGATAGCGCCTCTCCTGTTGCGCCTGTTCCTATCTGCTGCATTCCTTGCAGCTCTATTGGGATCGGTCGTTGACCTGGCAGCTCGGTATCTCCAACTACAGCTGAAATGCTTTTTACAGCCATCCGAAATTAGCACCTGGCGCTTTGCTAGCAAATTGTTGGCTGCTACTGAGAAGCCTCAAATGGGCTTATTGGCGGTGCGAGGGGTGAGGTGATCCAGCTCCGTCCATATATTCAGCGTTCAAAATAAAATGTCATCTGGCTCAGCAAAAGAAATATTTCTCTTTTTTTTTTTTTTTGTTTTTACAAAAAAATTCTGAGCAGCTTTGTTCTTGGTGCGGTTCACTTTCGCGTATCTCGCTCTTGCATTTAGGAAATTCTGCACATGCGAACGGTGCGACTGTTGCTAAATACTTGAGCGTTCTTGCGTATGAAAAGTTTATAAACATTCATGATTGCTTTGAGTTGCTTTAATTGCTGACCTCATCATTCTTCTCCCACCTCAGCCTAGCCCTTCTTTTTGGTTTTTCTTGGTTGTTGTTGGTATTTGGGTCGGAGTTGCTCGTCTTCGGATATTTGTCGCTTCCGACAGACACCAAATATTTATATGCCACAGTCCGTTTCATTGGAATAAGGCCACAACAGGCTCGGAACCGTCAATACCGTGAGGTATGGAACGAGTCCGCAAAAGAAACATGTGGCCTGTTATTGTATCTCAACTTGTCCTGCACTCCACTTGTGGCTTCGATCTACGACCCGGAATAGCTCCTTCGATAGCTTAGGCCACCATCAAGTCCTTTGCGTGATAGACTCCAATTCTTTTGCCTCTGCAGTCTCCCAACTCATACAGACACTGGCCGCTCCGCTCCAATATTACGTAATTGATCCTTTTAGCTCCAAGTTTTCCGTTGTATTCGCCTGCTTTACTACTTTGTTTAAGGTTTTTCCGTAAACAGTCAGTCCGACTGAGAGCTCTACTTGGCGTGAACGAGTATTGTAGCATTTTTCCGAACGCTTATGAGCCAGCTCTAGCTCAAGTCGTACTTTTTGCCTTATTAACTGCATTCTGTCACTCTGAACCAACTCTTGATCCTCAACCTGAATACCGCCTAGCTTGCGCGCTATCTGATATGCTTTCCCATGCTGCATCGTACGGGTCCCAAACATTGCATGGTATGGTTCCATGCCGATGGACGCATGCCATTCGATGCGTAGAGCAAAGGCTACCTGACTGAGGAGCAAATCCCAGCTGCGCTGGTCGGATCCTATATGCGCCCGCAACATTTGAAGTACGGACCTGTTGAGTCGCTCCGCTGCATTTGCCGTCCTCACAAGTTGAGTTCCATATTTTTGTAGCAAGTCTTCAAAGACATGCGACACAAATTGTTTCCCATTGTGAGAATGGACTAATTCAGGTACGCCAAATTGGTAAAAAATCTGCTCTTCTAAAAACCGAACTACCTCTGCTGTTGTAGCATTTTCCATGGCCCTCAGCCAAACAAATTTTGAAAAATGATCAAAAAATACAAACACCACGGTATTGCCAGCCTTGGTCAAGGGATATGGTCACATAAGGTCTATGTATATCCTTTTAAGTGGCCTATCAGTCTGTTGCTGCTGGCATGGGTGGTCTTGTAACTTGGCTCGTGAACTTCGTACCCTTGCATACTTCGCATCCTTTTACCAATTACAGTACTATTACGGGTCAGTAATATCGTTGCCATATTCTTCTTAGGGTTTTATTCCTCCATGTCCGGCAGCTGCTAAATAATGGAACCGAGTTAGTAAATCTTTTCTTAGCTCCGCCGGCACCCACAATTTCCATGCCACATCATCCTCAAATGTATCTGATGTGCACATATCTGGCAGCTCATTTTGTTTTTCTTGCGCTGATTCCAATAGCAATTTATATTCATCGTTTCTGAATGCAGGCGACAGAAGATCAATATCAAGATCGGAAGTATTCTAGACATCGCATTTTGAGCCCCTCTCGGTGCTCAGTAGAGAAATCAATTGCTTGCAATTTAAGACTCCATCTCTCTAGTCTTCCCGATAAATCTTTTTGGCCCATAAGCCACTTTAAACTGGCATGATCCGTGATCACTCTAAACGGCATGCGCTCTACATACGGTCTGAACTTGCTGATACTGAGCACTGCCGCATAGCACTCCAGCTCTGTAATGCTGTAGTTTTTCATTTAAAACCTCAAATGCTGCTGTCGTCAGTCTTAATACAGCCCCTCCAACTACATATCCCATGTATCGAACCTGCTGGTAGCTCTTATCCAAATTTATCGTTAGCTTGGCTCTAACTCTTTGAATGTGGATGAGCAGACCAGCAAATCATCCAGATATACGAATATGTTCTGCGTTGCTGTTACCATCTCATCCATTAATCGGCACATCCTCTGTGAATCATTGCATAGGCCGAATGGCATAACAGTAGACTGGAATAATGGACGACAAAGAACTGTAAATGCTCTTTGCTCGCGGCTCTTTTTCTCCAACGGAATCTGCCGAAACTCGTCCTTTAAATCTATCACCGAAATAAAGTAGTTGGTCTGTAGCCTGCTGAGGATCCCTTCAATGTGCGGCTGGGGGTACGCATCTTTAATTGTGCGCTCATTAGCTTTTTGCGCATCTAAGCACATCCGCACCTTGGGCCCTTTTACCACTAACTGTTCTATTACCCACAAGGCTAACATCCTGTCCAACTCGGGGAACAACAAGGACTGTTTACGGGGAGAAATGGGATAGGGCTTCTCCAAATCGTCTTGTTCGGTTATGGTAGCCCCAATCTATTCAATGTTACTCATTCTGGGCCTCTGAATGGAGCAAATAACAGTCAATCCAAAGGTTTTCCAAATCCGTATTCCCAAATAGAACGCCTGTTGTAATGCCGATACCACCAAAAAAATCCATATTTTTTGATTCTCCATTCCATAAATCAGGCAATGTTATAATCCCCTTTACTTGGGTCTGCCCACCATTGACTGTTTTCACACTTTGTCCTTTCATCCGCCTCATCCTGTGTGTACGTCCTTGTATTTTATCACTACCTATGCAAATTGCGCTTGCTCCCGAGCCCAGCAAAGCCACAATTTCCTCGCCGTCCCCTTTGGTGCGCGCATAGAACCTAGTATCGTTTTCCACTGAAACAACTGCAGCCACCACCATTCCCTTCATTAATTTTTCAACAAAGGCGCAGTCACCGAACTGCATGAATCCGATTTACCGCATGCAAAACATTTAGATTCATGGAAAGCGGATTTGCAGTTTGCTTCCCTATCTTCCCAGGTCTCAGCCTATTCGCATAGAAATCGCTTGGGAGCCCACACGTAAAGCAAAGCGATAAATGGGAAGGCGACGATCAATATGCCTCTCCTGCTGCTGTTCTGGGGGCAGGTCGGTTTCCTCCCTCCTCGAATCTGCCACCTTTATTACCAGCCGCATTTCCCCCAGCCCACTGCCGTTGCTTATTCCTTTCGAATGCTTCTACCTTAAATTCTGCATCCTGCCGTACTTTAGTCCTTCGCTCCCGGAGCCATTTCACTGCCATTGGGCCTTCTCTCTTAAAAGCGGCCAGGGACTGAACATATGAAGAGTATAAAGGCCTCCCATTTGCGAACTAAAATTGTCTTTCAAAATGCCAACTAACTTTGCTCTTCAATTATGTTTCTCAGCTCAAAATGCAAGTTGTGAACTTCAGCATATAACTCCTCGAAAGGCTCGTTAGCTTCCTGTTTCCCTTCCAAGCTTTCCTTGATCGAAACATAATCGTTGTCCGAGGTTGAAATGACGCTATCAACTCCCTTTTCAACGAATAGTAGCCGAAGCCCACGTCTACGGCTCGATCTTCCATAAGTTGCCAGTACCACTTGGAAGCTGCACCTGCTAAAAAGCAATGAAATTCGCGGTACAGCTGGTCTAAGGTAACCCATACTGTTCACGCATGTGTTCTACTTGAAATAGGAAACTTTTAACGGTCATTTCTCGACCTGATCCATCAAACTTTATGTTCCACATGTCCAATCCAACAGTGCGTGGAAACGACCTTCCATTAGAGGAACTATCGAATGAACTCTTTTTTGCTCTTCCATCAACCCCACCTTGAGGCGGATTGTTCTGAGGCAAATCTTTGAAAGAAACTTTACAATTAAAATCAGGGACTTACGGTCCCTGATTATTTTCTATATTTTAATATTAAAAAACATTTAGTTATAATAGCCGTTGAAATAAAAGAATTACACCAGTGGGGTTCTACTTGGATATTCTTTGCATATCTGCAATGATTTGTGACATAATAATTTTTTTTTCATTTTCCTCAGTGGTAATGATTATATTTTGAGTATTACTAAACAACTCGGACCTTAATGATTATTGTTTGAGTAAAAAAAAAAAACAAAACTCAAAGCATAATGATTATTTTCGATCAATTTTTTTTTGATCAAAAATATTGCTCAAGGTCCAATTGAGACCATTTTAAAAGGAGTGGTGGCAAAAATGATATAAATTCTTAGAAAGGGAACCAACACCTAATTTCGAGTTAAGAAAATAGTTTTAAAGAAGCGATATTGATTGGCAATGTGGAAGTAAGTTGTGCCCATTGATCTGACACAGGATTTTGATAGGTGTTAATGAGATAAGACGAAAATAATTTGTTCAAATTTGACAATTTTTGCCTAGTTTTCTAGATATTAGTGCTTATAAATCAAAAATTTCCCATATTATTTTTGGCAAAAAATAAATTCTTTTCTGGCCAACCAAATTGCCACAACCGAAGCTTTCTCAGTTATTCCGATGTAGCATCTTAAAGGGGTAGTACAAGTTGGGCCTGAAAAAAACTACTTTTTTTTTTTCATTTTTTCATAGCTTAGTTATACAAAAAAAATTTAATATTCAAAGTGCCACCATTTTGTCAAAAATTAACTTTTTTCCAAATCTGAGGTTGAGGCCAGAATTACATCGATATTAAACCAGAATTTTTTTTCCTTTTTGAATTCGGATAACGGAGTGACCCCGAATCACGGCCGCCATGGGAGCACTTTTTTTTCATACCACTTTTCGCAGACCAAAAACTTTTCAGCCGACGTCACAATTTAAAAAAAAAAAATTTTGTATATTTTATTTATTCATTAACTTTCAAATAAAAAAAACGATTTGAAAAATATCTTTTCGTTTTGTTTCTGTGAATTATTAAAAAAGCATCTAAAAACAGTACGCGCAACTTGTACTACCCCCTTAAATCTGTTAAGCCCAGTACGGATTTGTTAAGAATTTTCTCGCAGCGAGAATTGTTTCATAATTCTCAAAGCAGCCTTTGAGACAGTAGAGAGACAAGGCAACAGCGAAAAGCCAGTTGTAGTTTGTTTAAAAATAGGCGGGCAAAAAATATTAACATAAAATGGCTTATAATTGAATTCACTAAGTGTAATTTAGAGGGCAATGCCAAGGGCTTTTTAATAGAATTAGAACTCGAGGCTATAGTCGTAGTGATAGCCAGCTCCATAGACTAGAGATACTCGCAGGACGTATAAGAGCAAAAACCAATAATTGCATATAGACTTAACGGTGGCTGATAGATGGCTTCTGGTGTTAAGTAAAGATTGGCCACAACAATGGGGCGTCACTATAATGGACTGTGCATGTTGCGGCTCAGGTGGTGTGTACAAGGGTGGTCCAAGTCGAAACGAAATGCATTTTAATGTCCAAATTCAATTTTGATCAGCGAAGCTTGTTCGTCCTCCACAGCATTGTTGTATTGTATGTTTGTCTTTGTTGCTTCCATTTTTAAAAATTCTCTTAGGTACCTCTGACAATTATCATACATTCTTCATTCTTCTATGACCCCCTGCGAGTTTTCAGCAGCTTTTTGGCAAAAAACAATTTGGCAGGTCATGCTGATTCCAGAGCGCATTTGTGGTATCCTCGAAATCGTTCTGAGAATTTTCTTCAGCGTATTCTCTGAGCTATGTAATTAGATTATATATGGGCTCAACTTACTTCCACATTGCCAATCAATATCGCTTCTTTAAAACTAATTTTTCAACTCGAAACTAGGTTTTATAGGTTCGTCTTGGTTACTTTTCTAAGAATTTATGTCATTTTTGCGATAACTCCTTTTAAAATGTTCTCAATTGGACTTTTAGCAATTTTTTTGATCAAAAAAATATTGATCAAAAATAATCATTATGTTTTTTTACTCAAACTATATTTATTAAGTTCCGAGTTGTTTAGTAAAACTCAAAATAAAATCATTATTGAGGGAGCAAAATTACAAAACATTATTAATAATCAATTATGTGGGATTTTTATACTCTGTACCAAAGGGTCATAGAGTATAATAAGTTTGTGCAAAAGTATGTAACAGCCAGAAGGAAGCATAAAGTATATATATTCTTGATCAGCATCAACAGCCGAGTCGATATAGCCATGTCCGTCTGTCTGTGCGTATGAACGCACAGATCTAAAAAATGGTAAGAGATAGAGGTTTGAGTTGTATGGAACATATGTTTCTTATACTTGCAGGCAGATCAAGTTTATTTTCAATTTTTGCACGCCCCCACCCGCCTCCTCAAATTAGAAAAACATCATATATCCCCCAGATTTATAGATAGAAGGTTCGTTCTTTCTGGACATATTTAGTTAATGGGATTCTTTATCGATCCGCTAAAGGAATGATAAAGATCGGATACACGGTTGTCGAGTCATAAGGAAAACAAACAATTATGGGCAGTACAGGGCGCAACGGTGATGGGCAGCACTTCACAGATACAGAGTATGATATAGTCGGGCATGACCGACTTTCTTTCTTGTTATAATAAAACTTATAATGATTACGGTTCCTGATTAAAATAAATCAATATATAAGTGCTACCGAACCTCCGGAGGCGCCTCGAGAAAAAGTCATAGCTCGTTACTGGTACACCCGAAACAAAAAGGCGAACTGCGCTTAAAAGGGAATCTTATCCCCGAAATAGAGATTTGTTTATCAGGCATGTTCTCAATTCCGCTACGTTTTGGATTTGCCGTTTCGTTTTGGATTTGCTGTTCTGAATTTCGAATGATTTTGCTTACGTTTTACTTCTGGCACACCACGTACCAAACGAAATCGGCACAGTAGAATCAAGCGAAACGATGGAAAATGGAACATGCGGACACGAGACTTTTACGTTTTACTTTTCGGTTTGGCAGGCGCTGTTTTAATTTAGTTATAGACTTAAATGCAAATCAAATTACATTAACAAGCTCTCCATTGATCACAGTATTAGGAAAATTAACTTAATGTTCATTTGACAACTGTACGAGTGCGTAATATGCCAATTACTTTTCATTCCACCGAGCAGCAAGCATTACTTTTTAAAACGTAAAACGATTTCTTTTTTGTGTTGCGAGAAACTAAATCAATTCCGTTTCCGAAAAGTTGCAGTGGAGTTTAGAGCAGGCCTGTATTTCTCGATTTTTTAATTTTCGGACTGCATATGATGCTCTGACAGTTTTTTGCGCTTAAAGGGGGGAGGGGGAGAAATTTTCCAAATCTGAAACATCTGGTATACACCTAGTATACATCTGGTATACACCTACCTACATGCTCCATCTCTTATAGTCTCAGAGATCGACGCGTTCATACGGACAGACGGACAGAAATGGCCGGCCTAGCACAGTAGCGTTGAAAAATGTTTACAAAAAATATTAAAAAGGGGAAGTACCGACTATTAAAAGCTTAAGTTTGGTGCCTTTGCCTTGCACAGTTTTTTTTGGTCGATTTTAATAGAGAACGCTTGTTATTGATTTGCAAACATGGACAAAATTGGTCATCTTCATGTGATACAATACTTTCATGTAAAAGGTCTTAGTCCAACCAATATTAAAAAGGAGCTGGATTCTACCTTACGTAATTCTGCTCCCTCGTTTACAACAATAAAATATTGGGTGGCTGAGCTTAAGCGAGGTCGTTTTAGCTGCGAAGATGAACATCGCAATGGGCGTCCAAATGAGGTGACCACTTCAGAAATGGTGGCCAATATTAAAAAATGTGTATTGAGTGACTGGCGTTTGAAAGTTCGTGAGTTAGCTGAATGTGTAGGCATTTCAAAAAGTGCTGTACATCGCATATTGACCGAAAAATTGGACATGAAAAAGTTATGCGCAAAATGGGTGCCGCGTTTGCTGACTTCAAAACAAAAACGCCGGTTCACACCTCTGCCGTTGCAATGGCTAAAATTAATGAATTAAAATATGAATTACTACCTCACGCCCCTTTATTTGCCAGACTTAGCTTCCTCTGATTATTTCTTATTTCCAAACTTGAAAAAATGGCTCGGAGGAAAAAGATTTGGCAACAATGAAGAGGTGGAGTCCGAGGTTAATGCCTATTTTGAAGAGCTTCACAGATCTTATTATAAAAAAGGTATCGAAGCTATTGAACATCGCTGGGAAAAGTGTATCGACCTAAAAGGATCCTATGAAGAAAAAAGAGTCTATAACTGTCGAGCTTAACGGACTTTCTTACTCGATTTTTTTTTTAAATTTACTTCAATATTTAAAGTTGATTTGCGCGGGCTGAAAATTTATTTTAGACCAATGGTTTCTTGGTGAAAGTTTCTTAGAATTGTCCCTAGTTTTCGATTTTGGTTTAAGGTGAACCAAAATGTTTTAGTGAACCAAAAGTCTGTAGTTTGTTCCACTAATATTATTTATTTAATTACTTAAATAGTTCGATATCAATTATTGGGAGAACCCAGCTCCGAGCGCTGGCTTCACGTTCGCTTGTCTTGCGCAATCTCCTGGAGATGAGAGATGTATAGGCTTTTTGAAAATGTGACCATAGTCGTCAGAGTTTATTTGTTTATTTGTAAAAATATAGTTGACAATTATCTGTCAACATTAAAATTTAAAGGGATACAAAATATTGATTTACTTCCCCGTCCAGGTTAGGGAGTTTTTTATTGATATGCCCCGGCTCACATCAAGTAGACGGAGAAGACAGATTTAAGAGCGTGGAGAGGACAAAAACAATAAAATATTACACGTATTATTATACAATGAACAATCAGTTGACAACAAATGATGCAAATTATTATAATTTGAACATATTACACGAAAAGGATCATGTAGGGCAAAGTTAGTTCTACAGGTGTGTAGCGCTAGAGGTTGATACGATCGCGTAAATCTTGATGGAACAGCAAATCGGAGCTGACTCAGTAGGAAACTCGAATCCACATCTCCATAAATCAGTTTGTGGACGAATATTACGCCTTGACATATTCTTCGGTTCTTCAAAGTTAGCAGGTTTATTAATTGTAGCCGCTCAATATAAGATGGTAGTAGGCGATGAGGATCCCAGTTTAAGCCGCGCAATGCAAATAAAAGAAATTGTTTCTGAACACTTTCTATAAGGCCCTGATATTTATCGTACTGAGGAGACCAAACGCAAGAGCAATATTCAAGAATTGGACGAACAAGAGAAGTAAATATTAGTTTGGTGATGTAAGGATCATTGAATTCCTTTGTTTACGGTAATGTTTACGGTAATGCCGATATGGTCATTAAAGCACAATTTGTGGTCGAAAAGAACACCCAGATCTGTTACAGTTTGAATGCTTTCAAGGTTGTTATGCCCAATAGAGTAAGAGAACCAGTGAGGATTATTCAGGTGAAATGTCATGCACTTGCACTTCGAATGGTTTAAATGCAGAAGATTGATTTGGCACCAAGATTGTAGGCTAACAAGATCATTCTGTAACAAGTTATAAGAATCTCTACTATCAAAAGATAGAAATATTTTTACATCATCTGCGTACATTAAAACATGCGATTCGGTGAAGGTCATTGATAAACAGATGACTCCCCTGAGGAACACCAGAAGAAACATTTATCAATTTGGATGAAGTGGAATTAAATAGGACTCGCTGAGTCCGATTTGACAAATACACAGAGATCCATTTGAGGAGTAGGTCAGGGAACCCTATTAATGAAAGTTTATGCAAAAGCAGAAGGTGATTAACGGAATCGAAAGCTTTGCTGAAGTCAGTAAAAACCACATCAGTTTGCTGTTTTTCCAAAAAACCGCGACGGATGTAAGAGCTAAACTCAAGAAGATTGGTTGTTGTAGAACGACGTTTCATAAAACCGTGTTGCGTCGGAGAAAATATGGAGCTGCAAAAGTATTGCACCTGGGTGGTGATTATTTTTTCAAATAGCTTGGGGATCGCACACAGTTTCGCAATACCACGATAGTTCTCAATATTGGATTTGCTACCCTTTTTGTGGAGAGGTACAACTTAAGATTCCTTCCATATAGTGGGAAGAAACGATTTATTGAGAGACATTTGAAATAAATTCGTCAAAGGCTTACATAAGGCCCCTGCGCAAAACTTTAAGACACAGCCAGGAATATTATCCGGCGCAGACGAAAAAGAAGGTTTAATGAGCTTTAAGTTATGATAAACGTCGGATTCGTCAATAACAGGCATTAAAATACCACAAGTGTGGGGAAGTGTATATGGATAAGGTGAAGTCGAGTCATATGTTGTAGATGTGTACGTGGATTGAAAGAAGTTCGCAAATAAATGAGCAATGTCAGCATGATTTGCAGCAGTTTCGTTTTTGTAGTATAGTGAGGATGGGAATATTGAAGATTTTCTTTTAGAGTTAACGAATGTGTAGAAAAGTTTTGGGTTTTCGCGAAAATCATTCTTGCAGCGCGATAGATAATTATTGTAGCACTCAGTGTTGAGGACAAAAAAATTTGATTTTGCTACTGCATATTTGGAGAAATCTACTTGAGAACCCGTTTTTTTTTAATTTTTTATAAAGATTGGGTTTCTGATTTTTAAGGTATGACAGTCTGCGTGTAAACCAAGGCGATCTTCTGCTTGCATTCGATTCAGAAATGTTTGGAACAGAAATATCAAGTGCATCATTCAGCGTTTCATAAAACATTTCAAATGTGGTTTCTGGCGTATGGAGTAAGCGTCGGTAAGCAAGTTCGTCTGAGCCGGAATGAAGTCGCCTCTTGTTGAGGAGCCTAAGTTGAGGTTAAAGTCGACTCTGGTCGAGAACTTCGTGTTACTTCAGTTGAGGCGGAAGTTACCTCTGGTGGAGAGCTTGGAGATACCTTAGTTGAGGCGGAAGTTACTTCTTGTGGAGTGCTTCGATGTGCCTTAGTTGAGACGGAAATATTGCTGTTCAGGCTCACGGATGTGCGCTTAGTAGACACAACTGAACCTGAATCAAGGTGCCTCAGATGAGGACCTTGTCGCTGCCTCGGATGAGGATTTTGTCTCTTCCTCGGATGAGGACTTTGTCGATCAGGTTCACAGGCGTGTGCGTAGTAGACACGACAGAACCAGAATCAGTTGATGTGCGGATGCGAGGGTCTGTTGCATGTTGGCGACAGCCGTGTTAGTTACACTACTGTGGGCGCAGGCACGTTTGTTTGAGAACCCATAGATGGCTCAGGCTGGCAACAAATGCCAACAAAGAGCGTTCCGAAGATAAGCTGGTCGCTTGTGGCCGGTTTCCTGTGGTTCAGGTATGCCAGTCCAGAAGGTAGGAGTCCAAGTATATTTTTTTTTAATGGGTGGTTGAACACGTTAAAGCCGGTTGGCATGTGGCTTTCCTTTCTCTTCTTCTGGCGTCGCTCGGTCGCGGCGTGCCTCTTCGTCGTCGCTGTGCCCGTTTATCCACCCGCTGTTGTTTTGCGCTGGGCTGTGTCCCGGTCGTACATCGCGCACTTTTAGGGTCCATTCACGAAACTTTCTCCGACGATTGCTCTTCTGTTGTTGTGTCTCTCCCGTTGCGGCGGAGGCGCCTGTACTGAGGATTTCCAGACTGGTGCAGTTGTCGCTGGTTATCGTCGTTCCAAGGTAGACAAATTCTTTAACAACCTTGAAGTTGTAGTCTCCCATTGCAACAGATTGTCCAGGCTTAGACTCTTTGCGATATTGATGTTATCAATATCATCGGCATATGCAAGTAGCATCTTATCTCTGGTAAGTGGCTGGGTGGCTCAGCGGTTAGTGTGCGCGACCGCTGAGCATGAGGTCGTGGGTTCGATCCCGCCTCGGAATATCTAATGAAAAGTTTTTTTCTTTGAATAAAACTTTACACCCGGCCACACCTCTTGCTGTTGGCGCCAGCATTGCAGTAATTAGCCATGAAAATCTTCTCAAAAACTGCCGTTCGGATTCGGCGGTAAACTGTAGGTCCCTTTCTTTTGTGCTAAAATTAGAAGCGCACAAGCCAAGAGAATGAGAGAGGCTCGGCTTTAGCCCTTTGGGGCTGTGACAAGCCAATTTTACTTTTACTTATGTTATCTCTGGTAAAGATGTTGCCCGTTCTGTTAGCATTTGGGCACTGGCGCAGTATATATTCCATCAGCAGATTAAAGAAGTCGCACGATAATGTATCACCCTGCCTAAAACTTCTTTTGGTATCGAAAGGCTCGTAGGGTTTTTTTCCTATTTTGACGGAGCTTTGTGTGCTTCTCAACGTCATCATGCCAAGTCGAACGTTCTTTGCTGGAATCCGGCTTCGGCTTTTACCAGTCTTAATATATCAGCGTATGAGCACGATTCTCCTTTTTTGGAGGTCTCGGTTTCCTGGTTTTTGACTTTACTGTTGTCCAACCATCTCCCTCCGGTCCTTTTGGCGCTGTTCTTGGCTGAGAATCTTTTTGTGCTGCATTCTCAATTTTTTCTCCCGTGTCCCTCAGTGGACTCTGCTCCTTCCGCGCGTTTTGTTTCGAAGGCGCCGTATGCATCGCGTTCTACCGTGTAGGGTTTCTTGGTAGCTTAGAGCTTCCGTTTGCTTCTGGTGGGCTAGTCACTTTTGGTGCCCTGGCGCTTTTTGCTAGAATCACCTGCAAATGTGAGTGCGTTTCCCGTCGTAGCACATCGATTTCGTCGATGAGTTCTCTCATCACATTAGTGATAGAACGCTGCGGCAAGGCCATAAGCTTTCTGAGCTCTCTGGCCTTTGCTCCAATATTATTGATGTTTCGTAAGGCGTCATTTCTTCTGTCTTTTTACCCTCTAAAATGTTCATCGGATCCGGGATGGACTTTGGCCTCGCTGGTAGCTCCGGTTAAATAGGCAAAGACTCTTCTGGAGAACTAGCAGATCTAGCTTTTCCGGAAAGGGTCTGATGAGTCCCAGTTAATAGTGCTAGATAGTTCTGGTTCGGCCCTCCTGGCTCAATTTCTTGCCTGGGCATTTCCATGCCGCTGATTGTTTGCTCCACACTAGGAAGTTTTCCTTTTTTTACTTTTAAATTCCAATTAATAATGGGAATAAAAAAGAAAATAAATAAAGTAGTTTTTAGACCTTCACCATAATTTGAGCCCGTTTGCTCTTGGATTCAAGTCCTGCTCTACTACCGCTGCGCCACCCAGTTAGTTGGTAAATGGGTGAATGGTGAGCGATTTTGTATGGTCTGCACATTGCTTTATCGACCGTCCTTGGTTGTAATTTACAACTTGTAAATGTGAGTAGGTGGATTGGGGCATGCGGGCTTGCACTGAGTTACCGACTCTAGCACTCGCGTATTCGTGGTGGAATTGTCGATCCGCAAGAGCCGTGGTCGGTTTAATTTTTTCACTCTACGGAAGTAGCAGATAACAGAAAAACGCCAGAAGATTTAAATCACACAGCGAATCGCCTTAATTGTCTGCCCTTTAGGCCAAGGGTTTCTGCCGTTTATCATACGCGTTTGAGCCAACTGTCTCGGAGCTTTAACAAAACACGTCCGTTCACTGCACTGCACTCTGTGTCTCCTTTCTGTCCAAGTAGATGTGTTGCTCGATGTGCATGGAGGATTCTCGATGAGGAAAGAACGTTGTTCCAGACATTTAAGTTGAACAGGGCCGTGGACATTAAACCAGGAATAGGGTATGCTGATCAATGGTAGACAATGGCATCGTTGCGCCCCGAATTCAACATCGAAATTCCAACAATAAAATCTGTTCTACATGGGTTGAGTTGTCACTTTTGAAATACCGGCAAGGTATTCGATTTTGTTAAGCAAAATTTCCCAATTTTGTCATATGCTCGACAGCCGACTGCGTTAAGATGCCGACTTTAGTGTTTAGTACGAGATAAGGAGGTATCGGGTTCAATTCCCAGGCAAGGAAAGTAAAGTTAAATCTTATTAATTTTAATTTTTTTAAATTTTATTTAGCAAGTATTAAAACATTCCAATCAGAAAGTTTGTACAAAATTTTTATAGCCTGACAACCACTGTTCATGATTTAAGATAAACCGGGATTACATTTGGGTTTGGGAATATGGATATCGAAAGGTCTCTTCAACAAAATACATGAGTTGCTTTGACCAGCAACACATGTTAGTCCTGCACAAAGTTCTCCAAATAATTTTTGTCTTAGTTTTTGGACTTCTGTGAATGCATTTCTTAAATTGTGTGCTGGATTCTCGAATGTACCCTTAAGTGTTATGAAACATGTCTCAAATCAAAGTCTTAAGAGTAAGTTTAATCCTCCAACATTTTTGGTAAAAATCATTTTATTTTGGTTCGTCCCTTATGCTTTGCAAACTTTAGTTTAAGTCAGAGTAACCTTTTGAAAGTACGAAACATTTTGTTAGAGATCAACGCCAACTACAAAAATATATACGAGTAAAGTTGAAAGGCAACACTGAGTAACACTAAAACATAACTTTTTGAACTTTTTTCTCTTTTCTTGGGGGAGCCAGTATGACCTTAATTTTTCCATACAAGAAAAACGCGGCCTAACGTGCATGCGAGTGTGTGTGTGTGTTTGTTGTTCCGCACTGCCAGTGCGTATGGGTATGTGAATTTCACAATTCCTCGAAATTCGTGTGTTGCACTGAGAGTTCGTACATATGTGTGTTTTGATCCACCGTGTGATTATGTTGATACACCGAGCGAGTACGTATGCATGTGTGTGTGTGGTCAAAAACGTGGCCGGTTCGATGCAGTGGAATGGCTGGCGACTGCTGCTAAGATGAAGATGTCCATCTGGTCGAATCTTTGGCGAACGCTGCGTGTGTGTGTGTGTGGACGCGCGCTACGCGAGCGTGTGCGTGTAAGTGTGTAAACGCTTGCATTTAGTTTTTTGGAAGCGTAAACTGTATGTATTACCGGCACACGCTCTGTGTGTGTGAGCTTGCATTTCACAATTCCGCGTGCACAATTTGTACAGCTGCAGCGGCTGCGAAATGTGGGTGGATATTGCGAGTTCATAGGCGGGGTCACCACTTTAGTAAACCAAAAGTCTGGATTTTGTTCAACTAATATTATATATAATTACATAAATAGGTTGATATAAAGTATCTGGAGAAACCAGCTCCGAGCGCTGGCTTCGCGTTCGCTTGTCTTGTACACAATCAATATCCTGGAGATGAGAGATGAATAGGTTTCGTGATAATGTGACCATAGCGGCCAGAGCAGTCGATAGTCGTTCGTCTCTAGTGGTGGCAGAGTCGCCACATGGCTATAGGGTTGGGAGCTTGGTCCAAGGCCCGCTGGCCTGGGCGCCAGTGCGGGAGTTCGACACACACTACTACCACTGGAGATGCTGGAGATGAGAGATGATACCTGCGTCATAGTCTGACCAAAGTCGCCGGAGTAATCGATAGTCGTTCATGGCTAGTGATGGCAGAGTCGCCGCAGTACTCCCCCTCCTGCAATTGACTTTTCTTAATACTCAAATGCAAAATCTAACCTTACACTTTTAACTCTGAGTGTTATAACAAATATCTTGTCCGGTGCAAAATTCAATTCGCACAAGATCCTCAACAATTCTATAATTTTGAGCATTCCCAGCGTAGATCTTCTGCTTTGCCTTCCTCATTTTTCCTAGATCACCAAAAGGCCAGCAATGATTCCACTGCAGTTGTCGTATTCGCTAATTTCTTCCAATCAACTTATTCCTCTGTCCAATACACTAAATCTTCTTATCCCTATAATATTTCGTCTTCCAACTCAATATGTGCTCCCACAATTTCTGGAATCTCTCTACTTTCCTTTTGTAAATCCCTAAAATCTTCATACTCCCCTGGGCCAATCAACATTCCTAGTTGTGTGCTCAAAGAGTACTCTAGTTCCCTATGCAAGCCGTTGCTTAAGCTTTTCAAGGATCCACCTCAAGGTAGACACCTAGGTCCGTTGTTTTTCACTCTTTTTATAAATGATCTCCCCACAATATTATCCCATCCTCGGATACATATGTATGCCGAGGACGTAAAACTTATTTTATCTTTTAACGACCTTAAGCATTCTGTTGGATTGCAAGATGATCTTAACTCTTTGCGGGCTTGGTGTTTGGTCAATCATTTACACCTTAACTGCTCGAAGTGTATGTTTATGACATTCCATCGATGCAAACCTTTGCTGGTTTCCTACACGATTGGTAATGAAGCCTTGCATCGTATATCGGATGTCGTTGATCTTGGAATCCCCAAACTGAGTTTCAATAATCATATCTCCTCTATCGTGAATAAGGCAAATGGTGTACTTGGATTCATAAAACGTTGGTCGAAGAAATTTAATGATCCTTGCACCACAAAACTTCTATATACTGCTCTAGTCCGTCCCGCGCTTGAATACTGCTCTTCCGTATGGTGTCCGCAGCATAAAAAGCATATTGATCGTTTTGAATCAGTTCAGAAACAATTCTAGTTCTTTGCCCGTCGTGGCTTAAATTGGGACCCTAGCCTTCGTTTGCCATCGTATTCCAACAGACTCTTGTTTATCGATCTTCCCTCGCTAACTAACCGTAGAACATTCTTAGGTATTTCTTTTCTTCATAAGTTAATTATTCGTGATGTAGATTCCTCTGAACTCTTACGTTGCCTTAACTTCTCTGTTCCTTCCAGGCCAACTAGAAACTATTTACCGTTTGCTTTGTCAAGATGCACAACTGATTATGCCCAGCACAATCGTTTTCGGGTCTTGTGTCAAAGTTATAACGATCTTTTATCACTTGCTCTCAACAGATCTCTCTCTCTTCTCATTAAAAAAAAGTCCTTATATACATATCTCCGGGAAAGTCTCCGACCACACCCAGCTATGCTTGCCGAACTGGCTAGTAAATCTTCCCAGACCGGTCGGAGACTTTTCGGTTGTTTTCGGTTGTTCTTTTATTTTATTTTATTGTATTAATCTAGTGTTTATTATTTGTTATCATAAGTTTTTTTTCCTCTTCACGTTCTATAGAACTTGTTAATGTTTTTGTTAGCTGTAATAACGTCTCTGACTACAACTGGCTGTGAATCGGGGCATAGCGTTCAGGACAGGCAAATAAAATTCCCCCACCAAGTCGTAGTCGTTATTAGTACATTTTGAAATTGTAGTAGACTTTCTTAGTTGATAAGTCTTTTATAACGTTACTTTAAATTTGTTGAAAGCATTTTTGTCGACTCTTAATAAATAAATAAATAATTAGTTTAATACAAATTGTAATTTGTTGGTAATGGCCAGCTTCGAGAGCTGGCCGCTGCCGCAAGTCTCACACACTGACTACTACTGGAGATGAAAGATGATAGCTGCGTCATAGTGTGATCATAGTCGCCAGAGTAATCGATAGTCGTTCCTGGCTAGTGATGGCAGAGTCGCCACATGGTTATAGGGATTAAGGTTGTGCTTAATCGACAATAATATTTATTGTTTCACTTAACTTAATTAGTTTAACATGATTTGTTGACTGCGAGCTGGCCCGAGGCTGCCAGCCAGCGCCAAGTTCGATACACACTCTGACTACCACTCGAGATGAGAGAGACGATAACTGCGTCATAGTGTGAAAATAGTCGCCAGAGTAATTGTTAGTCGTTCGTATCTAGTTGTGGCAGAGTCGCCACATGGTCACTGAAGAGGCGCCATCTATGGGTCAGCTTTTAAAATCACTCAGCTAGCATTGTTCAAAGCGAAAACGTAAGAACTTATTTTATACATGCTGCAAGGGTATACAAACTTCGGCCAAGCCGAAGTTTACTTTCCTCTATTTTTTTTTATTAAAATACATTTACTATTTTTTTTTTATTATTTTTTCATAGGTACTCAAATATAAAAATGCCAACTCTGCTTGAAATACCCGTACATACATATATTCGGAAAAATTTTAATATACTTAGGTTATAAACTGCTTCGGCAAGCCGAATATAGAGTTGCCTTTGTCACTTCGTTATATATCACTGGCAATCAGGAAAGACAGCACAAGTATGTTTTTCTTTTTAATTTTTCAAGAAAGCAATCCTAAGCTTTTAATGAATTTATGAAAATTGTGATTGGTCGTAAGGTGGAAGTGCTTTATAGATTGGAAGCGTTACTGCTTGATGAATAAATGATTTTTTTACCAAATCAAGTCAATTATTTTGACATTCAGACCGATACATATAACTATGAACTTTTCAACACTTATCAGGTTTTGTTTTTCCGTTGTATCTTTGTAACCACTTATCCGATTGTTCTAAAAATTTGACACAATATAGAAATGAACCCGAGGAAGCCATTGGTACTTAAATCTTAATTTTGAAATATCTTGAGCTATGCTGTTATGCCTTATTGCCAGAGATATATATAAAGTACTCTGGAAAACATTTTAGGAGAGTATTTTCGGAATATGCTAATAATTTTCAAATGCACGTGTATTTTAGAGCGCGGAAGTTGGAATGCGAAGCATTGTTATGTTGGATGAGCAAGGAGGTAAGAATTTTTCAGAAAACGAGAGCTTATAAATATATTATAAACCTAAGTTTTTTTCTGTGACTATTAATCATTGTGTGGCTTTTAAAATTTTTATTATTTTTGAAACTGTTCTTCACTATTGTTGATAAAGCTGGCAGTCATTTTTAATCCTCAATATTATCACAACTGCAGTTTAAAGATGCCTTTTTTCAAGACATCGGAATTCAGCTATTTTGGTTAGTCTAAGAAGGAAGAAATTTTGACATAAAATTGTTATTAATATTGGTTATTTTTTAAATTATCATATCCAAGTTTTGGATAGGTGAAAGCATATGCTAAAGTGTAGTGTAAAATGTCTTGACACTGCCCAAAAGGCCAAAACTGAGCTACTCTCAATCTCTTGGCTTGTGTGCTTCTAATTTTCGCACAAGAGGAAGGGACATACAGCTTGACGCCGAAGCCGAATAGCAGTTGGAGAAGCTTTTTAATGGCTAATTTATTCAAACATAACATACTTTATTTAATTGGCTACCAACTATTGAGTCTTATTTCTTCTCGGTCCACACTGCTCAGCCATTGGCCCAATAATTTAGAACGAATTGTGAAACCAATGTGGCTGCTGTAGAGGTGTGATGTTAAGTGTACAATGGTAGACCAAAGATGGTTTAGCGATATTTTGTTAAAATTTAATTAAATTCAAACTTGGCCAAAATATTTTACTTGGGTTCCACAAACTCAAAATAAATAGCAAATTCCTGGCAGGAATTTTCCGCAGTGCTGGATACAGGCCTATAAGCAACAAATTTATATTTTTTTATTGTTAATTTATTGAACTTATTCAGTATCTGAAAAATTTTCTAGCTGTATTTCCGTTATTGGTTGAACCTGATCCAGGCACAGGGATATCAACCAATAGAGACATTTTCTGTCTCAGTTTGTTTCATTAAAAACCGATTTATCCGTTTTTGAATTGACATTCAAAGAAGCGAATCCACTAGTGAAGTGTTGATAATCCACATTCATATAAATTCTCTTTGAAGGTAAATTTTTTTATTATTTTTAAGTCGTTCATATTTTTGGGTGTTATATCGCAAATACCACATTTTTGGGATGATGATTCCGCGACAACACTACGAGGTGTGTTCAAAAAGTATCGCGAATTTTGAATTTTCGCGGGTTACGTATATTCGAATTTCGATTTTTTTGCGGCGTTATGTTGCTACTCATGTCTCTCACTTATGCCTACAAGCTCGGCCAATTGAATGTTCACTTAATTGTTGATAGCTGCTTCGCTTGCACGTGTTTTGGATCGTCTTCGATTTTTACCTCAATTGCGACCAAAAACAGCATCGCATGAACATTGCTAATGAGATGTTAGACTCTGTCCGCGACGACCCAAATTTGCTCCAGAGGGTCATAATTGGTGACGAATCGTGGGTTTATGGTTATGACGTGGAAATCAAAGCTCAATCATCTCAATGGAAGCTGCCGCACGAACCAAGACCGCAAAAAGCGCGCCAAGTTCGGTCGAATGTGAAAGTTTTGCTGACAGTTTTCTTCGATTGCAGGGGCGTGGTGCATCATGAGTTCTTGCCACAGGGAAGAACGGTCAATAAGGAATAGTACCTACAAGTTATGCGCAATTTGCGCGAAGCAATCCGCCAGAAACGCCCGGATTTGTGGAAGAACAAAAATTGGCTTTTGCACCACGATAACGCCCTGGAAAAACCGTTGGCACAAGTGTATAATATCTCATGGGGATTACTTTGAAGGGGACAAAATAGATATTCATGAATACATAAATAATTTTTGAAAAAACACAAAATTCGCGATACTTTTTGAACACACCTCGTATATACCTTCCCAATGATCATAGTCATATGAAATTGATGATGAACTGTGAAGTTTTCTAATCTGGTTGGCTGTATTTGGGCAATTTGGTTTTTGACGTTATTCACTTCATCACGTACCAAGTCTGCTGTTTCCTTTTGACAAAGTAGTTTCAATAGCCTGCAATAAAAAGTAGTTGAAGGTTTCATATTTTTCCAGAGTATATTAAATCCACAAACTATTTGTAATGGTACCAAGCATACCGCAAACATATGTTGGTCGAAATTTTGTAGATAAGTTGCGTGGCCACTACTTCCATTTCAACCCCAAATTTTAAGTTCTTGGCTATGAGCACCAAAAATTCTGGAAACTGTGTGTTCAACCAGGCATTGCAAAAGTACCTCGAAAGAATGGTCGGTATGTTGTAGCCCATTGGGGTATAGTCCAGTCATTATAGTAAGTCGAGATACCCAGCTGTAAGTCTGTAAATACTTGTATACTGACACCCTAAAAGTTGTCTCAAAACCTACATATGGTAGTGTGTGCGCAACTATGAAATTTCAAGGTCAAAGGTCACAAAAATCGGATTTGTGCGCTTTTTTTGTAAATATCTCATTTCCTATGGGGTTTTTGCTAATTGTACTTGTTATAAATATTGTAGAGTACAAAATTCTCTACAAATTTTGTTTTATGAAATTTTTCATACGGTGAACCATTTTCGAGATAGAGGGTGGAGAGCGCGCGGTCACAGGATCACTTCAGGCCAACCATTGCCTCCGGTCGAAAACGCACCATATATAGTTGATTAACTATCGATAAATCAATGATTATAAATATTTGTCAGTTTTTATTAACTTCTTACATGATGAAAAAAAAAACAAATAAATTATGAATTAATCTTTTTATAAAAAAATATCATTTAATACATTTATGTTTATTAAAAGTAAAAAAATGGAATGAAGGGTACACAAACTACAATTTATAATTTTAATTATCTTCTTCCTCTACATCGTCGTCTTCCGGCTGCTGGTAAATTTCAAACTGGTCTTCATTATCGTCTTCAACGACATTTGTCTCAAGTTCTTCCATGATTTCGGGGTCAAAGGTTCCATCTTCGGTAATGTCGCTCTGATAAGGTAGAGCATTGAGACAAGCTTGCCCATTACATTGGCTTTCTTGCATCCGCATCGCGAACCACAACCACTCTTGCAGTTGCAGAAAATTGTATTTAGCAAATCTTCTGGAGCAGGTGGTAAAATTGTCATGATAGGCTCCAGAAAATCGCTTCGCATTGCCCAATCCCATACCTGGCGTTTCAAATCATGCCCTAACCAAGTTTGAACTTGATAATAGACACGTTTGAAATGTTGATGAGCAGCTGCACTTGTTGGTGGAATATTTGAAAGCTTGACGTAATGCATATAACGAAGATGATCGAGACTTTTTTCAGATTTCGGAGCAATATAGGCAGCCAATAAGGTTAGAATTCCTCTCTCTAATAATCTCTGGTCCGAACAATTTTCTTCCTCAAATGCTGCAGCTAGTTCATCCAAATTTGTCAGTTTCTCAAAAACTTTTAAAAATGATTTTTTTCCCTTTTGAAAAAACGCAAAAGTTGTGTCACAGCCACTTAATGCGTGCAGAAATAAAATTTGTGTTTTGGAATGAGGATAATTATCAAAACTTTTACATATCCTTTCCCAACTTTTTTAAAGAGATTTCATACCGCGCACTACTTCAATAAGCGATTAACCTCCCGAATCTGACTTATTACATAGAAAACACAAATCAGCCATAGTTTATTAAATTGTACGTCCATAGTTACCAAGATACGATTAAAACTGAAATAAAGAGCAGACCGTCGTAGCTATACATTACAATTGAACAAGGTCCGTAGTGTATAATAGGGACCCGAATAATTCCCAGGTATAGTAGAAGGATTCTAAAATTTACAGATTTTAAAGAAGATGCACTTAATTATTTTCTTTTTAATATGTCATTAGTGTAAATATAATTGAATTATGATTTAAGTTTTTCCCTTAATTATTATTTAATTTTAGGAAGCGTTTATCAGTATTATTGAATAGATATAGATTTAATGCATGAAGAAAATGATAAAATATAATAGAACAGTTAATAAAAACTGACAAATATTTATAATCATTGATTTACCTATAGTTTATCAACTATATATGGTGCGTTTTCGACCGGAGGCAATGGTTGGCCTGAAGTGATCCTGTGACCGCGCGCTCTCCACCCTCTATCTCGAAAATGGTTCACCGTATGAAAAATTTCATAAAACAAAATTTGTAGAGAATTTTGTACTCTACAATATTTATAACAAGTACAATTAGCAAAAACCCCATAGGAAATGAGATATTTACAAAAAAAGCGCACAAATCCGATTTTTGTGACCTTTGACCTTGAAATTTCATAGTTGCGCACACACTACCATATGTAGGTTTTGAGACAACTTTTAGGGTGTCAGTATACAAGTATTTACAGACTTACAGCTGGGTATCTCGAATTCCGAGATTCTTACCTAATTTAAGCTTAAATGACTGGACTAGTAACACAGTTTCTTTACAGACCGTAGAACATTATATGTATGGTACCACTCACCAAGTCCATATAAACCCTTTTTGTGAAATCACCATCAATATATAAAGTTAAAGCTTCCTCTGCAGTATACTTAATTTGTTTTTCAACTTCAGATTGAATAACAGATTTTAATCTCTCTGGCAGTTGTTCATCGAGAGTCAGCGAAGATACCAACACTGATGCATTACTTTTGCCGGCCTTGTATAAGCTAGTGCTGGCCACAGACATGAGCTCTTTGCACGGAATTTCTGTGGCGATGTTCGAAATTTCTTTTTCTTTGTGGTTTCTCGACAGTCCTAGTCTTTGAACTTGAGTTTATCAAAATAAGCTCACTATCTAACCAGACTTTGATGTTTTTCTCAAATTTATTTATTTTATAATGGTTTTTATCCATTTCATTGAGAATTTTGAAGTGGAATATTGGTTTCGCTTAGAAATTTCAACGCATTGACTATTGCGATAATAGGATCAAGCAATAATATTGTTAAATACAAATGAATCCACAGCAATATTTTTTTTTTTGAAGCGTCAACTTCCATACGCCATACCAAAAATAACACAAGCCTAGCCACTGACATTTTCGCTAAAAAAAAAAATTTCTTCTGTAAGTGGACGAAGGTGTTTCCACAATTTGGACATATCACATCACAACACATTATACAATTTTTAGAAACAATTAGAGCGAATGCTGTCGAATGAAGAAAGTTTAGCTCTACGAAAGTTGAATGTACCAGTAAAAATTATAAGTTAGAATATCACCTTAAACAACCACAAGTATGCGGCACGAAACATAATGTAAAGTCACCAACACATATCTTTTAGTTAATACATACCTTTGAAGTTAATTATAAACACTTAATTTAATTTTTCTTTAAATTTGACCAATTTTGCGTAAATTAGCAGCAGTCACACAAAAAAAGCGGGAAAGCATATGTATGCAGATGGTGCAAACATAAGTTAGTTTCATGACTCCCAGCTGTGCGAATATTGAGAGCAAAAGAAAACCTAAAGTTTTTTAGCCTATCAGATATATAAGTAATCGATTACAAAACGAAATTGGCGCAAATATTTATTTTGAAAATTCAATTAATCGAAGCTAATCTGGCTGTTTATCCCACTGTGAGCTGGGAGCTATCAAACATTATGTTTGTTGCAGCTGCAGCAAACTATTTTCCCGCTTTTTCTAATGCACACAAACTTGGCTTGCAAATTGACAAAGTTTATTTTTCCAGCTGTTATATTTTGTTTTAATTAAGCTGAAGGTATTTATGAACAAAAACAATTGTTCCGTGACATGTGCGTATCTTTTGTCATGGTAAATCGTGGTATCACCTTGCAGTCGTATTTATCTCTTTTCAACAACTGCTTTATGACTTTCGTGGAGTGCAAAATTTTTTATCCGGCTGTGTTCGGTCTTATTCTATTTGTTATTATTTAAATGATTCGTTAACTTTGTGAAATGATTATATTTGGCTGCAGCAACCTGCATCTGCTAACAACAGAATACTTTTCAGGCACTATGTAATCGCGCCGAAATCGTCCCTGCACAGAAATTTTCGGCAGTTGAGGTGTATGTTTTTACAAACGTCATTGATAAATCGAAATGTACGGATGAAAAGCTACAAGAAATTGACAAACTATTAAGGTATTTCAACAGCAAGTTTGTTATAAAATGGAGGCAGTGTTATTGGTGTAGTATTAGGTTTGAGAAAAAAAGAATGATTGGTTGGATGAAATGCTCGTATTTTCTGAGACAAATATTTTAACTGGGCGACCAGAAAAGATTTCCCAGAATGCCATTTGAAACATAAGGCGAAAAAAGTTGCGGAGCTAATCGGATCGAGAACTTCCGAAGAGCTTATGACGGCGACACGGGTAAGCTTGTATAAAGCTGGAAAACGAAGTGCATCGCAAGTTATGACATTGCAACACACAGAATCGAGTTCATCAACAAAAATTAAGAAAATCGTACACACACCACGAAGAACTCGTACAAGCTAATGCAAGCTGGTGCGAAAATGCGAAAAACCAACATTTATCCAAGTTACGGCGTTCAGCGATCTGCCAAAAAGAGGTGCTACCCTGATATAATCAGAGAAACTGAATTTTCTGCTGAGGCGCCTTTGCAACATAGGATCCTTTTAGGTCGATACACTTTTCCCAGCGATGTTCAATAGCTTCGATACCTTTTTTATAATAAGAACTGTGAAGCTCTTCAAAATAGGCATTAACCTCGGACTCCACCTCTTCATTGTTGCCAAATCTTTTTCCTCCGAGTCATTTTTTCAAGTTTGGAAATAAGAAATAATCAGAGGGAGCAAAGTCTGGCGAATAAGGGGCGTGAGGTAGCAATTCAAATTTTAATTAATTAATTTTAGCCATTGCAACGGCAGAGGTGTGAACCGGCTATTTTTGTTCTGAAGTCAGCAAACGCGGCACCCATCTTGCGCATAACTTTCATGTCCAATTTTTCGGTCAATATGCGATGTACAGCACTTTTTGAAATGCCTACACATTCAGCTAACTCACGAACTTTCAAACGCCAGTCACTCAATACACATTTTTTAATATTGGCCACCATTTCTGAAGTGGTCACCTCATTTGGACGCCCATTGCGATGTTCATCTTCGCAGCTAAAACGACCTCGCTTAAGCTCAGCCACCCAATATTTTATTGTTGTAAACGAGGGAGCAGAATTACGTAAGGTAGAATCCAGTTCCTTTTTTATATTGGTTGGACTAAGACCTTTTATATGAAAGTATTGTATCACATGAAGATGACCAATTTTGTTCATGTTTGCAAATCAATAACAAGCGTCCTCTATTAAAATCGACCAAAAAAACTGTGCAAGGTAAAGGCGCTAAACTTCAAACTTAAGCTTTTAATAGTCGGTACTTCCCCTTTTTAATATTTTTTGTGAACATTTTTCAACGCTACTGTGCTAGGTCGGTCATTTCTGCGACGGCCCTCGTACTAGGCTTCTGATATTATCATTAATAAGTTTAGCCGTATTGTTGTTGGTCAAATATATAAAACAGTTACTGCTTTTGAGTGATGAGCACCGGCAGTAATGATAGAAGTGAGGGCTTGAACTGAATTGTCAATGTCTTTTTCGATGTTTATGGTTGGGCTCAGCTCGATGTGACTGCCAATATATTTTTTGTATTTGAGTGGGTAATTTCTTTGGATCTGCCGGCCAGTATGTAGGCCTTCCCGGAGATTCATAGTCGAGTTTGTTTGATGCGCGCGTGAGTACGCTGTAGAGCTGCTTCCCTTTGGGATTAGTCAGTCTGGAGCCCCAATGGGGATGTTTTGAATTATAGTCACCTGCAGCCAAAAAGCGTGTATTAAAGAAATCTAGGAATTGATTTTCTGCCATTGCGAAACGTGGTGGACAATAAACCGCGGACAGAGTGATATTGCCTCGTTTAGACTCTACACCAGGGGCCGGCAGCTTGCTATCTGGCGTGCATACGAAAATTCTCAAAGCAGCGCTGCTTCCACACACACAACGTATAAACTGTTAAAACTCCGCTGCGTTACGTGTTCGTGACGCAGTCATTGCTACTGGAAAAGAGAGAAATTTTTGCGCTGCTCTCACACACACCAATGCAAAAATGTGAATGTATTTCTTGCCTGCCTCTGCTCTACACATATCGAAATGGCTTGTAGGTAGTTTTCCGAAAATCCTGATAGTGGATAATGCTTGATGCGGCTTCTGACGAGGATGCCAGTGCCACCATGGGCTTTGCCATCTGGGTGATTTGTGCCGTAAAATGCATACCCAGGTAATTGAAAATTGTATCGGTCCGTCAAGTGAGTTTCTGCAAGAAGCATTATGTCGATTTCATTGTCTTGGAGAAATTTTGATAGCTCCACTTTGTGGCGAGGAATGCCATTTGCATTCCAGAGTGAAACTCGTAGGAGCCATTATTTGGATTGTTGCGAAGCGAGCATTTGAATGAGAATTCCATGTGTTCTCATTTGTTCTTGCATTGCGTTTTGCATATATACCATAAAATCCTTCAGGGTCTGCTGTAACGAAAGAAACATAGTTTGTAAGCTACAAGTTTTCGATGGTTCTTTCGCTTGTTTTGATGGCAGTGTCGGCTCTCTTCGAATTTCATGCGAAACCGTAGATATGGGTGCGGGTCTATCAGTTCCTAGTTTCAAGGCGCTTGCGGAAGAAAACCCACGTTGGGGCAAAGGTCGATCTAGTAGCTTTGGTGAAGAAGACTCCAGGGGTCGATTGCGAGGGTGTGTACTGATTAAGGTTTCCATTGGAGCGGGCATTTTCTGTGCGCGTATTAATCCTGCTCTTCAGATCTTTGTAGACTGGGTAAACCTCTGTGTTTGCAGGGTGGTGACCTCCACAGATACTGCATTTTTTGACAGATGGATCCTCCTGTTAGCAGCGCATTAGGCATTGTTGTGCAGCTCTCCGAATGCTACACAAACTGATCGCAGTGTGTAGTGTAAGGAATCTAAAAGGCCAGGGTGAGATGACAGTCTGTCCAGGATTCCTGACAAGAAATTTATTGATTTGGGACCTTTCTGTAACGGATCTGTGCCTAGCGTGTGAGTTTTGCAAGGACGGTACAATCGTCACTTGCCTAGCGAGGGGTCTGCAAAGACGGTACAACCGTCAGTTGCCTAGCGAAGGGTTTGCAGAGACGGTACAATCGTCAGCTGCCTAGCGAGGGGTCTGCAAAGAAGGTACAACCGTCAGTTGCCTATCCTGGGGTTTTGCAAAGACGGTACAACCGTCAGTTGCCTAGCGTGGGGTTTTGCAAAGACGGTACAACCGTCAGTTGCCTAGCGTGGAATAGGTTATCTAAATAAACCTTCTGGAAAACTGTGCGAGATTCCTGACACGGATAACAAGGTGCTTTGGTTTCCTCTGTTCTAAAACTTAGGTTAATAAACGGTACTACCGTTTATTAGTTTCTACACTCTCTGACTGGCAACGGTACAACCGTGGCGGATACGCAGGGGGAATGCAACTGTACTTTGGTTAATCTTGCTTATCAACGGTACAACCGTTGCTAAAAACACTAGAGAGGCAACTGTACTTTGGTTAATTTCGTTTAGCAACGGTACAACCGTTGCTGAAACGCTAGAGGGCAACTGTACTTTGTTTAGTTCTGCTTAGCAACGGTACAACCGTTACTAAAACACTAGAGGGACAACTGTACTTTGGTTAATTTCGTTTTGCAACGGTACAACCGTTGCTGAAACGCTAGAGGGCAACTGTACTTTGGTTAATTCTGACTAACAACGGTACTACCGTTGGCAGATGGTATTCGACCACGAGTCTGGAAACGGTACAACCGTTAAACACACTCGCTGTCAATACGACCTTGAACAAATGCTAATAATTAAGCGCAGTAAACGGTACAACCGTTTACTTTGTTTAATTAGTAGGCGTCACTCGTTAGTGGTTGTTAAAGGAATGCACAGTTAGCTTGTTATTCTTTCAAATTTATTAGGAATTATTCTTCAACAATTATTTGGCCCTATGCTGCACCAAGCTATAGCTTAAAACTAAAAGCAAAGGTTCCGTCTTACTTGATATTCCAGTTGTTTTTCAAATACTTCTTCTGGGTGCCACGTGTTTGTTTGTGGGCTTTTCGCAATTGTCTTTTCTTCCGCAGCTAGAACTGATCACTTTCACTTGTCAAACTCGAATGCCCAGAAGCGCGCTCTGCCAGGCCACTTTATTCCCTTTGTTCTTTCAGCAGCTCTGCCCGGCCACAGACCGACGCAAAGCTACCACGCACTTTCATTGGCTGTGACTATGTACCGTTGCACCGCTGTTGAGGTTTGTTGTTGTTGCTGGGCTCGCGCTCTTCTGCGTCGGCGCCTAATGTGTAACGACGTTGTTGTTGTTGTTGGGCTCGCGCTCTTCTGCGTCGGCGCCAAACGCATAACTACGTTGTTGTTGTTGGGCTCGCGCTCTTTTGCGTCAGCGCCAAATGCATAGCGACGATGTTGTCGCGTGGCATCGTTGACAGCGGCGCCTGCCCGAATGTGTATGTAGGTATGAAGGCCAAGGGCTGCGCTACTTTTGGCTGTTCTCTCGCGCATTTGTCCTAACGGTGCCTGTCTGACTTTGTGTGTGCATTTCGTCTGTTTGTGTTAGAGTATGTTAGCGCTGGCCTCTGTGTTTTGGCGCGCCTTATAGTGTTAGGGATGGGGCATTTCAGGACTCGTGAATTTAGCTTAACTGATATTTATTTGTGCACTCCGTGTGCGGGTATTTTTAGCTTATAAATACAACTTAATTCTATTAAGGGAAAATGTGACATCGTCACAGTAGTAGGCTTTTGTTTAACCAAATTTTCGGCCATTGGTACATTGCACTGTATTTGTGCGTTTGTGCGGCTCTACAGTCATTCTGCGGTGCAATAAGAAAGGTAGTTTGTTAATTGGGTACACTACATTATTTTTAGGAGCTGTGCCTTTCGACACAAAAACAATTGCAAAGTAAGCGTTGTTGAGTTGTATGGAGAGTCGTCTATCGTTTTGCTGTTGTAGCATATGGGCATTGAGTTCTCTCTGACTCATGGTGTTGTTGGTATTTTTGCCAGTAGCATTTGTTGAATTATTAAACGTTGACCATTATCAAAATATAATTTAGTTAAATATTAACTATTAGATATTTTTGAACAACATAAGCATGAGTGCTTATGAATGTCCATTAGCGTCTTTAATCGCGGGTCGAAATTGATTATTTAAACAACCGAATTAAGCACTTTTAAAACGATTTAAGCCGGACAAGGCATGAAGCTTATAAATTAAGTCATTGGTCACAAAATTAGTTCAGTGGTCACAGAAGTTTCAAGTGTATTGAAACTTCGGTAGTGAAGTCTCATGATTCTACTTTTGAAATTCAAGTTTAAATTTAAAGTCTTGCAAAATTCAATATCAGCTTTACTTATAAATTGAGATACGTTTTAATTATTTTTAGTCGGCTTTACTACCTTTCCCGCCTCTCGTGGTCTCAACTCTCTTCTGGTGGGATCTTCTTGAGAGGGGATCGAATTATCTTTAACTTCATCAGTTATTTCATTTTCATTTAAGGAACGATTGCTTTCGACACCAGTGTCCTGACTTTGAGTTGCGATGTCTTTACCAGCATTCGTATCCTGGTTTCTTATTTGATCTAAATGTCGTTTTATTTCTCTGCTGTTCTGAGATAAGACACAGCAATATGATCGAGGGCCTAATTGTTGTTTAACGGTCGCTTGAGTCCAACTTGCCTTGTTAGGATTTTTGTAGTCTCTTACCATCACTTTCTGACCCTGCTTGAACTGTGAGCTGCGGTTACCTCTATGATTTTTAATATTTTCGTTTTGTTTTTGTTCAATACGTACATTTACTATCGGTGGTTTCAAAAGTGAAAACCTTGTTTTCAATGTACGTCCAAAAAATAATTTAGCAGGTGATTCTCCTGTTGTACAATGAATTGTATTACGATAGTCTATCAAGAACCTATTCAAAATTGTGTCAAACTCACAATTTGCATTAGCTTTCATATTTGCGTAAATTGACTTTTTTACCGTCTTTACAAAATTTTCGGCTTGACCATTCGTAGCTGGATGGCCAGGTGCTGTGAAAATGTGGTTTACACCGTTGTTACTCATAAATGTTCTAAACTCTTCTGAGGTGAACTGTCGACCATTGTCGCTCACTAATACGTCTGCTAAACCATATCGACAAAATACTTCTCGTAATTTGTTAATAGTAAATAAGGAAGTTATTTCCTTGGTTTTGAAAACCTCCACCCACTTTGAGTAAAAATCAATGATGATCAACAAGTAATAGTTTTTAATTGGTCCTGCAAAATCTATGTGGATTCTACTCCAAACTTGGCCAGTTGATCTCCACGGAATCAATGAGCTCTTTTCTGGACTTGGCTGAAGTTCTTGACAAGGAATACATTTGTTTACAATTTTCTCAATTTCCATGTCAATTGCAGGCCACCATACGTAAGAACGTGCTAACATTTTTGTCTTCACAATACCTAAGTGTGATTTATGAAATTCACAAAGCACTTGGTTTCTTAGTTTGGAAGGAACTACTACACGATATCCCCATAAAATACAGTCGTATTCTACCGAGAGTTCATTCGATTTGTTTATGTAGCTCAAAAACTCACTTCCACTAAGTTTTGAAATCGATCCATTCTTGATTGCCTCACAAACTTTTGACAATACTGGATCCCGCCTTGTTTCTTTAGCAATCTCTTTAAAACTTAATCTAAATACGTTATCAGACTGGATGAAATTGACGTAATTAAACTCGTCAATGTCTTTTGACGTCTTCCATTGAGGCATTCTTGAGAGTCCATCAGCGATGTTAAATGTGCCTTTAACGTGTTCTACTGAGTATTCAAAACTGCATACGTGCAGATGCCATCAATGGCAATCCTTTTAGTTCCCCAAATATTCCTAATAAGGGCTTGTGATCTGTTCGTAAGACGAATTTATTTCCCAAGAGATATTGTCTCAGCTTCATCACGCAATAAACTATTGCAAGAGCCTCCTTTTCTAGAGTGCTATAGTTGCTTTCACTTTTCGATAAAGCCCTAGAAACAAATGCTATTGGTTGAAACCAATCCGTCCGTCACTGAATTTATGTGATAATATGCCAGAAACTGCGTTGCTGCTCGCATCTGTTGTTAAAACAATAGGTAAGTCTGGATTGTAATGAACCAAGACTTGATCAGAAGTTATTTCTCTTTTGATAGCTTCATATGCGCTTTGACAATCATGTGTCCATTCAAACTGAACATTTTTGCGAAGTAATGTATATAATGGATTCATAATTTGCGCAAAATACTTTACAAATTTGGAATAATAATTAACCATCCCAATAAAAGCTCTAAGCTCTGAAATATTCTTTGGGGTTGGTGCTAAAAGCACACTTGAAATTCTCTCATTGTTTTTGCTCAATCCATTTTTGTCTATTTAGAATCCCAAATAACAAATTTTAGATTTAAAAAATTCACATTTGTCCTCATTTAGTCTTAGCCCAACTGATTTCAGTTTATTCAAGACCATTTTCAAGTTCAATATATGTTCCTGAAGATTTCTTCCAGAAAAAATAAACTCCACCAGAAGATGATGATGCCACGCTGTATACAGAAAAATTAAAATTATTAATTTCAGAATTTGAATCATCGTCTGATTTGGAATTAGATACGTAATTTACGGATTTTGATCTGCATACGCTTGCAAGATGTCCCATCTTTCCACAGGTGTGGCACTTGCATCCTTTATATTTGCAATCACTGGAATTGTGATTTCTCCAGCCACAATGTGAGCATGGCTTCTTCGATCTGCCTGCGTCGCCGTCGCTGCCTGCGCTTCTCGAACTCGAACCTCGTTCGCTTCTCGAACTCAAACCTCGTTCGCTTCCAGTGCCCTTGCAACTTCTTTGTCCGCCACCCGCATAACTGTTTTTATTTACATAGTTGATGCTGCAGTTGTCCGTCTGCTTTGTGGTGATTTTCGTTTCCATGATCATTGCCTTCTTTAATGCGTCGGTTCGAAAATTACATTTGGAAGACTCATGACGAATTGATTTAGGACGAACGCTTCCAAATTTGATCCAAATTTACAGTTAAGAGCCAACTGTTTTACACGAGCATACCAATCAGCCACTGATTCGCTGTTGTCTTTGATCGATGTGTGAAATTTCTTACGCTCTCGAAATACCAAAGTTGGTGGTGTATAGTGAGTGTGTAACATCTCACAAAGTTCCTTATATGATTTTGTTACAGGTGATTCGGGACTGCACAAACTGTGTAACACACTGTATGGAACGGCACCTATCGACTTCAACAAAATCGACTTTTTTGCATTCTCTTCCTTCACATTCAGCTCGCAATAATGTAAGTCCAATTTCTCTTTCCAAATGGCAAATGTTTCGCTGCTTGGCACAAACTCTACCGGAGTTGACATTTGACAAAATGTTGGTGCTGGTACTGGTGCTGTCATCTTTGATGTTTGTCTTTATATTAATAAATCGAGTTGGCTTGTGTGTGTGTATATTATACACGTGTCTTTGATTTTCTCGTCGCCAATTATGTGGTGTATTACACTCTGAAATACAGTACGAAGTGTGCCGGTTGACAGACAAATTCATTCTGCTTTATTGCTTAACATTCTTGTACTCTTGTTGCGCTTATTCTAATGTTGAGGGAGTTGCCAGATTCTTGGGTTGGCTTTAAACAAGCTAATATCTAACAATTAAGTACTATACACCAAATCAAAGCTAATAAAATTGTCTTTCAATCAATTGTACGTTGTTTTTTTGTCCAACTTGTAGTGTGGATGCTATTTACAAAGATATTGAACATTTCGTCTCATTTTTATCACAAATTTGAAAACCCCATTAATTTAACCGTTATTTTCACTAACAACAAAATTTCAAAAATTCGTCTCTTTTTTGGATGATGTAACCTAATTAATAACAAATATTAAAAGTGTTTATTTATCGAAATCTGTTTGAAATTGTAGAAGTTATTAGCATTTATATGAAGAATGAGCAATTTCTGTCGTTCCGTTCAAATGGTATTAAAAATGTCTATGGTCCGTTTTGCTCCGCCGTTTATGTGCACAGTTTGCCTCTCGCGTGAGAATCGTTCACCATGCTCATCACTCTCATCGCCGAGGTTTTCAAAGAGAAATCCAAATGAGAATCCAAAAAATGAATTTTTAACGACATTTTCACTCCTGTTTGCAATAAAATGTGTAACGTTTTGATATTATTTAAATACTAATATAATATACAAACTACCTAATTTCTCATAATTTCTTATTAAGCGTGCAACGACTTCTTTGTAGTTACGGCTTTTTGAAATTTCCAAGAAATTAGGTGTCTACACAACGGATCGAATTCCATGCGTCCTCATCTTTGGACAACATTAAATTGAATCTGGAGTCTTCCAAAAGTTCTTTAATCTGCGGCCCAACAAACACACCCTCTTTGATTTTAGCCTCGGATAGGTTAGGGAACACGCTCTTCAAATATGCAAATGCATCACCGTCTTTTGATAAAGCCTTCACAAAATTTTTAAACAAACCCAGTATTATATGAAGAGGTGGCAGCATAATTTGCTCCTTACTGACAAGTGGCTCAAATTTTACATTTTCTTGGACAACTATGTAATTCGTTCGGTCCAGTCATTCTTTTGGAACGTAATGATCGTGGCGTACAAGACTGTCCCATTTGCACAAAAAAAAACCCATGTATTTCGTAAATCATTGTTGCAATCCGAACCTATTGCTACATCTTTGAGGTCAGCGCAAATTTTCCTCTTATGTTCCTTGTAATTAATAAAATTGAGTAATGTCGCCATTGTTTCATAGGATTCTTTAATATTAGCGGCATGCGCTAGCGGTATCGAAGGCTTGCTGTTTCCCTGGTTCAACAATACCGCTTTAAGACTGAGCTTGCAACCGTCGATAAACAAACGCCACTCGACTGGATTATATGGCTCGTTAAGCTCCTCAAATAAACCACACACATCATTGCAATAGCATATATTATTTTTTCAAGTAGTACTTCGCATAGTGCTATTGCTGATCTCGATAGTACAATATTTTGACATCATCCTTTAACAAATTTCGTTCTTGCAAACGTGATGCTAAAATTTCGATTTTTTTCGTTTGAAAGATCTAGATCTCTTATTAGAGAGAGAGATTTCGCTCTTCTGCTGGTTCTTCATAGTTTTTTAAGTCATCGGCTGATTCAAATGAGTCGATACGGAACGCAATCTGAGTGATAAACTGGCTTTGTCATAGAATGTACCTGCGCATATTCAACTGTACGGTGACGTCCATGTTGCTTTACATTGGTCAAGCAAAACTAACAGTCATGCTTGTCATCCACTGAGTAAGCTTATACCTACAATTGTTGCACAAAACATTCGGCGTCAAAGATGCAGCAACATTTTTTGAGCACTTTTGAAATAGAAACTATAGGCAGTCTGTAATGGTCATAACCTCCGCGGTGAGAGGACAGCATTACTGGGAGCTTACTCTGCCTACACGTGCCAGCTTTGCTCAGGGAAAAGGGGGGGTTCTTTTGCACCCTAGTAAACTGTATGGCTATACCTACAAAAAGAGAGTAGACAGAGTTACAGGAGAGGGAAGGAAGGAGGGATAAAGGATCCAATCCGTAAGGGGTTACTTAATAAATCACACAAACCTTGAAGAAGGAGGGAGAACAAGATGTTAAGTTCTCCTTCTATTACCCACCCAACCTAGTAAAAGTCGATTGATGTTCGCGCCTTTACCCATTTGAAATGCAAACCAGTTATATCAGGTACCCATTAAAGTATTTAACTCATTTTAATCAAAATTCTTTAAGGTTAGAAAAACAAATATTATAAGAAAAATTTCATAAAATAAATTTCATTATATGCGGACTGAATTCAGTAAGTCGCGAATATATTAAGCAATTGATAAGGAAACTCATTGGATATTAATAATACAGAAGGCAGACTAGACGCTGCTGACAAACAAAAGATATTATTCTCAAAAGGAAAATTAAGAACTAACTGAATGTGCAGCGCTTAGATATGATGGCAATGGATATGTAAAATAACAGCTGGAAAACACATATCTACAAGGTGGGCCAAAAGAAGTCATCCGATGTTGTTTGGCTTTCATTTTTTTTTCTTAATAAAAAACGTATGTTCTGTTTTTTGATTATATTTATTTGAACCTTTAGAATTTTTTTTGGTCATTTCGAGAAGATGATATTGGCCAAATGGGCGCCGTTACAATTGATTGCCACACGGGCTCGTTTTATGGCATTTTTCATCACTGCGACAAGAGCTTGGGGCTGCAGATTCTCGAACTCGTGTCGAATTTTGTCCTTGAGGGCTTCCAAGGGCTCGGGCTTGGTTACGTAAACACGGGATTCCAAAAAACCCCCAAAAAAATTTGGAATGATTAAATCGGGCGATCTTGCAGGCCAGTGCAAATCGCCAAAACGAGAGATGAGGCGACCCGGGAACGCCGCCTTCAGAATGTCGGTGGTGGCTCGAGCAGTGTGTGCCGTTGCTCCGTCCTGTTGGAACCACATGTCCTCCAGTCCTCACTTCTTGACCAGCGGCGTTCTCGAAAAAAATGGTCCGATGACTCCTCCAGCGTGAACAGCGCACCATGCAGTCACTTTGAGCGGGTGTAATGGCTCCTCGTGCATCACTCGAGGATTTTCGGTGCCCCAAAAGCGATAGTTTTGCTTGTTCACGTACCCGCTGAGGTGGAAATGAGCCCCATCGCTCATTATGATTTTGGTCGAAAAATCGTCCATTTCGTCCTCGAGATTGAAGATGGCTTGGGCGTAGGTTGCACGCGTTTGGCGGTCGACAGGCAGCAGCTGATGCACGGACTGGACTTTGTACGGGAACATGCGCAGGTCTTTGACCAAAATTCGCCTTAGGGACGACCGGCTGATGGCTAATTGCGAGGCACGGCGTCTAGTCGATGTTTCCGGCGACAGCTCAACATCCTCGGCAACAGAGGCGATATTCTCGGCCGAACGGGCGCTCCGGGGCCGGCCACTCTTGGCAACGTCTCGTGTGGTCCCATACTCTTCAAGGTTCAAGGTTTGGCGGCTATTTGTAAAAATAAGAGCATCTTCCAATAGGGTGACTTCTTTTGGCCCACCTTGTAAGTCTTGCACTTATTAATTTGGATAGCTATGCAACTCTGTATGTATATTGTTCTTGATATATATACTGTATCTCGGCTAATGGTGTTAGGCGGCTATGCCGTACTTACAATACAAACTCAGCTTTTCTCACCGTTGTCGACAGGCCTGCTGACTGATGGGCTGTTTGGGTGTTTGAAGGTTATAAGTAAAATGTATATATATCAAAATTCAGACTACATACCATACCACATCTCAACAATTAGGGAATATTTAAAATTTTAATTATATTCATCTTAAATTCAAGACAAGTTCCTCCAAAATTATGGAGATGGTGACAAAATAGGTGTGCACGGTATGTGCAAGTCGGTGTGGTCATTAAACGCACGGGATAAAGACACACAGTGGGTGCAAGTTGTTGAACGCGCGGTAGGGCACACACACAGTGGATGCGATTCACACATCTGCTCATACTACATAAGCACAGTTGGTGCGATATGTAAACAAGCGCCTAAGTCACACGCACAGTGCTATGTGTGAATCGGCACGAAGATCAGAGATACTGTCCGGTATGATACACACACTAGGTTGCGTACTGGATCCTGTTGTTGGTACCACACGGTTGAAAAGAGCAACTGAAGTTCAGTGCCAGCCAAACGGGGTACACACTTTTGACGAACAGCGTATTGTTGTTGTTGTTGTTGGCGAACACAGGCTAGTTGACTCAGCTGAGTCTGGCAAGCGGTTACTCTTGACTCCAGCGGACCACGTGTGATAGGACGTTGATACAACTAGTTTCTTTAGGGTACGAAATCACTGTAATTTCTGGCGAGGCGCTAGGATTATCATATTTACCTTTGGTAAATTAAATACGCACACACCAATACATACATAGTTGCGTATGTAGTTACATATGTAGGAGCGACACTTGCATGCGTGGCTCTAGGCAAACTCCAGGCCGGTGATAAAGTCGCTGGATTGCAAATATTTATCTGCCGAAATATTATAATTATAACTCGCGTTTGGACACACAGCATTCAACATACCTAGTGCAGGTTAGGTTGAACGAATGCCAAGAAAATATATGTATTCCGCAATAAAACTGCGTGCAACAGCGGCAAGCCGATCGTTGCAATCACTGGATCACCAGAATGCGGTTGTTGATGGACTGTTGTTTTATTTCACTTCCACTTTTATTTGCACAATTAATAAAACTTTTAGCTCTGCTCGCACGTCTGTCGTCTTTGGCCGGACGATTGAAAAGAAGGTATGACCATACCATGGCTTGGCTGTCAAAGCGAACCAACACGGGCAAAAGCAACTATCGGCTGCTATCAGATAGGGGCATGCCAACTCGTGCGAATTAGCACTGCTTTCTCAGTGTGTGTGACGTGGCAGTTAAAGCCGTTACGCCAACGAAATTTTAAATTCAAACGACGCAACCCCACAATGGAGTAAAATTACGTGGTTTTGAAAAATGTATTCCGAACAGGCGTAGCAAAACTTGTTAGGATCATTTTCGCAATTGTATTTTCGTTTATTTTTACTCATTTTATAAAACAACTAGCTGACTACCCGGCGTCGCCCGGGTTCTTTGCAATGTTAGAATATGATTCTTATGAAAGCGTTTATAAGCAAGTGGTTGCAATTCGATATTAACCATCTTACATTGGGAAAACTACGAATTTTCAGCACAAACACAAAATTTCCAGTTCATAACTTCATTTAATTATGAGAATTGTAAAACGTCTAACACTCACATTATTAACATAAATACCAATTTTCCAAATGAAAGAGGCAGATCTGAACAGCTCGTTTTAAGCCGCTTTCGCACCGGTTCACTTAATTCATAGCCTTTGACTCTTTCCTGATCGATATTAACATACTGTCATATTTCGTAATGATCAATTCGTTGGCTTAGACGCCAATAAGGTACATAAAAACACATACATTCTGAACCAATTATTATTATTGTTTATGTGAGTAGATTTTGTAAGGCTACTTTCTAGCTCATTATTTCTCGTTTCTAGATTGAGTGCATACCTAACCGATACTTCGTTTCTGCTTATGCATTTATGACTTGGAATCCAATTGAAAATCTTCGCTTTCAAGATGCGACGTAAAAATAAGAAAATATCGCGATATTTTTGACCGTTCGATCTTTACCTCTACGAATTTGACCGTCTAAATAATAATCAAAGCTCCCTTTGGTTTACACCTCCAAGCTTTTTGGACCGCTCAATCAGCGTCTTCCATTTATCAACGCATGCATTGTAATCTAAAAATTAATCGCTTTTATAAATATGTAAGAAATGTAAAATGGCTTGACACTGCCCCAAACGGGCAAAGCCGAGATACAAATGTTTTGTCTCAATTTTTAATATAAAAGCAACATTTTTTATTCTGTCTGATCTTTCAACGTTCAACGCAATAATAGGCCTCGACTTGCTAACGCAGGCAGGGGCGTCACTCTGCTTAGCCTCAGGGAAACTCGCATGGGGTAAGGAAGTTGAACAAATTTCCTTTCATACGTGTGTTAATGTCAATCATTCTTACGTAGATTGCTCAGACGCACCCCCTTCAATAAAGACTGCAAACCCCCAAGAATCTTTGCCTTACAATACCTCGGTGGTAGCCACAATCAGGACAGTTGACGAGGAGCCAGTCTATGCCAAACTTAACCCATATCCAAAGGGGGCAGCTGATTTTGTGAACAAAGAAATCCAGAATCTGCTAAAAAACGACATAATTCAAAAGTCAGTCTCTCCTTATAATAATCCCGTATGGGTAGTAGATAAGAGAGGCACTGATGAAGAAAGCAATCGGAGCATTCGTTTTGTTATGGACTTTCGCCAGCTCAGTGCTAAAACCATATCTAATAAATACCCCGTGCCAAATATTGCAATGATCTTAGGGAACTTGGGTAAGGCCAAGTATTTCTCAACACTGGACCTGAAATCCGGTTATCATAAAATCATTCTCGCAGAACGCGACCGTGAAAAAACTTCCTTTTCGGTAAACGGAAAAAAGTATGAGATCAAAAGACTTCCCTTTGGCCCAACAAATGCTGCCAGCATTTTTCAAAGAAAAATTGACGACATCTTGCGAGAGCACGAGTCTCAATGCAAACATGTGGACTGGGTTCTAAGGAGCCTATATGAGGCCAACATGAGGGTGTCCATAGAAAAATCATGTTTCTTTAAGAAGAGCGTGAGTTTTCTTGGATTAATAGTTACTGAGGATGGTACAACGGAAGACCCTGAGAAAGTAAAAGCCATACAAAACTTTCCAGAACCGAGAACGGTATTCGAGGTCAAGTAATTCCTGGGTCTCGCTAGCTATTACAGATGTTTCATTAAGGACTTCGCAGCAATAGCAAGACCTAGAACAAACATTCTAGAATGGGAAAATGGAACAGTCAGTAAACACAGATCGAGAAACATTCCGGTGCAGTATACGGAAGTACAACAAGGAGCATTCTACAAGTTATGCAACATCCTGGCATTTAAAAATGTCATGCTCACATACCCGAACTACAAGAAGCCATTTGATCTAAAGACAGACGCTTCAGCCTATGGCATAGGTGCAGTACTCTCCCAAGAGGGACGTCCGACTACAATGATCTCAAGAACATTAAAGGACAGAGAAATCAATTATGCCACTAACGAAAGAGAGTTATTGGCTATAATTTGGGCACTGGCCAAGCTAAGGCATTATCTGTATGGGGTTAGAGATATTAACATCTTTACAGATCACCAACCTTTAACATTCGCGGTATCTGAATCAAATCCGAATGCGAAGATAAAACGGTGGAAAGCACGCATTGATGAATGGAGTGCAAAAATATTTTACAAGCCAGGCAAAGAGAACCTGATTGCAGACGCCTTGTCTAGACAACAGCTTAACGCTGTAGAAGGGCAAGAAAATGATTCCTGCGCAGCAACGATTCACAGCGAAGTTTCATTAACCCACACTACTGAGACAACAGACAAAGCTCTGAATTGTTTTCAAAACCAACTAGTGCTGGAAGAGGCAAGCTTCCCGTTAAAAAGCAGCTTCGTTCTGTTTGGGAACAAGAGGCGGCACTCAATCAGTTTCACTTCTAGGGAATCCCTTTTGGACGAACTGAAATGCATAATAGCACCTAAAGGAGTAAATGCCTTCCATTGCGACTTTCATACACTCGCGATGATACAAGGCGAAGTAGTTCGACGATTCCCAGGTACAAAAGTTTGGAATCAAGTGATTGACATATTTGGGATTGGGGAATAGAGGGGAATCCTCACTAATGAACACAATACTGCCCACAGGTCGGCCCAGGAAAATGTGAAACAGGTACTCTCTGAATACTATTTCCCCAAAATGACGAGATTAGCCAACGAGATCTTACAAACCTGTAAACCATGCGCTAGAGCTAAATACGATAGACACCCTACAAAGCAGGAGTTCGGTGAGACACCAATCCCGACATACATTGGGAAGATGCTACATATAGACATCTTCTCTACCAACAAAAAAATGTTTCCTCACATGCATAGACAAGTTCTCCAAATTTGCTGTGGTACAGCCCATTGCCTCGAGACCCATTGAGGATTTGAAACAAGCTATACTTCAACTCATGAATTTCTGCCCAAAAGCCAAGCAGCAGCGGAATACTACAAATCAATCCACTCTGTTATCAACAGAAAACCGGTTGACGTAGTTCAGGCGGACTCGAACGAGTTGCATGAGGGAATTGAGTGGGCGAAAAACTCCTAGTTAAGTCCAACCGAAGGCTAGGAAACAAACTCACACCGTTGTGTGAGGAGAGAGCCGTGGAGGCGGACCTGGGGACCACGGTCCTCAATAGGGGGAGGGTGGTCCACAAGGACAACCTAAAGTGACTCCATGAAAGCGGCACCCTTGCCTTTTACATACCTTTTAGCCACTAGGCACACTCGTATAAGTTAGTAATAGTTTTTCATATTGTTTTCCTTGGGGGAACCTCTTTTCAAACACAAAAGGACCTAAAAGACTTCACTCCACAGGTTTGGATTCGTGCTTATCTCCTTCTTATCTTTGGCCTCAGCACACATCACCGACTACTCGCGAGCCAAATATATTCCCATCATTGCCAAGAGTTTTGATTTCCTAGGGTCCATGTTGAAGGTTGTAGCGGGTACGCCCGATGCCGGTGATTTAGAGAAAACTAGATCACAGAAATGCAGTTAATAAATTGTAATAATAGGCAGATACAGATAAACACTAGAGTTCAGGATCAGCTTAACCAACTAACAACGATTGTCAATCAAATTCACAAGGCAACCAAAAGCTCGCAAGTTGACACTAGCCACTTATATGAAACAATACTGGCTAGAAACCGAATGTTGATGATGGAGTTGCAAAATTTAATGATTGCCATAATACTTGCAAAGGCTAACATTGTTAGCCCAAACATTTTATACCATGCAGACTTGAAATCGGTTTGATTAGAGGAACCTACCAATACTTCCATTGGGGATCTTATGTCCGTTGCGTCCGTAAAAGTGTTCCAATCCACTAACGCTCCTCATTTTATTATTAAGTTCCCAAAGGTCAAACTCGCTTGCAAAAAGATCACAATTTATCCCGTCATCCACAAGAACTTTATACTAAGTATATTTGACAATGTAATAGCTGAATGTGACGGAGAAACCCACACCCTTCAGGGTTGCACAGCGTCACCAGGAGCCACATTTTGTCGCCTGGCGCCGGAGAGTTCATGCGCTAAAGGGCTTAATGCAGGAGGCACAGCACTTTGCGAAATCCAGCCGAGTGACCTTGAAGGAATCACTCACGTGGATGACGGAATAATCATCCTCAATGATAGATCGGCAAGAGTTCAAGTGGACAACGGCACTGAGATCTGGGTGCAAGGAACACATCTCATCACCATCAATGACCGGGTCGCAATCAATGGGACTCTGTTCTTCAACCAAAACAACGCCCAGAACAGAGTGCCTGCAATTGCCATCTCTCCCCTGTTGAACATCAACGCCAGCCAGGATGTTCTCAGCCTCAATTACCTTCACCATCTAAATGAACGTAATGTGGAGGAAATCCAAAGGTTTAAGGAGGATGACAAAAAAGATCGTGCGCATCATATATCACTCATAGTGTTGGTTATAAGCTGTACGCTCATTGACAGAGGCCTCGCCGTTCGACGAATCATCAAAGCAAAGATATCAGCGAAGGATATGAGAGAGGTGGTCGCCGAGATTGGTTCGGCCGAGGGCGGCCTTAGACTTGAAAGGGGAGTAGTTAACCAAAGTCAGCGGTCTCTGGATCGTTGACCAGAACATGACTTCAGCCACAATTGCTGAATAAGTGTAGCACATTTTGTGCTGCAGCTATGAATTGATTACGAAACCTTCTGTTTCGTCGTTGTTTCTCTTATAAGAAAATTGTATTTAGTCTTTTGTTCAGATTTTTTTTTCGCAACCGAGTGCTTCTCCTCGTTGCTCTAATAAAAGATATATTAACTGAAACTCAATTTAGTTTATTACTGAGGCTCCGCCTCATAATATAACCATAACTTAGCTGAATATTCAGTAAATATCTTAATTTATACATTAGACTAAATTTTACATTATTTACATAATAAGTCTTATAGCTTAGTTTTGGCCGCTCTCTTTCCTTTTATTTACACCTAACCATGGACGTATATTTGCAATAGCACAAACTGCTTTATTCGGAACTCACGACTGTTGGAACCCTTCTACATCCTCCAACATATACCTGTCATTGCGCAACACCTTCATTACTCTATACGGCCCCTTAAATTTGGGTATTAACTATTTCGAAACTCCAACGTGAGTATCAAAACTTTTGACCATATCAAAATCATCTTCCTTATATTTATGGGGTTCTTGTTATATGCCTGAACTTTTTGTTGATGAGTGTTTGCTTCTTCACGGATTTTAATCAAATCTCTTTCGTCTTGTTTATCATTCAATTCCTTTAATTTTTCCCTCAACTCATCTGATACTGTTCCCTTTTGCGATACTCCAAAAAGAACTCTACTGGGGTGAACATTTATGGTTCTTTGAACTGTATTGTTTAAGGTAAGCTCAACCATTTGTAACACAACATCCCAATGTGAGCCTCTATCAGGTTCTACCAATTTTCCAATCATCGGCCTAAACTTCTATTGACCCTTTCTACTTGTCCATTTACCTGATGAGATCCTGTCGCTATCTTTATATACTTCACTTCCTTCTGTTCCAAAAAACTTTCAAAATCCTTCGACGTAAAACTACTTCCTCGATCAGACACAATGCAACTCGACTTGCTATAGTCTCTAAAGTAATCTTTAAGCGCATTAATGACCTCCTTAGTATTGGTGGTTTTTGTGGCACTACGACACTACGAGGACATGTTTATTTGCCCGACCCTTATCGACTGGGCCAAATTGATCTATATTCACCTCAAAAGGTACTGATTGTTTTGGTATGTTATGCAGAAATCTTTCTTCTTTGCCGTTTTTTGCCGAATATGCTACACACCTTAAGCAGTTCGGTAAATGTTTCTTGGCCTTCGCGCTAATATTAGGAAACCAATAGCTCTTGCATATCGAATTTGTCATTTTGTCTATTCCTACATGACCCAACTTATCATGATATTTATACATCACATGCCCTTCCATTCATTCGGTACACAGAATAATAATGTTTGACTGTCTTTCTTCTTATATATAATTCCATTCCTCATTTCATAATATTAATACTCCGTATCCTGCAAAATATCCATAAATTTGTCTAACTGTTCATTTGTGCTCTGACAAATAATAAAATTTTCTTCAAAAGTGTTAGCATCAACATGTAATTTTTGTGTTTCTACTGAGTGCGTCAACATATTGCATTTGTTTACCCGCTCTGTACTCCAACGAGTATTCGTAATTTTGAAACTCCAGAGCCCATCGGGCTATTCTCGGTTTCAGTTCCTTTTTATTCAACGTTATTGTCAGGGCACTACAAGCGGTTACAATCTCAAAATGAATGCCTTGTAGATAAATTCTGAATCGTTGCAGTGCACTTACTATGGCTAACGCCTCCAATTCGAAACTATGATACTTAGCTTCTGCTTCTGTCGTCCGTTTTGAAAGTTAAAATACTGGTGCTCATTGGGCTCCCGGACTCGATGAGGCATTCTATATGAAAGCACTGGCTATCATAATTGTTAACTTGAATATTAAAATACCTTACATATTCGTTGCGTGAATTTTTCTTCTGACTGCAGTGAGATATTTGATGCTCCATACTCCCGCAACTGTAGCACGCCCACGCTTCGGCTTCTGACACTCCGCTGCAAAATGGCCAATCGAGTTGCAGTTGAAACAACGTGAAGACGTTGCGATCGGTTTGCCATCCAGATTTTTCTCCAAACGGGGTTTCCTTTCAGCATTTTCGGCCATAGAATCTTTTCAAATGCTTGCAACAACTGAGATGAACACTCAAAGCATTGCATGAACGCCTGTCTACGAAGTTGTTCGTCTGGTATTCCTTCGATTATGTTGTCGATCAACTCTTCCTCATCTATCGAGAAATGTGACGTCAACACCTTTTTATACCCTTTTTCCATTGAAAATGGGAAAAGGGGGATCATGAAGTTGTGCAAAAGTATGTAACGGGTAGAAGGATGCATTTGCGACCCTATAAAGTATATATATTCTTCATCAGCATCAACAGCCGAGTCGATTTAGTCATGTGCGTCTGTCCGTCCGTCCGTCTGTCCGTATGAACGCGTCGATCTCAGAGACTATAAGAGCTAGAGCCACAAATTTTTGTAGGTGTATACCCGATGCAAATCGAGTTTGTTTGCGCGTGCGTGTGTGCGTCTGTTAGAGTGTGTGTGTGTGTGTTTTTTTTTTTTTTTTGGTTTTTGTTGTTTTTTTGTTTATTGAGGGTGGTTTAAAGCTTGAAAAGCCTCCTCGGCGCCTAGGTCGACGTTCGAAGTGTGGGACTTGTGTTGCCGCACCCACTAAACATTCCACCACCATCCCGATTCCTGGCGGTACCACCGTTAGGTATTACTTCGACGGGGGGAATGCCCAAGGCTCTTCTAGGATTCTCTCCTTGAATGAAGTGAATTGCGCTGCCTTTCAGCGCTGCGCAGCTTTTGGAGAATTACTGTGGCCATGTGGCTTACCGCTGACCACTTTCGTTCCGACTCAACGGCTGGTGTCCTCCCCACCCTAATGCTGAGTTCATTACGTTCGTTCATGTACTGCGGACAGACAAAAAAGCAATGTTCTGCGTCTTCTATGGCCCCAGTGCCCACACAGTGAGTACAGAAAGGGCTGTCTTCGTGTTTAAATCTATGAAGATAAGATCTAAAGCACCCATGTCCTGTCAAGAGTTGCGTCAGGTAGTAGTCGATATGACCATGTCTTCTGTCCAGCCAGACCCTTAAGTCTGGTATCAGGCTAAAGGTCCATCGTCCGTTTGTTGACTCTGTCCATCACTGCTGCCAATGTTGCACGGTTGCTCTGCGCGCTTCAATGCGCTGGGGGGCTGCCAACGGGCCCGACATCGATTGTCTCTGCAGATTCACGAGCCGCGAGATCCAGTGGGATGATGCCAGCTATCACCAATGCTGCATCATGGGAGACTGTTCGGAATGAGCAACTCACGCGCAGCGCCCATAAGCGTCGTACCGAGTTGGCAGAGCGCGTGTACGTTCCGTGACGGGTTGCTTCTGCCCATATTGGTGCTGCATAAAGGAGCGTAGAGCTTACTACATTAGCGAGGAGTAGTCGCATCGGCTGCCGTGGTCTTCGGGTGTTGGCCATTATTCGCGCCAGCGACGCTGCTGTCGTGCTGGCCTTTTTGCTCGCATCCAAGAGGTGCTGCTTAAAGCTCAGCCTATGATCGATCGTTACCCCAAGATACCTCAGGTGTGGTCGCGATGTTATTGTAGAGCTGCCTATAAGGATGGTGGCAGTTTCTACTTTTTTCCTGCTGCTTATTAACACCACTTCGTTTTTTTGAGCTGCCAGTATCAAGCCTAAACTGCTGAGCCAATCGCTGATTATGGCTATCGCTCTGTTGCAGGTTTCCTCGGTGTTTGTGAGATGTTTTCCGACGACAATTAGGGCTATGTCATCCGCAAAGCCTATAACTGTTGCGCCTTCCGGGAGGTCAAGCTGCAGTTTACCATTGTACATTAGGTTCCACAGCAATGGTCCTAAGACAGAACCTTAAGGTACTCCTCCAGTCACTACATAGCGCAGGGGGCCGTGGTCTGTCTCATATGTCAGCACTCTGTCTCGGAATAGGACTATTTTTTGTAGGTACTCTGGAACTTCAGCGTTGTTCAGTGCGCTAATAATGCAACTCCATCTGGCCATGTTGAACGCGTTCTTAATGTCTAACGTTGCCACCAGAAAGTATTTCTTGGCACCTCCTAGCCATCGTTGCCCTTCGATCGCTCGGCTGGCTGTCTCACAGAGCTTGCCACAGCGTCAAGAGTGGATCGCCTCTTTCGGAATCCAAACTGCATTGGGGACAGATACCTTTCGACAGCAGACTCGATTCTGGTGTGGATTAGGCGCTCCAGGATTTTACCGGTAGTGTCCAGCATAAAGAGAGGCCTGAATGATGATGGCTCGTCTACCGGCTTATCTCCCTTCGGGATCAGCACCAATCTTTGAGTCTTCCATCGCTCCGGAAACGTTCCTTCCTCCAGGCATGTATTGTACATGCTTACAAAAGCCTCTGGGTTTTTATGTATAGCTAGCTTTAGCACAGAGTTTGGGATTCCGTCAGGGCCAGGTGCCTTCCCATCTTTCACCCGTTTGGCAGCAGCAAGCACCTCGTATGCCGTTGCAAGCTGTACCGCTGTTTGCAGAGGCCGTATGGTCGGTCGCTGGAGTGGTTCTTGGTGTGGAAAGAGTGTCTCCACTATGGCTCTCAGTTGTTCAGGGCAGGATGGGGGTGGTTGCCCAAAGAATTTTACTTTTTTGGTCACTAGCCTATAGCCGAAGCCAAACGGGTTATCATCAATATCGCCGCAGATTTTTGAAAAGCAACTCCGCTTGCTGTCCTTTATCAGCCGCTTAAGGACACGTCTCCTTTCTTTTAAGCTGCTCTTGGAGGTTTTGAAATTGTGGTGTATTCCTCGACCGTTGGTAACTTCGCCTTCCACGATTGCACGCTATTCTTGCATCCGCAATTGTTTTTGTCCACCAATAAATAGGATTGCGTTGATAGGGAATAGGCTTTTCATAGCCATGGACGCATCACAAGTGGTTTTGATGTGGTTCGCAACTTGGTTGGCCATGTCCGTTGCTGAGCCATGCGGAGAAAGTTCTTCCAGCATCATCGACACCATTTGTTTGTATAAAGTTTCCACTTTATATTTGCTCGTGGGTGCTCTCTGAACTGCTCTTCTGCTGGGCCCATGGCGCAGGGTACAGAAAATAGCCTTGTGGTCACTGCCAGTATAAATAAGGCTGACCTCCCAGCTTAGACACTGCAGCAGACTTGCACTTGCGAATGTCAAATCGATAATCGATCCACTTCCAGCTCTTTCAAATGTCTGCTCCAGGCCATTTTTGAGCAGTACAAGATCAACCATTGCGAACGTTTCGAGCAATGCCTGTCCTCTTGGGGTTGTTGTCGGGCATCCCCACTCTGTCGACCAGGCATTAAAGTCGCCAGCCACCACTACGGGCGATTTCCCGCGTATGTCATCCGCAAGTTCGCTCATAACTCTCGTAGCTTCATCCAGAGTCAGGCTTGGCGGTAGATAGCAGCTGTAAATGAATACTCCGTTTTTAGCGCCCTGGCAAATACTGTTGTGCTCTTTGGGCTGCGGATTTGTGATATAGGGCTTCCGCAGCTCCAGATGGCAGACTTCTTTGCGGTATCTGCTAACCATTCTCCTGAATTTGGTACTGCTCGCTGATGATTGCAACATTAATGTTGTGCTCGCGTATGGTTTGCGACCGCGCAGTCGTTAAGATTAAGCTGTAGTAACTTCATCTTCCTTTCATATTGCGCACCGCCTTTTTGTAGAACGGGCACATCACACTAGATGTTGAGTGCTTCGCGTCCTTCAAGTTGTGCCGGGTGCACACGATACAGGCCGATTCCACATTGCAAGCGTTGGCAGTATGTTTGTCTCCTCCACAGTTATAAAATGCCTTCAGGCAGTAATGTTTGCTCTTGCTGTTAACCGATATATGCCCAAACTCCAAGCACTGGCAGCACCTCTTTGGTATCATCTTTGGTTTTATTCTACACCAGGCCCATCCAATACGGATTTTCTCCTTTTGAAGTAACTTAGCTGCTACTTCGGGAATAAGCCTGAATGTTGCAGTCTGTGTTTGCCTGTAGGAGCGCCTTAGATTGGTAATTGCTGTTACCGGTAGGCTCAGCTCTGTCTTTGCGTTGATGGCATCGACAACCTCCGCTACATCCGCGACTTCATCGATGTCTCTCACTTCTATGAGGGTGGTCTCTGTGCGCGTTTCGACTTCAGCGTTAGTTCCCAGTACTTTCTGTACTGCGCTTTGCAGCTCTGCCGTCTTCGGATCCGACGCCTTATCAAGGACCAACAACAAGGCACCTGTACGCCTCACTCCTTGTACGCTTTGTCCAAGCTTTTTCAGATTTGGCTCGGTCCTGACTCGTCGAAGAATATCTGCGTATGTCGACTGTTCCCCAAGGGACTTGATGACAATGGCATCATATTTTGGCGGTCTGGTTTTACGTGCTTTCGGCTTTACTGTAGTCCACTCCTGGCTATGACCTTCGGTATGGTGTTGCCGCTTGTTTACTCCTTGCACCGGCTGCTTTTTCGCCATTGGGGCCGTCTCCTTTGCCTTGCTCTCCTCTTTACGGGCATCAGCCTACTTAATAGCTGGCGCTTTGTGCATAGCCTTTTTTGGAGTCGGCCTAGCTGAGGGTGATACAGGTTCATGGGCCTGGTTTCTAGGCCGCTTCGTAGAGCCGTCCCTTGTTTTGGGCTGAGGGATGGGCCTCGATGATATCTGCTTCGCTGCTGTCTGCTTCCCATGGGCTTCCTGTACGTATGAGAACGCTTCTCTTTGTAGAAAGTCGATCTCATCGACAAATTCCCTCATTGCATTGGTTATAGACCGTTTTGGGAGAGCCATCAGCCTTCTAAGCTCTCTCGCGTTTGCGCCGATTTTGGAGTGTGTGTGTGTATGTGTAAGTGTGTTTTTTTTTTTTTTGAATTCATTTATTACTATATATACATTACTTATTACTAACTAGAGGAAGTTGACTAGAACCTTGCGGTAAGGCCGTGAAGCAATGCGTCGCAAAGTCCTCAGCGCCCTTACTCCATCGTGCTCCTTCTACTGCGCTCCAATCTTCGCAGCTCAATCATCAAGGTAGCTGCGTAATGGCTAACCACCTCCCAGTTTTCGCTGCTTTCAAGCATAAGATCAACTATGCCCTCTGCATCCAGCCTCCTAGTTCCTAGAGCTTCTTCTAAGCGCTGCCTGTCGTCTCTGAACCTGCCGCAGACAAAAAAGGCGTGTTCAGCATCCTCCTCTGCATTCCCGCAGAAGGTGCACGTTGAGTCTGCCTCATGCCCAAAGCGGTGGAGATAGCTCCGAAAACAGCCATGGCCGCTGAGGAACTGCGTAAGGTAAAAGTTTACCTGCCCATGACGCCGGTTAACCCATTCGCCCAGTTTGGGGATGAGGCGATGAGTCCAGCGACCTTTGGTGGATGCATCCCACCGGCTCTGCCACCTGAGAAGGCTTTCATCCTGGGCGGACGTTCGCACTGCCTTTTTTTAGGGATATTGGGAGGTTGCTTCCATGGACCTCGTTAAACACCTTCGTGTTGACTTTTGCAAGCTCCTCCAGGGGCGGTACTCCTGCGATGACCAGCGCTGCGTCGTCTGATACTGTGCGGAACGCACAGCATATCCGGATTGCGCCCAGTCGATGCGTAGCTTCCATCCCGCGGCTGTAACTTTTCACCTGCAGGGCTCCTAACCAGACTGGGGCTGCGTATAGCATGGTGGACCTTGTACCGCTGGTGAGCAGTAGCCTTCTTCCTTGCTTTGGGCCTCGGGTATTCAGCATTATCCTAGAGAGCGCTCGTTTCGTTGATGCCGCTTTTGCACTTGCGTAGTCCAAGTGCTCTCGGAAGCTGAGCCTGGTATCGAGCATAACCCCCAGGTACTTCAGCGCTTTTTTTGAGGTGAGCACATTATTGCCCACGATAATTTGGGCAGTCTCCACCTTTTTCCGGCTGCTGATCAAGACAGCTTCAGTCTTGTGGGGCGCCAGCTCTAAGCCCACTGAGGAGAGCCAAGCCTCTATCTGCTGAATAGCATGGTTGCAGAGCGACTCTGCCTGCTTTAGGTGCTTTGCAACTACGACCACAGCAACGTCATCCGCGAATCCAACGACTTGCACTCTTGGTGGAAGGGGTAGACGTAAAATGCCATCGTACATTACGTTCCACAGTAATGGACCCAGCACTGATCCTTGCGGAACACCTCCGGTTACGTCGTACGTCTCCGTGCATACACTGGTATCATACTTCAGCACCCTGTTGCTGAAGTAGCTGCGAACCATCTGGAGTAGGTATGCGGGGACACCGAAGTTAGCTGGGGCTCCCAGGATGCAGCTCCACCTTGCAGAGTTAAAGGCGTTGCGGATGTCTAGTGTCACAACTAGGCAGTATTCCTTCGCGCCGTTTCTCCATCGCGTTCGCGGCTGTGCCCACAACCTTGTTGATGGCGTCGACAGTAGACCTTGCCTTTCTGAACCCATACTGGTTTTGGGAAAGATCACCGGCTGCAGCAATGGCGCGCTCTATACGGGTGCAGACCAGCTTCTCTAGGATTTTCCCAGCTGAGTCGATCAGGCAGATTGGTCTGTATGAAGCAGCTTCTCCCGGTGCCTTGCCTGGTTTTGGTATTAGGACCAGGTTCTGTACCTTCCACATTCTAGGGAAAACTCCCTCCGATAGGCATTTATTGTACATCTCTGCGAAGACCTCCGGTTTCAAGGCAAGCGCAAGCCCAAATGCTCTGTTTGGTATCGAGTCCGGACCTGGAGCTTTATTAATTTTCAGGCTCCCAGCAACCTGAAGCACTTCCTCAGAAGTAATTCCCTCGATGGCCATATCCAGAGGCGTTTCGTCTTGCGGACTTGTAACGTCACTGGTGTGAGGAAACAGCTGCTCCACTATGGCTTTCATGCTATGGGGATCTGAAGGCTGTGATCGCGAGTCTGCGTTAAGCTTTTTTACGACCATTTTATATGCGCTGCCCCACGGGTCGTGCTCAGCTGTGTCGCAAAGCTCAAGGAAGCACTTGCGCTTGCTCTCTTTGATGGCCGCTTTCAATGTTCTCCTACAGCTGTGGTAGACTGCTTGCCATGCACCAAAGTCAGGGGTTCCTCGCGAGCGTTGGTAGCGCCGCCTTGCGCGGTTGCATGAAAGCCTGGCCTCTGCTATTTCCTCGGTCCACCAGTATACTGGTACATGGTGCCGCCCATACGATTTCCGTTGAGACATGCTGGAGTCGCATGCTGTTCCTACTTGGGACATTATGTGCTCTGCCATCTGCTCCGCGCCTCCAGTTGCAGCCAGGTTTTCGACCGAAGTTGCAAAGGTTTGCGTGTCAAGTGTCTCAGCTCGGTACGTTTTCCATGGGTGCGCCAGGGGCGAATGTCTATTCGCTGGCTCGCCTAGTGTGTAGCGAATGGCTAGGTGATCACTTGCCGTGTATTCATTGCTTATGACCCAGCTTGCAGTTGGGTACAATGAACTGCTTACGAACGTTAGATCCACAACCGACCCAATACCCGCTCTGCTAAAGGTGTTCTGGTTGCCGTTATTTAGTAGCCCAATGTTCAGTGCCGAAAACGCTTCGAGAAGTGTACGTCCTCTAGTGTTCGTCGTTACACTGCCCCAGTCCACTGCCCAAGCGTTGAAGTCTCCTGCGATGACAATAGGGTTGCGGCCAAGGGCGTCAGCCACAAGCACATCCAGGATAGCGGAGAATTCTGCAATGCTTAGGCTGGGGGCAAGGTAGGCGCTATACACCCATATGCTTCCGACCTTGGCTCGAACGAATCCGTCCTCAGCACGCACAGCGGAGAGCTGAAAGCTTGCTGTTCCGCACAGCCAAATTGCTGCCTTCCCTGTTTTGTCCGCGGCCCACTTGCTGCTGTCGCCCACTTTATATGGTTCGCTTAGTATCGCAAGATCTGTGGGCCGCTCTCGCACTGTTTGCGACAGCAGATCTTGCGCAGCGATTCATGCTTTCTGGGCGCTCCGTTTCGACGAGACAGCGTGCACGTTCGACTGCCCGCTTGGTTTTTCGCATCCTCGATGCCCTTGGTGCTACAGAGGTAGCATCTTGCTGCGTTCTGGCAGGCTGCAATCTTGTGCCCAGTTTCTCCGCATTTCAGGCAACAGTTTGTGCGATCCACCGCGTTCCTGCAGCTAGCTGCAATATGCCCAGTCTCCAGACACCTGTAACATCTTTTAACTCCCTCGCGATGCTTTATGCGACAGCGCATCCACCCGATTTTGACCTTTCCCAGGTCCAATACGCGTCTAACATGGCTTGTCGGAATGGTGACAATGGCCACCTGTGTTTCCGCGAAAGAGCTACGTAAGCTTTTGACGCTGCAAGCTTCAATAGGGATGCCTGCTTTTGCAGCCAGGGCTTCCGAAATTTCCTCCCGAGTGGTAAGCGATTCCAGGTCGCTTATCTCCAATCGCGTTTCCGGTGTTAGAGCACGGATACCCGCGCTATTCCCAAGTACCTGCTCAATCTCTGCCTTCAACAGTTGGGTACACTCTAGGCCTGGCCCGTTCAGTTCGAGCAACAGGTCGCCATTTGCCGTGCGTCGGACCTTCTTTACATTTTCCGCTACGTTTTTTAGCTGATCATCTTTGCGCCTCGTGACCATGTTGAGGACCTCGCTGTATGACAGGCCGGCTCTGCCAGAGACAATTAGTACGTCTGCTCGAGGCTTTTGGGGTGGAACCTCCGGACGTTTTTTGCTACTAACTTTCCTGCCTACCTTCTGCCAATGCTCATTAGGACCTGATTTGGTGCCTGCAGGCCTGATGGTGTTCACAGCCTCGGTTCGCTGGGCATTGTCTACAGCAATCTCAGGTCGTGCTTTCGCCGGTGCTCGATTGGCAGTAGCAAAGGCGCCTTGTTTTCGGACCCTTGGGGAGGTTTGGGTCGAACGCTCAGACTGGTCCTTAACTGAATTGTTTCCTCCTAAGGTCGGCGTTGTCTGCGCCGAGGTGTCAGCTTGCTCCGGGGCTATGTGCTCATATGGAACGTCTGCCGTTGGTGAACGATCGGGTTCTAGAGGCTCATTGCATCGGGAGCAGCAACTGGGTTCTGCTAACAGGGACTCCAAGTTCTCGCAGACGCTCAACTGGATCTGCCTCAACTTTGCCAGCGAATCTTTCATCCCCAGGGTGATATGATGCACTACTGGCTTTTTTTGGTTCACCGTGTAGAGTATATCATCTAACATGTTTATGTATGTGTAAGTGTGTGTGTGTGTGTGTGTGTGTGAAAACACAAGAAGTCAAGCGAACAGGGTATTTTGTAGTCGGGGCACTCGACTACAGCTCCCTTACTTGTTCTCCTTAAAGTAAGCTGCAAATTCTTTTGTTTTCCTTCGACGAGAAATTTTCAACCATGACATTCAAAAGCTGTTCCACCGGCATGGTCAGACGATTTTCATCTCCGTACAGCCAAGATTGGGCTCCATCTCTCAATTTCGACATGAGTAACATCCGCATCATGTTGCCATTAAAGTAGTAAAGATTTTTTTAATGCCTTGAGTTGCGAAACCCAAATGTTTACAAGGCCGTTTCCATCGAATGTTGGCAACATGTCTTTAATAGCACTTAGCATGTTGCCAGCGTTGTTGCCAGCCACAGCGTTGCCATTAGCTGCCGCGTTCTTTGCTTTCTCCTACTCTGCCCTCTTCAGTTCAGCGTTCTCCAATTTCATCAGCTCTTGCTGTAATTTCAACATTTCTATGTCTATACCTGTTCGTTCAAGTTGTCTTCTTCCTGCTGATTCTCGTCCGCTGCGCCATCATTGCCGTCGTCTGAAGCATTTGCGCCAACTCCATCGCCGCCATCGTCTTTGTTGTTTTCAGGATCTTTTCCATCAGGATGATCTTCTCCAAGTGGACACTCACCACGAAATTCGACAGGAATTTCGCCTAAGCGTGCCACCAATGTCGCCTTACTGCCGTTAGTTGGGCATCCCAATTTGTGGAACCAAATCCGCAATTGCGTCGTAGAATACTCGTCTACGCCGACCGCTTGCATGCTGTTGTTGTTGCACACACACAGAGGTTGAGGAAAAAAAATTTGTGTTGTATTTTCCTTTCTTTTTGTGATATTTCTTTTGCACACAAACGAATTGTTTTATTGTTTTAATATTATCACTTGGGTAAGCGTCTATCATTAAATTTTATTAGCGTTTTCAGGGTTAATCCCACTTGTGAAAATTTGTGGTAAAGATGGTGCCAGCAATTAATGTGAATACAACTGATCGTTTTGACTCTCGCTTATAAACTGTTCTTTATTTTACTCGTTTCTCGATTAGCTTAGGTATCTACATAGTTTTTACATTAGTGTGACCATTCCTGAAAATCGTGTATGGCATTCTTTAACGCTTATTAATATAAAATACGGGGTATTCTTTACTTAAATTAGTTATGACATTCGTTATTGCTTATTAATATAATATATTGGATACTCCTTGCCTGCTACAGCTTGTATTTAATAAGTAAAATATTCGTGTGTTCTGTTCTTATATGTATTGGAGGAAAGCAATGTTAAACTTAAGATTTCTATTACATACCAGATACTTTCGTGGAGTAGAGCTTTTGACATCCGGCCTTATTCGGCTCAAATATTAATGGGTTTGTAAAAATGGGCCGTTGTGAATCGGCCAGTGTCAGTAAGAATTGCCTATTTCTGCATACCTTTTGTTTATTACGAAAAAAGTTCAAGCGATGCAAAGCCGTATTTTTATTCCAAATTTAAAAAAAAAAATAATCTCAGCGATGAGAAAATTTAACAAAAATACAACTATAGCCAGACTCTCAAGTATTGTCGATATCAAAAAGTACTTCACCGCGCTCCAAAAGTACATTCAATTCGAAAATAAGTTCATACAAGTACAAAGAAAGTGGCTCTGATTTGTGCAACTCAAAAGGTTAATAGCTTTTATTAATTTTTCTTAAAGTTTGATTTCAACTTATGATTATATCAATGTAAATAGCTTATGAAATAGTTCTGAAATATTAATAGAACTACAATTTCGACTGTATGGAAGGGCAAAACTCTCACACAAGCGTTTGACGCATTGGTGGAAGTTACGCAAGGATACTTGCTTTCACCTCTATTATTCGCCCTATGTATCAACGGTCTTCATGACTTGCTGGAGGGTGGTTTAGAATTTAACGGTTTAAATATAAGGATCCTATTATATGCTGATGACATAGCTATAATGTCTACTGACCCAATTAAAATGCTGAAAATGATCAACCGTCAGGTGCAATTTTGTCTCGACTGGGGAATGGAGGTCAATCGTGAAAAGTCACAAATTATTACTTTCCAAAAAGGCGGCAAAAGAGGAGCTTCAGAGAAATGGTTGTACAAAGTCAACGAAGTGAGTGTGGTAAAAGAATTCAAAACGTCGGTGAGCCAATAAGAAAGATCGAGGCTAATTTTGCAATCTGTAAATAAAGTAAGTACATAAATTTATTACATATAATAATTTTAAAATATTTTTAAAACTTTTTGGGTATCTGATTTTCTAGAATTGGTAGCTCTACATTTATCTTCAAATTGGAAGTACTGGATATTGATTGGTTTTGTACAATAGAAAGAAAAGAAAAAAAATAAACGATAATTCAGAATATCACCATTAATTGTTCACAGTAAATAAATAAAATCTTGTCATTATCGTAGCGGAAACTATAAATTTGTAAATAAAATTTAAATGACTATAACAACACTCTCTTCTTAATGGGAAGGACGAATGCACGTTAATGAAGCAAAGGTCCTGCATGATTGGCTCCTCTCGTGCCGTGCTCCTTGGCTGGACTGTAGGAGCAGCCCGCTACATGCACTCAGTGCACACAGCCGGTATGTAGCACGAGAGTTACCGCCACAAAGTTGCCGATGCACTACCAGATGAATCTTTAACCACCAAGACAGAAACAATAGCTAGAAGGCTGAGGAGACAACTAACCACCCGGCAAGCCGAAGGAAAGACCTGAATTCGAGGGAGACACCTGACAACCCTGCAAGTCGAAGGAAAGACCTGAATTCTAGGGAAACGCCTGATAACCCTGCAAGTCGAAACAATTCAGATGATAAGCAGCCTCTGAGAAAGCTGTAACCAACAGTTGATTTGTAATTCATTCGTACTATTTAATTTTATAACGTTACACATATTAAAAAATATCCAAAAGTTTCGGAAATAATTCTAAACATACAAACTTAACGCTTCCAACTATTAACTCGAGCGCTTCTGCTTTAGCGTCCTCGACCGGCTTGGCCGCCTACGAAGGAAGCGAGTGTTGCGGAGTTCGACCTCGTAGTACTAGAACCACGGACTGATTATTCGACCGTTCCATTTTGCGAGCCTTGGACCTGGCTGCTGCAAATTACGGCGCTCGGCACTGATGCCACTGGCTTCTTGCAGCTCTGCTGCTCTGCCTTTTGTAGCTGCCTCGCTCTGCTTGCCGCTCGCTCTCTTTATCGCTGTACTTCTAATGTGTTTTCGGGGTGGGTTTGGCAGGTCTGGACAGTTTCCATTTCCCTCTGTCTTGTTTCGCTTAACTTAAACTTTACTTAAACTGTGGCCCTTCATTGGGCAGGACTGAGAAAAGAATTAAGTTTAGCCTATTCTGTGGCCCTTCAGTGGGCATGAACAATTATCAGTACTTAACCCAGGATATGGAAAACTTAGTTTAGGAGAAACGAAGATGGAATAAAGTGGTGGAGCCCTCCATTGGGTAAAGCATGTAAGCTTGTATCAAAAACTTAAATTCCTCACAACAACTATTATTTAATCAATTTTCAATTAGATATTGTCTCATATATTCTCAAACTGAGAAATCTATTTTTTTTAAATCATTTTTCGCCCCTTTGGTTTTTGTCAGCTTTTTGAAGTGGTTTTTAAATTGATCAAAAATGTTTTAGTTTCGAAAAAATTTGGTTCAAATAAAAAATGATGAGTCCGAAAACCGTTGGGGATTGGAAAAGAATGACCCAAATATGTTTTATATCCGAGGGGGACTATTTTGAAAGGTTTAAATGGATATTAATGTAATCATTAATAAGAAAGAAGTTCTTTTAAATAAACCGAAAATTCGAGAAACTTTTTCAACAAACTTCGTATTATTTAAAAACTTGTATCTAGTATTCTTAATATTTGATTTCTTTAATAAGTCCTAGATACCAACGAGCTGATTCTAGACAAAAGATCGTTAAGCCCCCCATACACCGCACAAATTTTTGCGCAAAACGCTTATGTGTGTTAGTGAAATATGAGTGTATGCGTCACACGCACGCATTTGCGCAAATCGAGACCGAAATCAAAAACGTTTTGATTTTTTGGGTTCTTTGCGCAATGTTTTGTGTGGTGAGCGCAAATTCTGCTTAGTTCGCAGCAAGTTGTTGTTGAAAAAAGAAGAAGCGCTTGCTTTGAACTGAAATTTGTGCAAATTCTGGCGTAGTGTATGGGCTAAGTGCGTGTGAATTTTGTGCAAAAATTTGTGTGGTTTATGGGGGGCTTTACGGACTGGAGTAGTTGTTATTGATCAGTGTATTTATTTAAACCTTATTAATTATCTATTTGTAGAGCAACTGGATCGGATTGAAGAAGGAATGGATCAAATTAATGCGGACATGAGAGAAGCGGAAAAAAATTTGAGTGGAATGGAAAAGTGTTGCGGCATTTGTGTGCTACCCTGCAATAAGTACGTATACAAAAATGATCATCAAGTCTTTAACGACAGCAAGCTATTAAATGTCGTCTGCTTAGAAATTATAAAAGGAAGCAAAGATCTACTACTTAGAAATTTTGTCCACCTAATTCTAAATCTGCTATTAATTTTATTACATCACCCTGTAGTGTACAGCTCGAAGGACTGCCAATTTAAACTGCTGTTATATGCTAAAAGACTAAGTCATTGCACGACTATGTTCGGTAGTGCGCATTCTTGCTGTGCTCGGGTCCAGCTCGTCGGATTGGTCGTGGCTCTTTCTACCCTACTCGCACGGGTTACGCTGTCACATTAAAAAAAAAATAGGGGAAGTTAACTTCGGCTCAGCCGAAGTTTTGTATACCCTTGCAGTTTGTTTTTCAAAATAAGACTACTTTTCGCACCTTACTTTTCTATGGGAGCTATACTATATAGATGTCCGATTCCGACCAAACTTAGTACAATCATGGAAAAGCATAACAAACAGTTAATTACGAAATTTGGAAGCGATCCCAATTAAAACAAAAAATTTTTTCTCACTAGAACTTCTTTTTCGACCTATCATTCAAACTGCAGCTATATGCTATAGTCATCCGATTTTGACAAAACCTTTTTGGAATTGTGTAAAAGTATATAAAATAAATATATGCCAACGTAAGGGACGTTTCCTTTAAAAAAAAAAGTTTTTCTCACAAGAACTAGTTTTTCGACCGATCATTCCTATGGCAGCTATATGCTATAGTCAATCGATTTTGATGAAGCTTCGTAGAGTCGAGTGGGAGCATATGAAACAACAAACAAAAAGTTTTTCTAATAAAGACTACTTTTTAGACTCTACGTTTCTATGACAACTATACTATGTAGATGTCCGATTTCTACCAAATTCGGTGAAATCATGGAAAACATAGTAAACTAAGAAGTATGAAGTTTGGAGGCGTTTTAATAGAAAACAAAAAAGTTTTTCTCACTAAAACTTGTTTTTGGACCGATCGTTCCTATGACAGCTATATGCTATAGTCATCCGATCCGGCCGGTTCCGACAAATGTGCAGCGTATTTGTACCAAAAGACTTCGTGCAAAGTTTGGTGAGGCTAGCTTGAAACTGACGGAGGAGATAGCATACAGGGCTAAATCATCTCAGCTCGTCTTGCTGATCAAGAATATATATACTTTATGTGGTCGGAGATGCTTCCTTCTATGTGTTTCAAACATCCGGACAATTTTATAATACCCTCTGTAAGGGTATAATAATGCGCGGGTTGAAAACAACAAAAAGAAATATATAATTAAGCAAAGATCTGAAATCTTCTTTACCCTCCCGACCTTCACAATCGACATATTGGGGTTTGCTTAGGTTGTGTCAAGTAATAAGGATTTTAATTCTAGAGCTCATGGTTTTAATTCTTTATGGGATTCATTAGGTGGGTAAATTTAGAGTGTCTGGGGGATGTATTATTGTTGTTTATGAGCTGGTTGTGTCGTGTAAGTTTGGTGTGCACCGGTTAAATCCTGCGATTTGCCAGATCTGTTGGATGGATCCTTTGGGGTCTTCTCTTGGCCCTGATCCCATTGATCCGTCTTCGCCTTATGAGTCGTCTGGCGAGGTTGTTGGGGTGAGTGGCAACCTTGTCGAGGTATCGCGCAGCCTGGTTGTTTATTGTGTCGCCAACCATAGGGACGCCACATTCTTCCTCGATGTCTCGAGTTCGTATGTACCACTCAGCACCAGCTATTCGTATTAGAATTCTCGCCTGGAATACTCGGATCTTGTTTAGGTGAGTCCTCGCAGCAATGCCGTAGACCTGAAAACCTTTCCTCCAAATTGGTTCCAAAATAACCTTGTAGATGAAGACCTTATTCTTAAGCGAGAGTTTGTTGTTGGCATTGAGTAGCCAACTCATCCACTTCGCTTTGCTATGGTGATATATCCTCTTGTCAAGGGTCAGACGCCAGATCTACTGTCCTTCCTGAGCGTGTGGTTGACAGATACGACCTTTTCGGGGTTGATAGAGATGGTCCAACGACAGGCCCAGTTCTCAAATCTATTGAGATACTCTCGCAAAGCGTCTGTTTGACGTGTCGTCGGCGAAGGAGGCGATTAGAAGGTCCTGTAGTATACTGTACTAAGCATTCATATCGAACACACACTGTACTATCAAATACATTTTAGCATTTAGCTGCAATGTTTACGTAAACCAAAAGTACCAGCCATAAATTCAAGTGCAAATGTAATATGAACGCACAAGTAAACAATGGGCAGAAGAATTGCCAAGTCGACATGTCTAGCATGCGACCGACCCTTCTTAATGTACGTATATAACATTCTCTCTCGCGCTCTCGTTGATATCAGCGCTGAGCATATAAGTAATACATAATGTCACAACGTCTCTGCCGGCGTTTACCGGCAGCGTAGTTGTGCAGCATAGGATATGAAGACATTAGATAAATTGTGTAAAATGAGTCAGTAAGCATTCATGTAAGAGTCATGAAGCACTCAACAAGAGTCCACAAAAACCCAATAAAGAACAAAGCAACAAAAACAACAAGGTAAGTTTTTACTTTTATAACAGTCCTCCAATTCTCTTCTTCTGAAATGCTAAGGCTTCCTGGACAACTTTAAATGTCCTGTCATATAGGAAAGATCTGACCATGAAGAAGAGATGTGATTGAGCGTTATTGCTCTGTTATCAACTCCGTCTTCACCAGGAGCCTTGTAACTTTTAAGCGAGCCAATTTCGCTCTTCACATCTTCAAAGGTTTGACAGGCATTTGGAACCTTTTGGCCAAGGCAGTGCATAAGGGCTGGAAACTTTCCTCGAGGTTTGAGGCAAAGGCTTCAGCTCGATCCAGTGGATGTTTGGCCCCTGTGCCGCCAGCATTTCTCACCGGTAATTTCAGCTGCACCTGTCCTTTATATCTCTTGGAGTCCTCATTTAAGGTGCCTTCCTCGGAGATTTTGTCCGCGGCTTTCTTTTTGATCAAAATCAGAGTTTTTCAGGCCCGATTGGCGATCCTCCTGTATAGCCTGTAAACAGCAGGATCGTGAGTCGTCGCATTATCCCTCGCGCGCTTTTGGAGTGCTTTTAGGCCGTCAGCCTCTGGGGTCAGAAACAGTCTTCCACGTGGCGTATGAGCAGCAAGTGTGTTTAGAGGAGCAGCTTTAGTTGCAGCAGCTTTGACTTTGCTTATGAATATGTAAATCGTATCACCAACATCCTGAGGGATTCACACCTCCTTGTTGAGATGGAGGGAGTCACTCAATTCCTCCTGAACGCTGCGCAAGTCAGATCCTGGGAGTAATATTCGGCTTCTGACTGGAGCTGTTTGAGGACTCAGGCCCACAGTTGCCAATACGGGGAGGTAGTCGGAAGAGAGCTCATATTATTGGTGCACATCGAGAAGGTAGACTGGCATCCCCTTGTACAGAAAGAAGTCCAAGCGATGGGTGTACCTAAACGGTTGTAGTAAGTGTCTTCCGGTTGCCAGGACTTGCGTGGAGTCACCACTGATAGCCTTGAGCTATCACAACCGTTTTAGGGTCTAGGCCGCTGCCACTAATGCCCGCCACTCGCCTCTGTCCCGAGCGACATCCCACCAGGAGGACACACTCAGCTCCGCAATATCTCCCTACACCTGGTCTCGCCATCTCCTCTTCGGTCGACCCGGTTCGGGCTTGCCATCTAACTAGTTCGCATGCCGACTGTACACCCGTTTTGCTGGAGCGTTAACATCCATACGGGTAACATGTCCTATCCAGCGCAGCCGCTGTTGTTTTATGCGCTGGACAAGCTTAGTGTCCCCATAGAGCTCGTACAGTTCGTGATTCATTCGGATGCGAAATTAGCCGCCAACGTTTAGTGGTCCATAAATCCTCCGAAGAACTTTTCTCTCGAACACGCCAATTGCCGCCTCATCCTTTTTTGACATTGTCCATGCTTCAGCGCCGTTTAGCAGGACCGGGATGATAAGCGACTTGTATAGCGCAATTTTCGTTTTCCAAGAGAGGGCTCTGCTCTTGAACTCCTTATTGAGCCCGTCGTAACATCGGTTTGCAAGAGTAATTCTTCTTCGGATTTCCAGACTGGTGTTGTTGTCGCTGGTTATCGTCGTTCCTTAACAACCTTGAAGTTGTAGTCTCCCATTGCAACAGATTGTCCAAGCGTAGACTCCCTGCGCGCTGATTGTAGGTACTTCGTCTTATCCTCATTTACTACTAAGCCCATAAGTTTTGACTACTTCTCAATCTCTGAGAACGCCTTTTTTACCACAGATTCGCTTTTGCCGATGATATCAATATCATCTGCATATGCAAGTAGCATGTTATCTCTGGTAAAGATGGTGCCCGTTCTGTTAGTATTTGGGCACTGGCGCAGTATGTACTCCATTAGCAGATTAAAGAAGTCGCACGATAAGGTATCACCCTGCCTAAAACCTCTTTTGGTATCGAAAGGCTCAGAGCGGTCTTTACCTATTTTGAAAGAGCTTTGTGTGCTTCTCAACGTCATCATGCAAAGTCGAACGTACTTTGCTGGAATACCAAAGGTAGACTGGGCTTCAAAAAACTTTGACCTTTTCGGCGTGTCAAAGGCGGCTTTATAGTCAACAAAAAGGTGGTGGGTGTCGATACTTCTCTCTCGGGTCTTCTCCAGAATTTGTCGCAATGTGAATATCTGGTCCGTGGTGGATTTGCCAGGTCTAAAGCCACACTGATAAGGTTCAATCAGATCACTTATTCTCGGCTTTAGACGTTCACATAGGATGCGTGATAGAAACTTATATGCGATGCGAAGGAGACTGATCCCGCGGTAATTGGCGCAAACCGCAGGGTCTCCTTTTATAAATATTGGACAGAGTACACTTAGATTCCAATTTTCGGGCATGCTTTTTTCGGACCATACTCTGCAGCCTTGATCAATTCAGCAGGCAGCTCATCAGCGCCAGCAGATTTGTTATTTTTTAGCCTTTTTATGGCTAACAAGACTTCATTATGGTCCGGCGGATCTATCTCTATGTTATCGATTGGTGGTGTCGCTACTTCCCCAGAGGCGGCATTGTGTTCATCATCACCTCCCAGCAGGTTAGAGAAATAGTTTCTCCATTTGTCTAGTGCCCCTTCCGGATTTCTGAACAGATTTCCGTGCTCGTTCTTCAATAGTGTGACTCTGGGCTTAGAACCTTTGGATACTTGCCTAATCTTTTGGTAGAATTTTCGAGTCTCACTCCTTCCGAACAGCACTTCGACTTTCTCCCTCATGCGCTTTTCCTGCTCATTTTTCTTCTCCTATATCCTTTTCTCCCGGTATCGCTCCTTAACTGCCCGCGTTGCTCCAGACTGCAGAGTTCTCTTATAGGCAGCGTCTTTCGCTGCAGTAGCGCGGCGGCACTCATCATCGTACCATGACTGTTTTCGGGAGTTTTCGGCAAATCCGAGAATCTCCTTGGCAGCTGTACTCATAGAGTGTGAAATATGCTTCCACTTTTCGTCTACACCAGAAGGGCCAGCTGGGGTTTCCCTGAGCAGCTGGGTGAGTTTTGCTGAGTAGGCTTCGGATGTCCGTTGTGATTGCAGCTTCTCAACGTTCAGCTTTCGGCGTGTGTTAGACTGTTCGGCATGTGCCTCACTGAGCCGTGTGCGTACTTTGGCTGCAACAAGGTAGTGATCCGAGTCAATATTGGCTCCTCGGAGCGCACGGACGTCTAGCACACTCGATGAGTGCCGTCCGTCTATCACAACGTGATCAATCTGGTTTCGTGTTAATTGATCAGGGGACCTCCAGGTCGCCTTGTGGTCGTCGCCGTGTTCAAATCTGGTGCTACTAATGACCATTTCCCGCGCGAAGCGATGCCTATTAGCCTCTCTCCATTTTTTTGGAGGTTTTTTTGTGCAGGCTAGTCGGGCGATAAACTTTTTTCTCCCGATTTGTGCGTTAAAGTCGCCTAGCCCGATCTTGATGTCGTGATCGGGGCAGCGCTCATATAGGTCTTTTAGGCGCTCATAGAATTCGTCTTTTTCCGAATCGTTCTTTTCTTCTGTCGGGGCGTGCGCACAGATAAAACTAATATTCAAATATTTTGCCTTAAGTCTGAGTGCGGCAAGTCGCTTGTCAACTGGTGTAAAGCTGATGACAGAGCGGCACAGTCTTTTGTTGACTGCAAAGCCGCAACCAATCTCTTGCTTCGAATCAAATCCACTGTAGTAGATCTCCAATGGGGCGTTGGTTTTGGATGTTATCTTCCTACACCCCTGTCCAGTCCATCTTATTTCCTGAAGTGCAGAAACGTTCGATGAATGTTCCTCGAGGACATCCACCAGCTTGGAATCCGCGCGCTCTCTATTGAGGGTGCAAACTTTCCAGGTGCATATCCTCAAATCGTGGTCCTTAAAACGTTTGCGTAGGTCGTCGGGGGGGGGTTCCGTATCCGAGGCATTGTTACAGTTTTCATTGGCGGATGGTAATATACTCCAGATTTAGCTGCCGAACAGGTCGGACGTGTTTTTGTCGCGCTCCGGTTTAAATCGTTGTAAAAGTGCTTAAATCGGTTGTTTCAATAAACAATTTCGACCCGCGATAAAAGACGCTAATGGACATTCATAAGCACTCGTGCTTATGTTGTCCAAAAAATATCTAATAGTTAATAATAGCTAAACAAACAGGCGAAATTAAAAGCCGCTTAATATGAGCGGGCCTAGCCCTCGCTCATTAACCCCGCTCCAAAACAAAACAAACAATAGAAGTGCATATTTCTCGTTCTCGCATGTGTCAAATCACACGAACAACTATCTAAGACCCGATGAACAAATGATGCCGAGATCTGCCTCTCCAACTTTGCCCAGTGCAAGGTGCTCAGCTCCATGGAGCGCTCAGTGCGCCTCTCCCGTAACTCCGCTCTCAACAACAACAACCACTACTACAGCCCAAGCGTCACCAACGTTTCTGCTCTCCACACTCCCGCCTACAAATTTGTCAACATCAACGGTTACAACAACAACATCAACAATTACAGCGACGACGGCAACAGTTAGCTCTCTCCGCTCCTCTCTCACCACACCAGCTTCAACATATGCAACTGCACAAACTGCTACAAACACACATACGCAAGTACAAAAATCAAACAATACTAATACAAAAATGTCAACTCAGCACGATCTCCCGCAAAATCATACACAACGAAATGCAACACCCACTACCCGCTCGTATGTGCAGACTGGCATCGATCGGTATGTACAAATAAACAAACGCAAATTAAGCCCGCAAAACAAAAACAGCGGCAACATTTCAAAGATAAACAAAACAAGCGATACACCTGTGGACAAAGATCCCCTCACTGGGAATAGGTTCCAAATTCTTGGCCAACAGTCTGATGCTGAGTGTGAAGAAAAGACTCCGAATGCCCCTAAACCAAAGCCTCCACCCATTTATATAAGGGATAGCAACTGTGCGGCCCTAGTCCCAAAGCTTGTATCGCTAATAGGCAACAACAACTTTTATGTAACATCCGTCAACAAAGGCAATATCCGCGAAACAAAGCTCCAAGTCAACACCGAAGAAAATTATCGAGCAGTCGAAAAATGCCTAAGAGCTGAAAAAAAAAGCTACTACACCTACCAACTAAAAAGTAGCAAGGGTCTACAAGTAGTAATCAAGGGCATTGAATCAAGTGTACCTGTAACGGAAGTCGCATCTGCCTTGGAGGAAAAGGGATTCAAGGTCAAGTCCGTTATTAACTTAATAAACAGGGACAAAAAACCACAGCCACTATTCAAAATTGAACTAAGCCCGGAAGACACAGCTCCAAAAAATAATGAAGTGCATCCAATTTACAAACTGCCTTTCTTATTGCACCGCAGAATAACCGTAGAGGAGCCGCACAAACGCACAAATCCAGTGCAATGTACCAATTGCCAAGAATTTGGGCACACAAAAGCCTACTGCACCCTGCGATCAGTTTGTGTAGCATGCGGAGAGCTGCACAACACTGCCTCATGCCCTGCTAACAAGGAGGATCCATCTGTCAAAAAATGCAGTAACTGTGGAGGTAACCACACTGCAAACTACAGAGGTTGCCCAGTCTACAAAGATCTGAAGAGCAGGATTAATACACGCACAGAATTTGCCCGATCCAATGGAAACCTTAATCAGTTCACACCCTCGCAGTCGACCCCTGGAGTCTTCATCACCAAAGCTACGAGATCGACCTTTGCCCCAACGAATACAACCCAAGGTGTTTCTTTCGCAAGCGCCTTGAAACTAGGAAATGATAGACCCGCACCCATATCTACGGTTTCGCATGAAATTCGAAGTGAGCCGACACTGCCATCAAAACAAGCGGAACAACCATCAAACTATAGTAGCTTAGAAACTATGTTTCTATCATTACAGCAGACGCTGAAGGATTTTATGGTATATATGCAAAGCGCAATGCAAGAACAAATGAGAACACAAGGAATTCTCATTCAAATGCTCACTTCGCAACAATCCAAATAATGGCTCTCCTACGAGTTTCACTCTGGAATGCAAATGGCATTCCCCGCCACAAAGTGGAGTTATCACAATTTCTCCAGGACAATGAAATCGACATAATGCTTCTTGCAGAAACTCACTTGACGGACCGATACAATTTTCAATTACCTGGGTATGCATTTTACGGCACAAATCACCCAGATGGCAAAGCCCATGGTGGCACTGGCATCCTCGTCAGAAGCCGCATCAAGCATTACCCACTATCAGGATTTTCGGAAAACTACCTACAAGCCACATCGATATGTGTAGAGTCTAAACGAGGCAATATCACTCTGTCCGCGGTTTACTGTCCCCCACGTTTCGCAATATCAGAAAATCAATTCCTAGATTTCTTTAATACACTTGGTCAACGCTTCTTGGCTGCGGGTGACTATAATTCGAAACATCCCCACTGGGGCTCCAGACTGACCAATCCCAAAGGGAAGCAACTCTACAGCGTACTCACGCGCGCATCAAACAAACTCGACTATGTATCTCCGGGTAGGCCTACATACTGGCCGGCAGACCCAAAGAAATTACCCGATCTTATAGACTTTGCTATAACAAGAAAAGTTCCACAAAACTTGGTAACTGCAGAAGCCCTTGCTGACTTGTCGTCAGACCATTCTCCAATAATATTCACCCTTCTGGAGTGCCCTCATGTTAGAGAATATCCTCGGAGACTGACATCACACAAGACAAACTGGCTCAAATACAAAAAATATATCAGCAGTCACATCGAGCTGAGCCCAACCATAAACAGCGAAGAAGACATCGACAATACTGTTCAAGCCCTCACCTCTATCATTACTGCCGCTGCTCATCACTCAAACCCCCAAACGACAACAACAGCACCTCAGCAAGATCGTAGATTGACAAACAGTTACATTGACCGGCTGGTCACAGAAAAGCGGCGTGCAAGAAGAGAATGGCAAAGCTTTAGATCGCCTGCCGCAAAAAATCGTCTGAGACTTGCAGAACGCGTACTTCGCAAAGCACTCGAAGCCGAAGAACAGCTTGCACATAGCCGTTATATCGAAAAATTATCGCCTACAAGCACCAAATTTCCCCTATGGAGGGCACGCGCCAGCATAAAGCCACCTGCAAAGGTAGACACGCCTCTAAGAGATCAGACAGGAAGATGGGCCCGCAGCGACGAAGAAAAGGCAACTGTCTTTGCACTTCACCTTAGAAATGTTTTCCAGCCAAATCCTTCAACCAATGGCTATGAACTTCCATTGGTTCCGACCGCCGCACAAACTGACCCAATCAAAGTTCATTCGCTAGAAATAAAAAATGCCATCGGAGAGCTAAATCCCAGAAAAGCCCCTGGACATGACCTTATTACACCTAAAATGATTATGGAACTTCCAAGTCCCGCCATTACATATATCTCAAGGCTTTTCAATGCTGTTCTGCGATGTGGATACTTTCCAACTCAGTGGAGGAAGTCCACAATCATAATGATTCAGAAACCAGGAAAAGATAAAACACAAGCGTCATCATACAGACCCATTAGTCTGCTACCTTGCCTGTCAAAACTATTTGAGAAGATCCTACTCAGTAAAATTGATGCCCATACACAAAATATCATTCCCTCACATCAATTTGGGTTTAGAGCAAAGCATGGGACTATTGAGCAAGTCAACCGTTTAACTTCAGACATTCGGACTGCGTTTGAGCACCACGAATACTGCTCTGCAATTTTCTTAGATGTTGCCCAAGCATTTGACCGCGTTTGGTTGGATGGTCTTATATTCAAGATAAGGACAATGCTTCCTCCAAATACTCACAAAGTCCTAGAAAGTTACGTCAGTAACAGAGTATTTACAGTTCGTCAAAATGAGTACACAACGGAAGAGTTCACTATAGGAGCCGGAGTGCCGCAGGGTAGCGTACTCGGTCCTCTCCTATATGTAATGTACACTGCCGACATACCAACAGACCCTCGACTTACAATAAGTACTTTTGCGGATGATACGGCAATATTAAGCAGATCACGATGTCCAATTACCGCAACAAGTCTCCTGGCAAGCCACCTAGCTAAAGTGGAAGAGTGGCTGGCCAACTGGCGCATAAAAATCAACGAGCAAAAGTGTAAACATGTGACGTTCACACTCAACAGAAGCACCTGTCCCCAGCTATCCTTAAATGCAACCCAGATCCCGCAATCAAACGATGTTGTATACCTAGGTGTGCACCTCGATAGAAGGCTCACATGGCGCAAACACATAGAGTCGAAAAAGCTTCAAATCAAGCTAAAGGCCAACAGCCTTCATTGGCTAATCAACTCCCGTTCCCCTCTTAAACTGGAATATAAAGTCCTGCTGTACAAAAGCATCATAAAGCCTGTCTGGACGTATGGCTCGCAGTTATGGGGAAATGCCTGTGCGAGCAGTGTGGACATCCTCCAAAGATCACAGTCAAGAATTCTCAGAACCATCACTGGAGCGCCATGGTACATTCGCAATGAGTGTATCCACAACGATCTCAGCATCCCATTGGTCGAAACTGAAATAGAGCAACTTAAACAAAAATATTCTGAGAAGCTTCTTACCCACCCAAATCAACTTGCAAAATCTCTTTCCATGCTAGCAACGCATTCTCGTCTCAGAAGAAATGACCTACCAACCCAGCGACTGACTTGAAGGGCCGCAGAACACAAACTATCTCCAACAGGGGACGGTTTATAAAATAGTTTCTAGATTAAGATCTGAAAAATTATTGTTAGTCTCATTAAGAGAAGATTCAATAAATACAAAATAAGTCTAAAAAAAAAAAAAAAAAAATAACCACAGGAGAGTTCCTGTCTTCCGAAGAACCCCAACGTTTCTTTATCTACTGCCGAAAGATAGTCAGGGGTGGGACAGGTCACGTGGTTAATGCAACTAAGACCTACGGGTAATCAGGAGAGGGGTAGACAGCGTGGTTAGTAACCAACGTGTCACAATTACGTCCTAAAGGCTCGGAAAAACTGGGACAGATCACGTGGTTAGTACCCACGTGTCTCAACTACACCCTAAAGATCAGAAAAAGGGGAGGGAAAAGAACAGATCGCGTGGTTAGTACCCTACGCGTCTTTCTCCACTACCTAAAAATAGTCAGGAAAACGGTAGATCACGCGGTTAATACCCATCGTGTCTTAGCTACGACCTAGAGATAATCAGGGGAGTGGCGGATCACGTGGTTAGTATCCAACGTGTCCCAACTATGTCCTAATGGTTCACAAAGGAAGGGGGGCCGAACACGCGGTTAATACTCAACGTGTCCTTACTTAAATTTACACTTGTCTCACCTGTAGAAAGCTCCCTCAAATGCCAAATCACTGAACTTCACAGGGTTCTCAATTTCAGTTACACTTTATTCACAGTTTTTGTTTTATCTAGGAATTATTACCCTAACTTCACCAGTCCCTGCTCAAAGACTTATATATTTACCACTATTCTTCACCAGAACTTAAGCACTCTTAAATTAATACGTCTTGCTCCTTTGTTACTCAAAAATCGACTGCCTTAAACTTTTTTATCTGGTGTGCATGCGTGCCAAAAACTGACAATCTAGATAATCTAGATAATCCGCAAGTGCTGGCCCGCCAACACTTGATGCTCGGCCGGCGCCATGTGCGTGAGTATGTTAGACGCTCTCCGTTTCTGTTGTAGGGCGAGAGTGTCTGTCTCGGCATATGTGAGTGTGTGGGTGAGCTGTGCGAGAGCAGTTGGCATGCGTGTGTGTGTGTGTGAGTCGCGTATCGCTTCTGTTACCGGGCGAGTGGGGTTGGCTCAGCCTGTGTGTGCGAGTCTGTACTTCGCACGCCGTTTCAGCGCGTGGCTTGCTCAGCATGCGCGGGTGTGTGTGAGTCGAGCGTCGCCTTGATAGCCGGGCGAGTACGACTGACTCATCGTGCGTGTGTTTGTGCGTTTGTTGCTGAGCAAATGCGGCTGGCCTTATGCGTGTATGGGTGGGAGTCTGTTGGGCGAGAGTGGCTGGTATTATGCGTGTGAATGTGTGAGTGTGAGTCGCGGTGTAGCCGGGCGATGCCGCGATGACACGGGTAATAGGCAGAAGACGGTGACACGGGCTAACTTAAGTTTTGATTGTATGAATCTCGTTTTTGGCTCAAGTTTTTGGGTTGTCACACTGTAAGAAAATGTGCTCAAAGAGATATGCAATTGAACTAGATCAAAATCTGAAGATGGCTATAAACCAAGGGACTCGAGCAACAATTGTATCTTTAACTGATTGCATCATACAATCGGGACAGTTGATGCAGAATCGTGCAAGGACAGCTCAAGTTATGCATCAGCCATGCTTAGGAAATGAATGCGCAGAAGCAAGGCAGCTGCCCATGATCCTTCTGCGACAGGTACAGAAAACGGGTACAAATGCATCCAAAGAAAGATACTTCGTTGCACAGAAGGAGTATAAGACACAGCCAGTAAACCGATAAGAGCAGATGCGAACAGCCTAGCGACATACTTTAAGGGTCTACTTTATACTCTGTTTACACTGAGGTCGTACGACCGTTTTTGGTATTTTTTGCCTGAAACTGGTAGCCCGGGCATAACAAAAAATGGCAGTAGGCTTTGAATTTGGGAAGGTCGTAGACCGAAAAAAATCAGTGCTGCCGGATCGTTTTTTTTTTCAAAAGTGTGGCAGCCTCGAGCAATTTTAATTGATAACTATCGGAGTGGGCACCCGCGACTAGTGAAAATGACAAGATAAAAGTAAGTACAAAAAATGATCCACCAGAAAAGTATAATTTTCCTTTTTTCAAAAAAGGAAATGATAGCTCACTCCCTTTGCAAAGCACTATCTGGAAAGGAAATAAAGATGTTTGCCTTCTTTGTGGACTTTAAAGCTGCTTCAGACACCGTGGACAAACAAAGCCTCTATTTAAAACTGAGGCATATAGGAGTCTCAACAAAGATGATTAAAATAATATATGGGCTTTATTATTTAAACAAGACAGCAGTGTGGGACGGATGCAACCTATCGGAATGGGTTAGGTCCAACACGGGAGTAAAACAGGGATGTCTTTTGAGCCTATTACTTTTGGCATTGTATGTAGACGACATAGTGTCATTTTTGCCAGGGGGCGTTTTTTTGGGCTTAGAGTAAGTAAAAGTGTTAATGTACGCCGACGACTTGGTGTTATAAGCTGAAAGCCCCGTAGAAATTCTATGCTGCACAACTCCGCTGCTGGTAAGCACCGGCACAGACGTTGTGACATTATTTATTACTTACTTGCTTAGCGCTAATATCAACGAGAGCGCGAGAAGAATGTCGGTGGCATGATAGACATGTCGACTCGGCAATTCTTCTGCCCATTGTTTACTTGTGCGATCATATTACATTTGCACTTGAATTTAAGCTTGGGACTTTTGGTTTACGTAAACATTGCTGCTAAGTGCTACAATATATTTGATATTAAAAGACGCTGGGTACAGTGTGTGTTCGATATGAATGTTTTGTAGAGTATACTACAATGGTGATACGAGATAGCAGAGGCCGAAGAGCTATTGCAGATGCATGAGCAAAAACTGAGTGACTCCTAAATCGCAATAAACTCAACATAAAAAGAGCTGAATAGAAAATTTAACGTAAGCCATAGCACTAAGTTCGTCCCATTTACAGCAACCGCAAGAGCAATTATGTGCTACTCTGATCATGTAGTCTATTTGAAAAGGGGGCATGAAATAACGCCAGGTGAAATAAGGCCCGTGGGCCTTATTTCACTCCAAAAAGTGAAATAAAGCCCGCGGGCTTTATTTCACTTTCAAAAGTGAAATAACACCCGCGGGCTTTATTTCACTTTCAGGTGTGGCGTTATTTCACTATTGAAAGTGAAATAACACCCGCGGGCTTTATTTCACTTTTGAAAGTGAAATAACACCCGCGGGCTTTATTTCACCCCTAAAAGTGAAATAAAGCCCGCGGGCCTTATTTCACTTTCAAAAATGAAATAACGCCACTAAGAAGTGTGAAATAAAGCCCGCGGGCTTTATTTCACTTTCGGGTGAAATAACGCCCACGGGTGATATATTACTTTTTTTCTAAAAACTCATAGAATTTGACTGTCATAAAAAAGTAACTAATTAATTAAAGATCCGCTGATTTCTTAAGATGCATCGACCTCCCACTGATCTTCATAGCACAGAGAGAAAAATCCGTTATAAGCGTAACGAAATCATGAATTCTTGTGAACGAAAGTCTGCAATACCGTTTTTTCTTCAACTGGTATTGTGTTGAATTGACAAAATTTTTTTTTAAAAATCGCGCGATTTTTAAAAAAAATTTTTGCCTGCGGCGCTACTTTCAACAGTAAGCCGCATACCAACGTTTCAACGTTTCTAGGTATAAGATCAATTATTGTGATCAATAGACATGGAACCATTTAGATTATATAGGTCTTTTAAAATTTATAGAAGTAAACCTTAATGGCCATACTACTAATAGTATGTCCTAAACATTTTTTTAAGTTCACTCACTTTAATTCGATCCTGAAAGTGTTGATAGTCAAAGTGACCAGATGACCTTAGTGTGGCAAACTTAATTGAAGGCTATACATTTTTTTCTTTCCCTCAAAAATAACAAAGAATAACAAAGAACGGAGAAAATTGTTAAAGGAATTCTAGTTAGAGATTTAAAACCAACTTTCGAAAGTGCCGGGCTTTATAAATTGATGGAAGATATTCGATATAAGGATAATTAGTCATCTGTCACCTAGACGAATGAAACTGTTTCTTTCTTGTTTTACTCATCTTTTTTTCCTTTTCCTTAAAAAAACCTGTTTACTTATCATTATCTTCTTAATGACAAAAGTGAAAAAACTCCCGCTTGGCTTAATTTCACTTTTGAAAAGGAGATATCGCCCTGTCCGTCCGTCTTACGCTCTCGTTCAGTTCATTAATATATTCCTTATAGTCACAAAGGAAAAATAATGCCAACAATGAATGAGAAATAACGCCCGCGGGTGTAATTTCACTCTCAAAAGTGAAATAGCGCCCGCGGATATTTTTACTCACTCATTCGTGGCGTTATTTCACTTTTGAAAGTGAAATAAAGCCCGCGGGTGTTATTTCACTTCGAAAAGTGAAATAAGGCCCGCGGGAGCGTTATTTCACTTCGAAAAGTGAAATAAGGCCCGCGGGCATTATTTCACTTTCAAAAGTGAAATAACACCCGCGGGCTTTATTTCACTTTTTAAAGTGGCGTTATTTCACTTTTTGGAGTGAAATAAGGCCCGCGGGCTTTATTTCACTTTTTGGAGTGAAATAAGGCCCGCGGGCGTTATTTCACCTGGCGTTATTTCATGCCCCCATTTGAAAAGATAGAGAAACTCCGTCGGTTTAATATCAAACGAGTGTTCCCCTACCCCAGTGGTTCCTCAACTATGCAATACACATAGAAACAGGACTCCCTACCATGTTTCAGCTTACCATGCAATTACATTTCGACTATATTGCCAAGACCATGAGATCTCCCAAGAATCGACACAAAGTATCTGCTTGAGACCAACGCAGTTTATCCGCACTTGGGACTCCATGGCAGAAGAGAACAACATCGAATGCAACATGAACGACTACAACACTTGGAGCGTTTGGCAAGCCCAGCTTCTACGGAGTATTAACTGTAGGGAGAGGGCCAGTTTCGAAGCAGAAGCGCAAGGCAGTCAGTCTTGCCTAAGACGCCTAAGCCGCAACCTTATCAGTTAACTTCCGTGCGAGAACTGTATGAACACCTAGATCTCGGAGACTACAAGAGTAGGAGCAACCAAGACTCCTTTTGTCTGAACGCAGATCAAGTATATTATTAATGCTCTGTTAATTAACATAGGGAAAGGGCACACAATATAAATTCCCCTGAGTAACAAATTACAGCTGGTACAGCCACATATTAATGAAAAGTTGAAATTAATTTTTTGTTATTGGCCTATGGAGAATGTGAGGATGCGTAAATTTCCTCACAATTATTAAAATTAAGTTAGGATAGCAGAGGGGGTGGACAGGAGCAAGGTTCAGTTTTATAATTTTAAGTTGTGATTCTTCTAGTGTGTAAGCGAAATCCCTAGTTTATAAGTTTGAAGTTTCCGTTTAATTTCTCTTAGTGTTTAGTTAGTTTAGGTAACCATAGCCAGCAACTCGGAAAACCCGCAGCACTGGAAAACATCTGCAGTCCCACTCACAAACTGCCGTTGAATTTGTCACGCGGCTTTCACTGAGCTTAAGTCGATTTTATCTTCGATTTGACTATCTCTCGATGTCCCATGCGCTTGTGTGTTCATGTGCATGTGTACATAAGTCGAAACTGCTGAAAACGCGACTGAAGTAGTCGATCATATTTCCTTATGGGAAACAAAGAAAGATTTTAAGTGAACATTTTTATGTTTTCATATGCAAATGCAAAGCCTTCATCCGAGGCAACAACAAAGCAAAACCCTCATCCGCGAGGTAGCAAAACCCTCATCCGAGGCAGCGACAAAGGCCTCTTTCGAGGCAACGACAAAGTCCTCACCCGAGGCTGCGACAAAGTCCTCATCAGAGGCACATTGATTCGAGTTCAGTCGTGTCTACTACGCGCGCATCCGTAAACCTGAACATCAAAGCCCTCAACGCGAGGCAGCAAAGACCTCAACGCGAGTCACCAAAGTCATCAACCAAGGCAACACAAAGTCCTCGACCAGAGGCGACTTCAAACATCAACCTCAACAAGAGGCTACATCATCCTGGCTCAAACGAACTTGCTTATCGACCCCCACTCGAAGCAAGCATCAACCTCGACAAGAGGCTACATCATTCCGATCAAACGAACTTGCTTATCGACGCTTATCGAAGCAACCACCGGCCATCGACGCAACTACGCAAATCTGTACTCTGTGCACATGCTTAGTACTACGAATTCTGCAGCTTCTCTCATCTTTTCTTTTCGCTCCCACACGGTCACTGAAGGGGGAGTACTCTGGCGGCTCGGGCCACACTAGCCACCAGCGACTATTGATTATAAGCCACGAGCGGCTATCGATTACCACACTATCACGAAACTTATTCATCTATCATTTCTAGGAGTTTTTCAGAGAGTGTGTGTGAGACAAGCGAACGCGAAGCCAGCGCTCGGAGCTGGTTTCTCCCGACAACTTATGTCAAACTATTTAAGTTAAATAATAAATATATCAAGTGCACGCAGGCGTCATATCGCGATAGATCTAATAGGGAACAAAGTCAAGGGGAACTTTAATTCAACTCAAGCAAGGCTCTAGTAGACACTTACCAAAATTCGTATACTCTGTACCAGAAATACACAGAGTATATTAAGTTTGTGCTAAAGTAATTAAAAAAAGCATTTCCGACCCTATAAAGTATATCGGGGTTTACACAGAAATCTCTAGTGATTTTCGTATAAACGTTGGCATTTCAATTTTTAATTTGTTACCTTTATATGTAGAGTGACAAGCTCATCTTCGGTTGCTAGATTAGATGGTGAATGTTAAGCGTTGTGGACTAGAGAAAAATTACTCTTTTCTTGATCTCATCATACACAATAATTCCCACTCACATTTAATCACTCATCAAAGCATGCGGATGAATTAAATTAACGTCCAACCAGTGAACGCTTCAATTGGTTGATTACGAGCCGATGTTGTATCACGTATTGTTCACATTCACGTGCACGTGCAATTGAGAAAGTGTCGGCTATTTGAATATGATCTCACGCTGGCTGGAGCAGTTAAAAACACCAGAACAAATTTCCTTTATATCTCTCTTTCATATGTGTCAGCAGTGATGTTTCAGCATGTGCCAAAAACTTATACGCGTTCATTCAGACACCCGAATTGATTGGTATATAAGCGAACGTGAACATACTCTGAGCGCCAACAAGGTTAGATTGCCTATGTATGTATGACTTAAACTCAACAGTGTACATGTCTGTAAATGAACAATTTGAACGGTTCAGCGCAAAGCCAAGTGTTGATTATTTATAAACGTTTGCAATCACCCGAAGCCGTTCTCTGATCTGGACCTACTACCTAAATCTGCTTAGCATTGAACAGTCGGTGTCAATTCACTCAACTTTTCCCATCTAAGTAGCCTAGCATTTTGGAGACACGTCACATACGAAAGACAAGCAATTTTAGTTTGAAATACAAGGTTTTATACGAAAATCACTATAGATTTCCGTGTCACCTCCGTATATATTAGGGGGTCGATTTGTATTGGAGGAAAAAAACCTACGAAGCGTATAGCAAAATCAGAAACTAGAGACAATTTTAAGAAACTTTCACCAAGAAACCATGGGTCTAAAATGAATTCTTAGCCCGAGCAAATCAAGTTCAAATATTTGTGTAAATTTTGATATATAAAATTATTTTTGAAAAATAGCCTCTGTACCCCACAAAATTTGTATATATTTTTAATATTTAATCCTGAGGCCAGAAAAAGTCACAAAAAAAACCACAGAGTTTCTGATGTGCTCCCCATCGTTTTGCAACCAGTACTGCCAAACATAAATATTTGTTTTCCTAATAATTCCTCTACCATTCATCCGATCTTCAGGATTCCTACGGCGGATCGATACCTAGTGCTGATTACTAAATGTACGAAAATGTCCGAACCATCTATCTACAAAACCGTGGAAGATATGACTTTTTTAAAAATTGTTAGGGCGGGCTTGGGCGTGGCAAACTTTGACAACAAACTTGATCTGCCTGTAAATTTAAGAAGTACATGTCCCATACACCCCCAAGAGTCACTCTACGAGCATCTCAAAAACTTTCGGACCCACCAACATACGCCCAATCCCGCACCCGGTGTACTAGCAAAACACAGGAGAAGTTAACTTCGCCGTCCATGCCGCCAATACAAAATCGGAAGTTAATGGAGACCTCCCCAGATGAGCAGCTCGTAGGATTGTCAGTACAAAATCATACTAGCGTTATGTCTAATCTTCTAGACACTAAGCTTAAAGATCTAGATGACAAACTAAGAGACCTACCAACAAAAGCTGATGTTGAAGGTATTAGAGAAGATATTAGGGATGAGATGGGAACGCTTTCGAATCAATTTAGGGAACTTGCTTAAACAGGAGATAAAAGATCTGCGCTAAGATAAAGAGGCTAATAAGATCATTACTAATCTTGTGAAAGAACAGAAGCGAAAAAGCTTGATTATTAAAAGTTTAAGCTCAGAAAATGACCCGAAAAAAGCAGTCATCGCACTTTTTCGTGACAAACTTTCCCTTAAAGGGAAAGGGTCAATGGGACCAGGAAAATTAATAGCAAGGATCGAAAAATGGGAGTTATAGGCGATCTGGAAACACAAGAAAGCAAAAAAAGCAAAAAAATAAAACTCATGATATAAGGATTATTCTTTAAGTTTTATTTTTTGCTCAAAAATAAAACTCAAATATTATTTTGGCCCTTTTCTTAGTGAGTAAGGAAATTTTTTTTTGTATATTCCTAATAAGTAACCCAAGACCAACCGTTATAGTCTACTTTTGAATTAAAAAAAAAATTCTTGAAAAAAATATTTTATTTTATTTTTATTTAATATTAATTTTATTTATTTCACATTCAATTTTACAAAAAGTAGCTTTTGAAATGACTCCGAAGAGAGGTTGCACCTCAAATCTGATAGCACCCATCTGAGTACAGAAAACTCCCTTTCGACACTGACTTCTGTTGCAGGAGCAGAATGCACTACTTTGGCCAATTCATATAGATTGGGATATTGAAACTTTTTGTTTTCCCAATATTGCATAATATTCGAATTTACATCGATAGGTTTCGGGCTATAATTATCAATTTCCAGATAAGCTATTTGCAATGTCTTATCAATAATTTCATCTTCCTCTTCGTCCCCTGAAACTAACTCAATAGAATTCAGAAATTCATTTAAGAAAGAGCAGTTCTGTATTCTCAGCCTGAGAAAATGTTGATGCCTGCGGAGTTGCCAATGCATGGGAGTGGTACGTGGTCAATCTAAAAAAATAATTTAAAATTAAAAATGTAGGTACACACTATGCGACAGAATTTAGATATTTACTTACGTTATTGTCCATATTATAAATTCTTAGCATAAGTTGTTTAAGTTGAGTGCTAGAGAGCATAAGTGTTGAGAGAGTTTGCAGAAGTACTCTTCTTATCCTTGGATCCAAATAAATGATGCAGACGACCACTTGATTTTCCATTAAGCTTGTCTCTCTGTTTTGGATGCACTGGTGTAATATTGGGCTGTAATATTGGGCAATTGGGTGCTCTGCAATTTTAGAAAAACAAAATGCAAGGGTATACAAAACTTCGGCCGTGCCGAAAATAGCTTTACCCTATTTTTTTCTGGAACTTCGGCATTTTCTTCCTCCAACTCGTTCACATATTCTTTTTTGACAATTGACGACAATTGACTACTGTCTAGTTAATGGAAATTGGCATGAAGCAGTTCAAAACTTTCATGTAGACAGTCAAACGTTCTCGGATCATCTGCCTTTAGTGGTAACTTGCTCCTTTAGTAGTCACGAGGAAATAGCCAGCGACGATCAACTTCTCCCAAGGCTTAAATGGAAGGACCTCAAATCTGTCCAATATAAACAGTGCTTAGATAGGCAACTCTGCCATACGATATTGAGCAATTGGAAAAAATTGTCATTGAAGCAGCAAAGTGTATGCAAAGTACTGGAAAAGCAACTGCCAAGCAATATGTGCAGCCATGGTTTGACCCCCAATGCGAGCAAGCGAGAAAATCATCTTTTAAAGCACTATTGGCCGCTCGAGAAAACGACTCGCTAAACACACGAATACAATACCAACAGGCAAACACACTGTACAAAAATTTGTGTAAGAGTAAGCAGCAAAACCACTATCATAAAATGCAGGAGGATTTTAACAAAGTGAGAAATAGCAAAGACTTTTGGGAGCTGGCGAGGAAACTAAATGGACGTAGCGAAAGGAAAAAAATAGAAGCCGACACTACTGCATTAGCCACACATTTTCACGCGCTTCTCTACACATCAGATCAAACAGGTCCCTCACGCTATTCTACACCTGCAAACCATTTTCTGGACAGAAGCATTCAAGTTTACGAAGTCGAGATGGCTCTCCGAAACTGTAAAGATAAGAAGGCACCCGGAATCGATCGCATACCAGCAGAGTTTCTAAAGAACGCTACACCGAACTTCATTAACAGCATCACCGAAACGTACAACCATATTTTCGAAGAGGGAATAGCCCCCGAGTCCTTTAGGAAAAATCTGGTATTTCCTATATATAAAAAAGGTGACGCCAAAATACCTGCTAACTACAGAGGAATTTCATTTCAAAATTCAATGGCAAAAGTGTACGCTGCAGCTCTTCTGAGGCGCCTGACAACATGGGTAGAAGAAAATAAGCTCCTAAGCGAGTACCAAGCGGGTTTCAGGAAGGGATACAGCACTATTGACTCCATCTTTGTACTAACCACAATTGCGAAAACATACCTGGAACAGAAAAAGAAGCTCTACTTGTTTTTTGTGGACTTTAGTGCAGCTTTTGACACTGTGAATAGAGAAGCGCTCCTGTTTAAGCTAGGCAACTTGGGACTGTCAACTAAATTTATAATGTCGATTAAAAGCTTATACGACAATAATACCACGTCAGTTTGGGATGGCAGTAAATGCTCGGAGTGGTTTCAAACAAACACTGGAGTCAAACAGGGATGTATTTTGAGCCCGCTATTGTTCGCACTATATATTGATGACCTACATACAGAGCTACCAGGCGGCGCGGTCATAGGTGACACAACATGTAAAATCCTTATGTATGCGGATGATATGGTGCTGATGGCGGAAACCCCGGGAGAACTACAGCTCATGATAGACAAGACTGCAGACTTCTGCGACAAATGGAGACTCCGAATAAACTGCGAAAAGTCAAAAATTCTCGTTGTGCGAGATGGCAGGGGTCGAAAATCAAAACATGAAAACTGGTTCCTTAAGGACGAAAAACTCGAGGTTGTACAGGATTATAAATACCTAGGCGTGACTCTCACTCAAAATATGGATATGGAAAGGCACCTCACCAACAAACGCAAAGAAGCCACAAGGGCAATAAATAGTACATGGAAATCTTTTCACGGGAAACAGCAAATAAAAGTAAGCGCCAAATATAAACTTTTTGAGGCAACATCGGGTGCTATTATGTTTTATGCGTCAGAGGTATGGGGACTAAAAGAGTATGAAGAAGTTGAAAAACTAAGTCGCATGTTTTTAAAAAAAATATTCAAACTCCCGCAGAACACTCCCAATTACGCCCTGCACTTAGAAACCGGCCTACCCACTCTTCATCACTCTACACTCAGCAGGCATTTTAAATATATGGCAAAACTAATGCAGCTCCCAGATCAAAGACTTCCAAAGATTATGGCAAAGCACCTCCTTGCGGAGAAGTCACAATGTTTTGCAGTATGGCAATCGCTTTTTGTTGAATACGGAGAGGGAAACAGCATCGACGAAATCGAAAACTGGCGAATATCACATGAGACTGTTTTGTCCAATATGGATGCAGAACATAGAGTCCGATGCGAGAATATGGCCCGGAGCAGTGATGTTAGGCTCATATACAAAAATTTGGACTACAATCTGGGTGAAAATAATTATTTCAGTGACAACTTCGAGACCAACACAATAAGCATCATATTTAAGGCTAGATGCGAGATGCTGCAACTGGGCTATAAGCCCCACATTAGTGATGATCCCTGTACCCTCTGCAATTTAGGCGAACGAGAAGACGTGCTGCACTTTATTGCTGTATGCCCGATACTAAAAGAGATGAGGTTCCGCTACTTTGGTACATACACCCTGACAGCTGAATCAGCTGTCAATCTGCTGAATGGCCCAAATTGGTCGCTGCTTGGTTCTTACATAAGCGAAATTTTTAAGTACAGGCGTCAAATAATAACAGAAGATTTTTAAATTTAAACTGAAGCTATTATAAATAAAACATTATAAATGTATACATGTAAAACACCCACAAGAATGGCTAACGGCATTGCCAAGCCAAATAATTTTTGAAATAAATACTACTACTACTACTACTACTACTATTCTTTTTTGTGCTGCTCAATTAAATGGCGCTTGAGATTGCAGACATAATTTCTTTGAACGACTTTCCATTTCTTATAGCGTACTTTTCCACTTGAACCATCCACCCAGCTAGACGTGATCATTTTTAATTCAAAAATGGATATATTGGTTGGTCTTGGGTTACAGACTAGGAATATATTTTTTTTTCCCTTACTCCCTAAGAAAAGGGCGCAATTTGAGCAAAAAATAAAACTTAAAGAATAATCATTACTTCATGAGTTAAATTTTTTTGCTCAAAAATAATGATTATTGGTTGAGTTGTAAAGTAAAACTCAAAATTAATTATTATTTTGTGAGTAAAACAATAAATCCTGAAAAACCATTAATCATGGTGAAAATGGATAAAGGATCGTTAAAGAAGAATTTTGGTATATCTTTCGCTGTCTTAAAGTTGCTACAAGTGAATGAATTTTGATTTAAAAAAAAACAATATTCTTACAAATCGGGAGGGGTTCACTCCGGGGTTCAATACCGCGAAACTATTTGGGTTCGGGTTCAGCGAGCAGGTATAGAAGGTCGCTGAACCCAGATTAAGGTTCGAACCAGGGTTCAGTCATAATTTCGGTAATTTAGAAAACTTGTTAAAAGAAAGTTAAACATTTTATTCATAGAATAGTCTTGATACTTTAAGGTCCGATTTCACATCTTTTAGATAGCTGCTATGTGCCAGATAAACTCACAATTTGCTCTGTTGCTCTGTATAGAAGATGTGAAAACTGCCCTGTATATAATATTTGAGCTTAGTTTAAGTAAATTATTAAAAGGTCTTTTAGTTATTTTTCATCTATGCTGGCTCTTTGGCTGGATAAAACAAACCTTAGAAAAAGCGCGCTCGACAGAAACAATGATAATTTTCCTAAAACTTTAAAACATTAGAATTTTGAGACAGTTTTTAAATTCCGCCAAAAGGAGCAATAAAGTCGCTTACCGATTTCCTCTTTATCAGGAGCTGAACATGGTTAAGAATCATTTATGCTTTCATTCACTAATTCCTTTTTACGATTACATAATTCTGCAATATGTTTATTTGCAAACTGTTTTTGTTACTAAATTTAAAATATGAGAACGTTTTTCTAAATACTTTAATAAGAGTATTACTGTGTGTTGCAGAAGACTTGAGAACTTGTGTGCGACAAGTGTACCAAGTTGAATAAATTGGCTGGGAAATTTTTAAACGAAATCCCACTCTGATGACTTAAATTGTAACTCTTTTATATTTGCAAAACTTTCAATTCAGAATTATTTAGATTATGTCAGTAATCCCTCGCACATTTTGTAATTCGAATTTCAGCGCGCTACGCAGTCAAGCACTGCTTTATTAAGATTTTTCAATCGAGGGCGAATCTGTGATATATCTTTAAAAAATTATTGGCAACTAAATTCAAGGTGATTTTTTTTAACCGAACCCTTTTTAAATTTGTTTGCTCCGGTTCGGGCTTCGGTTCGGCCGGGAAAAAATTGTTTGCTCCGGTTCGGGTTAGGTTCCGACTTCCCAAAAATCCCGGAGTCTCCGACTTCGGAGCGGTTAGACTTCGAATCGGTTTGCAGCCCTGCCTTTAACAATAAAACAATTTTATGTCAGGGAACGAATGCGGAACCTAAACCACGAAATATTTTTGGAAAGGATTTTGATTTGTCTGTTATGAACTAAGATGCCCTTTTAATTGAGTTCATGTCAAAAAAGTAAATGTTAGCCACAGTAAAATATCCATCTATGTCGTCCCAAATATTAGTCATAAGAACACCAATATATCTATGAAATCGAAAATGCTGTCATATACGGGGGTATCCTGGTAATGTTTAGAGATTTTGTCTTCGGTTGGTTTGCAAATCGGTCGAAAAATCCGTAAGTGTCCCAGAACTTCGAGAGATTTTATTTTTTTAGTGGCCAAGAGAATTGGTCCAATTGGGTTCAAAAAAATTGTCTATCTCAAAAAACAGGGTTGCATCACGGGGAAAACAATATACTTTATATTAGTTATGAACTAAAATGATGTTAAAGGGAAATCTGTTAGTTGTGGCATAAGTTTAATGATTCATGCTAATATTATAACTTAAATTAAAGTAGCGTTAACCAAAATTAAAATGAAAAAATTTAAAAATATTTGTGCGCCAAACATAAAGCAGAATTTGCCAACCCTTGGCACGTTTGTTGATGTTGGATTTCCCATGTGGCGCTAGTGAGGCAGGTGGCGAAATCTAGTGGCACGATGGAAAAAATATTAAAAACTGAAGAAGTGAATCCTGACTTCCGGAACTTCTGGTGAGATCCTTCTCACGTTCCAAGTGGATGTGGGTCAGTTGCAGAAATAATTACGCAGTTAATTTTTGCATCAGAAATTAAACAAACTTTTTATTTCACAAGAATGCGTTCGCGTCACTCAAGAGTACAAAACAGAAAGAGACAGAGGCTTAGCAGTTCTGCCCGACCTCTGCTTACAAACAATGTGACCGTACATACAGATTAACATTGTAAATGCTATCGATATTTAACACCCTTCCTCAATGTAGATCTGTATGCATTGTCAATTACAATTTCTTCTTAATTCATTTTCAATAATTTTACAAAATGACAATGCTTCTGCCTTGGCAGATTTTTTGTGAGAACATCAGCTATCATATCATTCGTTGCTACATATTTCAATTCAATTTCACCTTTCTGGATGACTTCCCGGACGAAATGATGCCTGATGTCAATGTGTTTGGATCTAGCATGGTACACAGGGTTTTTAGCCAAGCTTTGTGCACTAAGATTGTCCCCAAACAATACCGTAGATGATTTCACATCTCCGCAGCCGATCTCGACGACCAATCGCCTCAAGTGCAACGCCTCCTTTGTTGCTGAAGACAGAGCCATGTATTCTGCCTCCGTGCTGCTCAAAGCCACGCAGTCCTGCTTCTCTGACTTCCATGAAATGGGCCCACCTGCTAGGAAGAAAACGTATCCCGTGTATGATCTGCGGTTAACCAAGTCACCGCCCCAATCAGCATCCACGTAGCCTTCTAGCGCCTGGCCACAAGCACGATAGTTCAATTTGAACCCGATCGTTCCTGCTAGATACCGCATCACATGCTTCACTCCTGTCACATGTTCGCTATGCGGCTCCTTGTTCCTTTATGCCAACTTTACGACGGAATGGTAGATGTCTGGTCTCGACGTCAGTGCCAGCCACATCAACTCGCCAATAGCTGACTGATATGCCACTGCATCCTCAACCACGCAATCCTCGCTTTTGCACGCCACCTGGAAACCAGCATCCAGTGGCGTCGCTGTAGTCCGACACACCTTCAAGTCATGCCTCTGAAGCATATCCTCGATGTACAACGCCTGGTTCATCGCTATACCGCCTGTTTCGCCATCTCGTTCAATTTGCATGCCCAAAAACAATCGCAATTGACCCTTGTCGACGCATTCGAATTTCATTGCAATCTTGGCTTTGATTGCAATCAGGTCATCCTTGTTCTGGCAAGCTATAAGCAAATCATCGACATAGATTAGTACAAGACACATACTACCTTCTATATCCTGCTTATACAAGCATGGCTCGTTCTGGCATGGAATGAATCCAATATCGCAAAGCGCCGAGTTCAATTTGGCATTCCACTCCCTTCCTGCCTGTTTTAAGCCGTATATCGCCTTGTTCAGCCGCAGCACCTGCTGAGTGTTCGTCTTGTCTACGTATCCATCAGGCTGCTTCATGTAAACAACATCGCTCAGCTCACTGTTGAGATATGCCGTACAAACATCCATTTGGTGCAGATGTAGTTTTAGCTCAGCCGCCAGCCAAAATTAGTCTTATCATTTCATAACGACATACTGGAGAAAATGTTTCGGTATAATTCACACCGAACCTCTGTGAACATCCCTTGGCCACCAGACGGGATTTGTAACGCTCCACGCTACCACTGCAGTCCCTCTTTATTGTGTACACCCACCTGCAACCAATCGCTTGTTGCCCTTTGGGTAAATCTGCCAAAGTCCACGTACCATTCGCCATCAGCGCTTCATATTCTTTATCCATGGCAGCCTGCCAATATGAAGCTTGCTTGATCTTTGTTGCCTCCTGGAACGTTTGCGGCAATGGAAGTTCCTGTCCGATCTTTTCTTGGCCTGCCTGGCCCGATTCGCATACCTTTCTCTTGCGCCTGCTCCTGTTCGCACTCCTTGATAATCTTTGAATCATCCACCTGTCTGCTTACTGGTACATGCTCATGCATAGGTTTTTCTTCCTCTGACTCCTCTGCGCTTTTATATTCCTCGCTCAATATATCATCTTCTTCACTGTCCTCCTCTTCCTTTGCCATAATATTTACCACGCCTGGTCTCGAAATATTTTCAGCTACACACGGAGAGTAAAGTATCGGCGACACATCGCAAGGCTCATCAAACAAAACGTCTCGTTTCTCGACTATGTCGCGCTTTTCCTTGTCGTACAACCGGTACGCCTTTGATACTAGCGAGTATCCCACCAGACGATATTCCTTTCCTTTCGCCTGAAATTTGCTGTGGCGAGTCTTATCTAAAGCTACTGCCACCGAGCCGAATATGCGCATACCCTGAACATTGGGCTTCCTGCCACACCACGCCTCATAAGGTGTCTTGCCAACCAAAGCCGTTGTTGGCGACCTGTTCCGAATATAGCTTGCAGTCTGTATCGCCTCTGCCCAGAGGAACTCGCCCAAATCCGCGTGCACAAGCAAACTTCTTGCCATCTCGACAAGAGTTCGGTTTGCTCGTTCGGCCACGCCATTCTGTTGGGGGCTATATGGAACCGTCAACTGACGCACAATGCCATGCTTTTTGAGGAACCCGTCAAAACGCCTGTTGACATACTCACGGCCATTGTCACTGCGGATTACTTTTAGCTTCCGGCCAGTCTGCCTCTCCGCCATTTTCTTAAACTCCACAAATTTTTCAAAAACCTCGTCCTTAGATTTCAGAAAATATGTAAATATACGCCTGGACATGTCGTCAATAAATGTCAAAAAATATGCTGAGCCACCAAGGGAACGTGTCGCGAATGGTCCACATACATCGGTATGTACAAGCTCCAGCTGATGTTTGGCCCTGTTCTCAGACGCTGCTGGGAACGGTTGTGTGTGAATTTTGCACTTCATGCACGTCACGCACGACATCTTCTCTGAGAAATCCACATTCTCTATGCCAGACACCATATTATTTTTTGCAAGATCCATTAAGCTGGCGTAATTCAAATGACCATACCTGTTATGCCAAATTGTTGCACTTTTCTGTACTGCGCCAAAACATGAACTGCGTTTTTCCTCAAAAACGAACAACTTGTTTCTTCTGGGCGCCCTCAATATTTCCTCGCCTTCCTGGCGAACAGTTGCGAAATCCCGATCGAACATCACTGTGCAACCACGTTCTATGGCCCGCGTCACCGATATGAAATTTCCTTTCATCCCTGGAACATGCAGCACGCTCTCCAACTTTAGCTTGAACTGCCCTGTCTGGAGTTTCACGTCACCTCTGCCAACTGCCTTTATGACGTTGTTGTCAGCCAAAACAATATCCTCTGCATGTGACACATAGTTCTCGAACATGTTGCGAACGCAACACATATGCGTCGTCGCACCAGAATCCACGCACCAACTTGAAGATTCCAGATCACCTGCGTCTGTAGCCGCCAAAACTGTAAACGAACGTTCTGGCCCTTGTTTTTGTTGCTGACTGTTTTGCGATTTTTCTTTGGTTTTATTCCTGCAATCTCTCTTGTAGTGCCCGCGCTGCCCGCAATTGTAGCACTGTATATCAGCCATCTCTTTCTTTTTCCGCACTGGCGCCGCCGCGCTCTGCCTGGCCTTTGCTTGAAATGCCTGTTGCTCACTTTGTAGCGATTTCCCTTCGCCACTTCTGCGCTCCCCTTCCTCCAGCAGCTTGATCTTTAATCTCTCCAGAGAAGGTAAACTATCGCGCGTTTCCATGGCTATGACGAAATTTTCGTACTCCTTTGGAAGACTCGAAAGCAATATTATCGCTGCTAGCTCGTCTCCTAGCCTAATATCCACTTCCGCGAGCTTGTCCACCGTTGAGCAAAACGAATTTACATATTCGCACATGCCGTCATCCCCTGTCATCCGCAGCCCAAGCAACTTTTTATATAGCGACACCTTCCTTGTAGGTCCGCTTGGTTCATGTACATCTTTGAGTTTCTTCCAGGCACTCGCCGCCGTTTGACAACTCTTGAGGTAACACAACTGTGTTGGCCTCACGCTCAAAGTTATCATGGCCAACGCCTTTTCATTGAGTGCATCCCAAACTCCTGGACTTTCGATAGGCCTCGTCTCGCCTATGACTTTCCACACCTCTGCATGCACCAACACGCTGCGCATCTGGATGCACCAGGAATCATAATTCCCAACATCCAATTTCTCGATTTGGTAAAATGACGCCATTTTGACCGCGCGCCTTATGACGTGTCTCTGCGAAACTACGCAATTAAATCACACACTTATTTCTGCCAGCGGCTGCCCACACTCGCGTTTTTCTGGGCCGATAACCTGATGGAGTAAATCCTGACTTCCGGAACTTCTGGTGAGATCCTTCTCACGTTCCAAGTGGATGTGGGTCAGTTGCAGAAATAATTACGCAGTTAATTTTTGCATCAGAAAATAAACAAACTTTTTATTTCACAAGAATGCGTTCGCGTCACTCAAGAGTACAAAACAGAAAGAGACAGAGGCTTAGCAGTTCTGCCCGACCTCTGCTTACAAACAATGTGACCGTACATACAGATAAACATTGTAAATGCTATCGATATTTAACAAAAACCAAATTTCAACATTAAGTCAAATAAAATATGTTATTTATGTGATGCAGTCTATCCAGTAAAATAGTGTAGTTTACATCTCCAAAACTAATTTTGCTTATCAAAATAGTTTTAGCGGGGAATTTAGCAAAATATCTACCCAAGTCTCTAGAGATTTGAAACCAACCGAAAGAGATTTCTAGGACACCGAGAATTGGTTTTGGGTTGGAATTTGGTTGGAAGAGATTTCTGGGACACCGCCGATAATGTATCAGGTTTGGCACGGAAATGCATTTTTAATGACTTTTTAGAATACATAACCTCATTTGATGTGCTTGCTCTATTTAAGACCTACTTAGAAGTCGAATCTGAGCAGGTAGCCGCCGAGCTTAAAGAATACGCTTTGAAATGGATACCAGCTGTGCGCTACTGTACAAGAGGGAGAGCAAGCGGTGGCATGCTACTCTGATTTAAAAAAGAACTAAAGTCCTTCAATATAGCATCGTTCTAGCAGCTATCAGAATCTGTGTACCTTAGTATATAAGAATCGAATAATATTTGGTTGAGTTATTCAACTTTTAAGGAAAAAAGTCATAAAAATGCCGTATAAAAACAAGTAGAAAAGTCGGCCAAGCCCGATTATATTATACTCTTTACCAACAAAATTGAATGCTCAGTGTAAATGTAGATGCTGCAGTAACAGCTAAAATCTGCGTTGCTACTGCGCTGCAGCAGAGAAGTTTTTTGCTTATATCATCCGATCTTTACCAATCCTTTGGCGGATCGATAAAGATTACTTAATATGTCCAAATTACTAGATGTGTCCAAAAATTACGAACCTTCTATCAATAAAACTGACGGAGATATGAATGAAGTTATGCGCGTAAAAGTGAGGGTATGTGCGAAAAAACGGTTTTTTTACTTTTATTAAAAATTTCGATGTGCACCAAGAAATTTTAGTATGCCACAAAAATATATTTAACTATACCTACAACCTACGCTATGTCCCATCCCAGAAGTTTTTTTTTTTTTTTTTTTAAGCTTATTTTGTATTTATTGAATCTTCTCTTAATGAGACTAACAATAATTTTTCAGATCTTAGTCTAGAAACTATTTTATAAACCATTCCCTGTTGGAGATAGTTTGTGTTCTGCGGCCCTTCAAGTCAGTCGCTGGGTTGGTAGGTCATTTCTCCTGAGACGAGAATGCGTTGCTAGCATGGAAAGAGATTTTGCAAGTTGATTTGGGTGGGTAAGAAGCTTCTCAGAATATTTTTGTTTAAGTTGCTCTATTTCAGTTTCGACCAATGGGATGCTGAGATCGTTGTGGATACACTCATTGCGAATGTACCATGGCGCTCCAGTGATGGTTCTGAGAATTCTTGACTGTGATCTTTGGAGGATGTCCACACTGCTCGCACAGGCATTTCCCCATAACTGCGAGCCATACGTCCAGACAGGCTTTATGATGCTTTTGTACAGTAGGACTTTATATTCCAGTTTAAGAGGGGAACGGGAGTTGATTAGCCAGTGAAGGCTGTTGGCCTTTAACTTGATTTGAAGCTTTTCGACTCTATGTGTTTGCGCCATGTGAGCCTTCTATCGAGGTGCACACCTAGGTATACAACATCGTTTGATTGCGGGATCTGTGTTGCATTTAAGGATAGCTGGGGACAGGTGCTTCTGTTGAGTGTGAACGTCACATGCTTACACTTTTGCTCGTTGATTTTTATGCGCCAGTTGGCCAGCCACTCTTCCACATTAGCTAGGTGGCTTGCCAGGAGACTTGTTGCGGTAATTGGACATCGTGATCTACTTAATATTGCCGTATCATCCGCAAAAGTACTTATTGTAAGTCGAGGGTCTGTTGGTATGTCGGCAGTGTACATTACATATAGGTGAGGACCGAGTACGCTACCCTGCGGCACTCCGGCTCCTATAGTGAACTCTTCCGTTGTGTACTCATTTTGACGAACTGTAAATACTCTGTTACTGACGTAACTTTCTAGGACTTTGTGAGTATTTGGGGGAAGCATTGTCCTTATCTTGCATATAAGACCATCCAACCAAACGCGGTCAAATGCTTGGGCAACATCTAAGAAAATTGCAGAGCAGTATTCGTGGTGCTCAAACGCAGTCCGAATGTCTGAAGTTAAACGGTTGACTTGCTCAATAGTCCCGTGCTTTGCTCTAAACCCAAATTGGTGTGAGGGAATGATATTTTGTGTATGGGCATCAATTTTACTGAGTAGGATCTTCTCAAATAGTTTTGACAGGCAAGGTAGCAGACTAATGGGTCTGTATGATGACGCTTGTGTTTTATCTTTTCCTGGTTTCTGAATCATTATGATTGTGGACCTCCTCCACTGAGTTGGAAAGTATCCACATCGCAGAACAGCATTGAAAAGTCTTGAGATATATGTAATGGCGGGACTTGGAAGTTCCATAATCATTTTAGGTGTAATAAGGTCATGTCCAGGAGCTTTTCTAGGATTTAGCTCTCCGATGGCATTTTTTATTTCTAGCGAATGAACTTTGATTGGGTCAGTTTGTGCGGCGGTCGGAACCAATGGAAGTTTATAGCCATTTGTTGGAGGATTTGGCTGGAAAACATTTCTAAGGTGATGTGCAAAGACAGTTGCCTTTTCTTCGTCGCTGCGGGCCCATCTTCCTGTCTGATCTCTTAGAGGCGTGTCTACCTTTGCAGGTGGCTTTATGCTGGCGCGTGCCCTCCATAGGGGAAATTTGGTGCTTGTAGGCGATAATTTTTCGATATAACGGCTATGTGCTAGCTGCTCTTCGGCTTCGAGTGCTTTGCGTAGTACGCGTTCTGCAAATCTCAGACGGTCTTTTGCGGCAGGCGATCTAAAGCTTTGCCATTCTCTTCTTGCACGACGCTTTTCTGAGACCAGCCGGTCAATGTAACTGTTTGTCAATCTACGATCTGGCTGAGGTGCTGTTGTTGTTGTTTGGGGGTTTGAGTGATGAGCAGCGGCAGTAATGATAGAGGTGAGGGCTTGAACTGAATTGTCAATGTCTTCTTCGCTGTTTATGGTTGGGCTCAGCTCGATGTGACTGCTGATATATTTTTTGTATTTGAGCCAGTTTGTCTTGTGTGATTTCAGTCTCCGAGGATATTCTCTAACATGAGGGCACTCCAGAAGGGTGAATATTATTGGAGAATGGTCTGACGACAGGTCAGCAAGGGCTTCTGCAGTTACCAAGTTTTGTGGAACTTTTCTTGTTATAGCAAAGTCTATAAGATCGGGTAATTTCTTTGGATCTGCCGGCCAGTATGTAGGCCTACCCGGAGATACATAGTCGAGTTTGTTTGATGCGCGCGTGAGTACGCTGTAGAGTTGCTTCCCTTTGGGATTGGTCAGTCTGGAGCCCCAGTGGGGATGTTTCGAATTATAGTCACCTGCAGCCAAGAAGCGTTGACCAAGTGTATTAAAGAAATCTAGGAATTGATTTTCTGATATTGCATAACGTGGGGGACAGTAAACCGCGGACAGAGTGATATTGACTCGTTTAGACTCTACACATATCGATGTGGCTTGTAGGTAGTTTTCCGAAAATCCTGATAGTGGGTAATGCTTGATGCGGCTTCTGACGAGGATGCCAGTGCCACCATGGGCTTTGCCATCTGGGTGATTTGTGCCGTAAAATGCATACCCAGGTAATTGAAAATTGTATCGGTCCGTCAAGTGAGTTTCTGCAAGAAGCATTATGTCGATTTCATTGTCCTGGAGAAATTTTGATAACTCCACTTTGTGGCGGGGAATGCCATTTGCATTCCAGAGTGAAACTCGTAGGAGAGCCATTATTTGGATTGTTGCGAAGTGAGCATTTGAATGAGAATTCCTTGTGTTCTCATTTGTTCTTTCATTGCGCTTTGCATATATACCATAAAATCCTTCAGCGTCTGCGGTAATGATAGAAACATAGTTTCTAAGCTACTATAGTTTGATGGTTGTTCCGCTTGTTTTGATGGCAGTGTCGGCTCACTTCGAATTTCATGCGAAACCGTAGATATGGGTACTGGTCTATCATTTCCTATTTTCAAGGCGCTTGCGAAAGAAACACCTTGGGTTGTAGTCGTTGGGGCAAAGGTCGATTTTGTAGCTTTGGTGATGAAGACTCCAGGGGTCGACTGCGAGGGTGTGAACTGATTAAGGTTTCCATTGGATCGGGCAAATTCTGTGCGGGTTTAAATCTGCTCTTCAGATCTTTGTAGACTGGGCAACCTCTGTAGTTTGCAGTGTGGTTACCTCCACAGTTACTGCATTTTTTGACAGATGGATCCTCCTTGTTAGCAGGGCATGAGGCAGTGTTGTGCAGCTCTCCGCATGCTACACAAACTGATCGCAGGGTGCAGTAGGCTTTTGTGTGCCCAAATTCTTGGCAATTGGTACATTGCACTGGATTTGTGCGTTTGTGCGGCTCCTCTACGGTTATTCTGCGGTGCAATAAGAAAGGTAGTTTGTAAATTGGGTGCACTTCATTATTTTTTGGAGCTGTGTCTTCCGGGCTTAGTTCAATTTTGAATAGTGGCTGTGGTTTTTTGTCCCTGTTTATTAAGTTAATAACGGACTTGACCTTGAATCCCTTTTCCTCCAAGGCAGAAGCGACTTCCGTTACAGGTACACTTGATTCAATGCCCTTGATTACTACTTGTAGACCCTTGCTACTTTTTAGTTGGTAGGTGTAGTAGCTTTTTTTTCAGCTCTTAGGCATTTTTCGACTGCTCGATAATTTTCTTCGGTGTTGACTTGGAGCTTTGTTTCGCGGATATTGCCTTTGTTGACGGATGTTACATAAAAGTTGTTGTTGCCTATTAGCGATACATGCTTTGTGACTAGGGCCGCACAGTTGCTATCCCTTATATAAATGGGTGGAGGCTTTGGTTTAGGGGCATTCGGAGTCTTTTCTTCATACTCAGCATCAGACTGTTGGCCAAGAATTTGGAACCTATTCCCAGTGAGGGGATCTTTGTCCACAGGTGTATCGCTTGTTTTGTTTATCTTTGAAATGTTGCCGCTGTTTTTGTTTTGCGGGCTTAATTTGCGTTTGTTTATTTGTACATACCGATCGATGCCAGTCTGCACATACGAGCGGGTAGTAGGTGTTGCATTTCGTTGTGTATGATTTTGCGGGAGGTCGTGCTGAGTTGACATTTTTGCATTAGTATTGTTTGATTTTTGTACTTGCGTATGTGTGTTTGTAGCAGTTTTTGCAGTTGCATATGTTGAAGCTGGTGTGGTGAGAGAAGAGCGGAGAGAGCTAACTGTTGCCGTCGTCGCTGTAATTGTTGATGTTGTTGTTGTAACCGTTGATGTTGGCATAATTGTAGGCGGGAGTGTGGAGAGCAGAAACGGTGAAGCTTGGGCTGTAGTAGTGGTTGTTGTTGTTGAGAGCGGAGTTACGGGAGAGGCGCACTGAGCACTCCATGGAGCTGAGCAACTTGCACTGGGCAAAGTTGGAGAGGCAGATCTCGGCATCATTTCTTCATGAGGTCTTAGATTGTTGTTAGTGTGTTTTGACTCATAAGAGAATGAGAAATATGCACTTCGATTGTTTGTTTTGTTTGGGAGAGGGGTTAATGAGCGAGGGCTAGGCCCGCTCATATTAAGCGATTTTCGCCTGTTTGTTTATTGTTTTTTTTGCACTAAAACTTGTTGATACATAAAAAATATATATCTGCGTCCTTTCGCTTTTGTTTTGTTGCACTTGTATTGGTTTTTGTCGCCGTTGACAGATTATTTAACAGTAGCACTTGGGGGCACATCCGTTCACCTTGACGATTGCAAAAGTTTTGTTTTGATTTTTTTTGTCACACAGTGTTATTGGAGACTGTAACGCCAGGACAGGTTGCACACCGCTCTGCGATACAACTTTCTGCATATACAAACCCAAATCTCGGAGACAAGGCATAGCAAAGATACAGTCATCGATGGAAATGGGCACAAGCTCAATGAGCTGATAAATACTTTTGGGCTTACAGCACTAATCGGCAGATCAAAAAGCGACCCTTCCGGAGAGTACGCTTTTTTACGGGGCACGGCAAGATCAGCAATTGATATTGTCTAGTAAGAGGTGCATGGCTCTTATTGGTGGAAGATTTTAAGGTGGATAGTTTGATTTACTTCGACCACTTACCACAAGTAATTAGTCTTACTTTTTCGGCTGAAGAAAATATCAATGTGAATCATATGAACCTGCTGCCAAAGATCAGACGGTCGGAAAAATATTCAAGGAACTATAGACAAAACCTCGACCATAACCTGGAATCAACCAACCCGGTGGACAATACTCACTGCTACGATCTAAATAGTCTAATGGACTGCATCAAAACTCGGCGATTCAACCAAAGATTCGAGACTGCAAAAAGTATAAACAGGAGTGGTTTGATAAAGACTGTGAGGCTGCAGGAGATCGCTCATTCCACTGCTTACGTGTATCAAGATATGAAGGAACTCCTGACTTCTTAAGAGGTTACCATCAAGCGAACAAGGATTATAAATAAAAATGCTATCTTGCCCGCAATCGTTACTTTGCAAATCTGACCAAGTCCCTAGAGGAAATAATAGACAGCAAACCATATTGGGCGGCCATCAGAAAACTAATTGGGATCAGTTTTGTTAGAAGGAGAAGAAGTCCTTAAACTGAAGTTGAACAAAGCTCCGGGTGTTGATTGGATTCCTGCTGAGTTCATTCGTTTTGCCACACCCCGCTTTTTGCAAGAACTTGCGAAATCGTTCAACCGTATTTTTGAACTCGGCACAGTGACTAACATTTTTAAGGAGGCTATATTGTTCCCAATTTTAAAAAGGGTGAACCGCAGATCGCGGCAAACTACAGGGGAATCTCAGTCCAAAATGCAATAGCTAAGATTTTCTCTGCAATTCGGCTGAAAGGTTATACTCTTGGATAAGTGAAGGCAATATTCTGCCAGAGTTCCAGGCCGGGTTGCGGAAGGGCTACTCAACCATTGACAACGTCTACTGTCTCTTCATCATTGCGGAGAGGTACCTTTCTAGTGGCAGAAAGCTGTACGCTTTCTTTGTAGACGTCAGGGCTGCATTCGATTTCATCGACAGAAGATCCCTTTTTTTTGAAGCTAAAAAATCTTGGAAAGCCTCTACAAAGACACCCAACAGGCAGTATAAGATGGCACTAGCTAATCGCATTGGTTTTCCACCGAAACGAGAGTAAAGCAGAGATGTCTGCTTAATCCTCTTCTCTTCGCCTTATTCCTAAACGATCTCACTGATTGTCTCCCAAAAAGAATCTCGATAGGTGGGTACGAAATAAAGGCCTTACTGTATGCTGATGATATAGTTGTATTTTCTGATTCACCTGGAAGTTTGCAAACAACAATTGATGCGCTGCATAATTGCTGTAGGATCTGGAACCTGACAATAAATATGGAGAAGTGTCAAGTCCTAGTGTATAAAAAATTCTGGAGAGGGCTAGCAAGAGATGAAAAATGGCTATTAAGCGGCGCAGAGCTAAATGTAGTTAAAACCTACAAATAGCTGGGATCTTACGTCAACCACAAAGCCAGATTTGATCTTCATTAAAAAAAAAACCGGCAGATTCTAAAGTAGCCATCAATTTGTACCTGGAGGACGTTGCTTGGCAAGAAGGATGTGCCTACTAGTCCAAAATACAAGCTCTTCAGAGCGGCAATGAGATCCATTATGACCTATGGCGCTTAAGTGTGGGGATTTATCACTTCGACGAAGTAGAAGACCTTCTTAAATATTTTATCAAAATACTGTTCAGCCTGCCACAGTACACGCCAAACAGAATGATATACTTAGAAACTGGACTCTCTCCTCTTCATGTATATACAGCCGACATCCACTTCAAGTATATGTAACTCTGGAAATTTAAAGTCATCGAAGGCAAGTTGTGCAAATGTCCCTTTCCTTTTTTTTAAAAAAAGAAACTATCAGGGGCAAGAAAATTTCTCCTAGGCGATGCCTTCAAATTGGGCTTTAGATAAAGCGCCAAACCGTTGAAGCTAAAACAACTCAAAATGAATTGTTCGATTTTAAAAAAATTTATCCTTTAAAAAACTAGGTCACTAGGGGTCGGACCATTCATTCCAAGTCCGTTTCGAGCGTCTCTGCGGACCTGGGGTGGACTATTCCGACTTTGGCTGGAAATAGAGCTGTTAGTGGTCGTCGTCTCGGGGTGATTCCGTGACAACCTACCCCTTTTACTTCGAGTCACTGGTGACGAGGGCTACTATCTATTGGGGTGGGAAGTCTGGTGGACAATGATTTCAAGACGTGCTCTAAGCGTTACTCTACCCGACCTTGGGATTCCAGTCAACTTAGGTACCAGCACCAAGGCTTATCGAAAGATTGCCCGAGTGGTATAGTTCACCCACTCAACCTCTTCAGATTTCGTGCACTATTTTGTAAGTGGCCCTGGGCGCGACATTGTTTTTCCTCGGCCTCCTGGGCCTGTCGGTCGCGCCTGACCGACTTTCTTACTTGCTTTAAATGAAGTGTTTTAAATAACTATTTTCATTACTTGATGCTCCTAATGCATTGTTTGGTACTCGACTTAACGCAAAATAGTGTTATTTTAATACATAGTGAAATTAACTTTTTTATCTTTTGTAGAAGTCAATCCTTTAAAGAAGACGATGGTACTTGGAAAGGAAATGATGATGGAAAGGTTGTGAATAACCAGCCACAGAGAGTAATGGATGACCGGAACGGAATGATGGCACAAGCGGGATATATTGGAAGGTAGGTACAATTCTCAGTATCAGTAGGTAACAGGGACCATAGCAGGTCTGGCCAGCCATAGCATCGGGGGCCCGAAGTCACTCGGGGATTCACACCGAATGCTTACCAACAATAATCAATCATCACTGAGCCAGAGAGAGACAGATATACTTTTCTGTCCTCTCTTTGTGGCCGGGCCTGGACTAAAGTCATCAATCCTGAAAGTTCTACAAAAGTTACTGAATGAACTTAGTAACCCATCCTCTTTTCTTCTTTATTGAGTTAAAATATAAAATAATTGAATAGATATTTGGCTTTCCAGCTTAAAAGAGACAATTCGAGCTTATCTTAATTGCGTGCCTTCTGGGTTTCTAATTAGCATACTAAAGAAATGAATATGCAGTTTAATGTCGAATTTAAATAAATTTGTTCGTTAGGTACGTCACAATTTGTTTCCACTACTATGTTTCCACTGTGGCCGGAGTGGCTCAGCGGTTAGTGTGCGCGACTGCTGAGCATGAGGTCGTGGGTTCGATCCCGCCTCGGAACATCTAATGAAAAGTTTTTTTCTTTGAATAAAACTTTACACTCGGCCACACCTCTTGCTGTTGGCGCCAGCATTGCAGTAATTAGCCATGAAAATCCTCTCAAAAACTGCCGTTCGGATTCGGCTTTAAACTGTAGGTCCCTTTCTCTTGTGCTAAAATTAGAAGCGCACAAGCCAAGAGATTGAGAGAGGCTCGGCTTTGGCCCCTTGGGGCTGTTGTCATCTTGACAAGCCGATTTTACTTTTACTTTGCATACTTAGGCATGGCATAATTGCCGTCAGCCTTAATTGATAGCTTGTACATTTATATATATGTTAATCCTAGTGAGCTACATGAATACTTTCCTTTCAGAGTTACACCAACTGCCTTCCCCGCTTCCGCAAAGATTCTTGCTTTGTAGTTGCACGCATCCAGTAAATATTTTCCCAGCCGCTCCCATTATTGCCAGCTTACCACAGCCTTTAGCTCTTCCAACGAGAGCAGTGACTTTCCCAGCTAAGCTACTTCAGAATTGGACAGATGGCTATGAAGTGTTCAACATCCTCTCTTGCACCCATATTGCAGATACTGCACAGTTCATCACTCACCCGTTCACCTGTACAATATGGCCTCTAGTTCAGGGACAGCAACTCAGTTCCAGCTCTGAAAATATAAGAGATGGTTAAGGTATCGAGTTGTTCCTTGAAATACGTATTATCTCCAAGCTTATAGTCAAGAGTCTTGTACGTGAGCCGAGTGTTGCTTGCACGTGCTCGTTAAACATACGTCTCATATTTTTTGGTTTGAATAGCACCCAGCAGTTTTGACTGTCCCTTCTTCCACGTGGAGCAATTGGGAACGACTAAATCCACTCTGTGTTCCTTCAGTGCTGTTGCTACTATTTTAGGGTACCTCCCTCTGGAAAAGACATAGCCTTATTCACATAGTTGAAATGGATCTGCATCGTGAATTCAAGTAATTCCGGAAGTCCTGTCTCCAAATGAATGGCATAAGTTGGCGTGTTATTAGAGAGGAAGAATATTTTTTCTCAAAAAACCTTAGCAATTTTTCAGCGCTTTCGTGTGCCTCCCATCCTCAGACTTCCGCTGCATATCACATAATAGATCTGGATGTCGCTTGGTACTTAGTACTTGGGCTAACATTTTCCTTTCCCATATGCGCTTTCCACGTGCTATTTAATGCTCTATTGGCCTCTCCCAGTTTCAGCTGTAACAGCCTTATAAACGATATATTTTGGGTTAGTGTCACTCGTAAATACTTATATATTATTACTGATTCAAGTTCTATGTTACCGAGTGTCCAGCTTTCATTTCTTGCCGTCCTTCCTCTTCCATTCCGGACTACCATCACTTAAGATTTTCCCGTGTTAATCTCCAGTCCGCATTTCTCACAATATTCGTGTAATTCGGTGATTCAGTGATTCGGCGAGAATAGACATGTCATCCGCATACATGAGTATTTTGAAGACACTATTTCCGAAAAAAGTGCCTCCAGTAAGCTGGTTGCCTATATCGTCAATAAACAAGAAGAATAACAACGGGCTAATGATGCAGGACTGATTAACTCCACGATTTGTTTCAAACTACGCCGAAAGGTTGTTTCCATCCCATACTGCAGACTTATTCTTCTCGTACAGACTCTTCAATACTTTTATTGTTTTGGACGAGATGCCCAAAAGTGCTAATATATAGAACAATAGATTTTTGTCTATTGTATCGAAGGCTGCCTTAAAGTCGATAAAGAATATGTAAAGTATTTTATATGCCCTTAGGAATTCGCTTGATATCGAAGTTAGCATGAATATACGGTCCACAGTAGAGTATCCTTTTTTGAACCCTCACTGGTTTTCGCTAATTAATTTTTCTTCTTCAATGAACGAATTTAGACGGGTTAGGATGAATGAAGTGAATGTTTTTAGCAGCGTATTGAGAAACGAGATTGCTCTATATTTTGCTACATCGTTAGGGTCTCCTTTTTTAAAAATTGGGATATGTAATGTTTCTTTTGGGAGCACAACCGCAGTTAAATATTTCATTCAAAAACCTCCGTTAGCTGATCCACAGAGGTAGAAAGGCGTGCAAAAGAAACTCCGCTGGAATTCTATCTGCACCCGGGGCTTTTCCAACTTTATTTTGTAGTATTGCATAACGCACCTCTGCAATTGAGATTTGTAAGTCCATCTTTAAGTTTTCTATAATCAGTATGTCCCTGATATACGAGGTGTGTTCAAAAATTATCGCGAATTTTGTGTTTTTTCAAAAAGTATTTATTTATTCATGAATATCTATTTTGTCCCCTTCAAAGTAATCCCCATGAGATATTATACACTTGTGCCAACGGTTTTTCCAATCTTCGAAGCACTTCAAAAAATAATTTTTTCTTATCTTGTTCAGCTCCTCCTTCGATGCGACCCGTCTCATGCCCAAATCATTCATAAAAATCGAATGGCGCGAGCCAATCGATATGTTTAGGTCCTCAGCAACTTCTCTAACGGTGGTTCGACGATTGGCCAATACCATTTTCTCCACTTCATTAATTTTTTCGTCTGTTGTTGAAGTGCTCGGGCGTCCGGCACGCTCTTCGTCGTTCACATCTTCTCGGCCTTCTGAGAACATTTTGTACCACCGATAAACGTTGCTTCGGTCCAAGGTAGCTTCTCCGTATGCCACAGTCAACATTCGGAATGCATCCGCGCACTTAGTTTCGTTTTTCACACAAAATTTGATACAGGTTCTTTGATTCATTTTTTTGAATAGGTAAAAATCGAAGACGATCCAAAACACGTGCAAGCAAAGCAGCTGTCAACAATTAAGTGAACATTCAAAATGGCCGAGCTTGTCGGCATAAGTGAGAGACAAGAGTACCAACATAACGCCACAAAAAAATCGAAATTCGAATATACGTAACCCGCGAAAATTCAAAATTCGCGATACTTTTTGAACACGAGGTGTAGGTCTTCTAGGCGGTCATAGAATTCGTCTTTTTCCGAATCGTCCTTTCCTTCTGTCGGGGCGTGTACACAGATAAGACTAATATTAAAACATTTGGCCTTAATTCTAAGTGCGGCAAGTCGCTTGTCAACTGGTGTAAAACTGATGACAGAGCGGCACAGTCTTTTGTTGATTGCAAAACCGTAGTAGATCTCCCATGGGGCTTTGGATTTGGATGTTACCTTCCTACACCCCTGTCCAGTCCATCTTATTTCCTGAAGTGCGGTAATGTCCGATAAATGTTTCTCGAGGGCATCCACCAGCATGGAATCCGCGCGCTCTCTATTGAGGGTGCGAACATTCCAGGTGGGGGGGGGGGGGGTCCGTATCCCAGGCATTGTGTTAGCTTTCATTGGCGGATGGAAATAGACGCCTATTGGGTGCCAAGCCCGATGCGACGCCCCCTGTATGTCCCAAGGAGAGGTGCGCCGCTCACGTTAGCCAGCAGCTTTGCGGATGCATTGCTCTGTTACCAGGGGTTACCACGGGGAGGTGTGAGTCGACTTGGGACGCAGTAAGCCAGGATCGCGCTGGGTTTTCCATGTTAAACCGATCAGCAACTTTACCTCACTACATACGCCCCCATAACCACAGGAGGGTTCCTGCCTTCCGCAGAAACCTTCCTGCCTTCCGAAGAAATTGTAACGGTTCGAAAAATGATTTTGCCGAATTATATGACTTTCTGTCACAGTCGAATTCTGAAAATATTATGGTCGTAGGTGATCTGAACGCACGTTTAGGAGCTGAGCAAGCCACTGTGGAAAGTGAAGAATCAGGCAGTCTGTTTGCAACGTGCATTCGTAAAACTAAAGACCAAACACTCGACCTCAAAGGAAGAAGCTTAATTAATTTGTGCGAATTTTTAAACCTCACTGTTCTTAATGGAAGAACCAAAAGCGACACTGATAGAAATTTCACTTTTGCTCGTGGGCAAGCGTGTTCGACAATCGATTATTGTCTTATACAAGGAAAATGGCACGATGCAATTATTGACTTGGAAGTTAAGCCTGAAATTTTTTCTGACCATTTGCCAATCGAAGTCACAGCCTGTCTTAATAGGGTTTCCCAGTCATCAATCCCACAACTGCTTCCCAAGCTTCAATGGATAGGCAAGCAGAAGGAAAGATACGCCAGTAGCCTGGATCAACAATTGGCTTTTCCACGTGAAGACACTACCCAGAATGAAATGGATTATCTTACAGAAACTATTACGAAAGCAGCTAATTTTATGCAGAGGCCAAGTAAGAATCATTTTATGCAACCGTGGTTTGATATGGAGTGCGAAGCAGAAAAGAAAAAAACACGGCAATTGTTATCAAATTTGCGGAATAATAACTCATGGGAAAATAAAGATAAATACAAAAAGCAACGAGCATATTACAAGAAATTATGCAGAGATAAACAGAAAGAGAATTTTGCTAAACTGGAAACCTCCATTGCATCGATCACTGACAGCAAATCGTTTTGGGCAACAGTGAGGCAGTTATACGGGCCCACCAGCAGAAATCGGATCCAGGTAAGAACAACCGCCCTTGCCACTCACTTTATGGAATTGCTGCTTGAAGCGCACCCAAGTATGTTGACCTATGCTCTTCCATCAACACATGTTGAATAACTGGACATAGGAATTAGTATGCCAGAACTACAGGCAGCATTAAGCCGTAGTAAAGTTGGAAAAGCGCCAGGAGAAGATCGCGTACCAGCAGAACACATCATCAACGCCACCTGTGCTTTTAAAGACAAGATAAAAGATGCTGTCAACAGCATTTTCAACAAAGGATTGGTGCCTACAAGCATTAGAAGAAACATCACCTTTCCGTTGTTGAAAAAGTTAGATCCAACTCATGTACTCAATTACAGAGGAATATCTTTTTTGAATGCCACCACAAAAATATTTACTAGCATCCTATTAAAACGGCTAACAGACTACGTAAAACAGAATAATTTAATGAGCGAAAATCAGTCTGGGTTTCGGAAGGGCTATTCAACAATTGATAGCATTTTTGTTTTTACATCTATAGCTAACGATTACCCATTGCCGAAAAAAAAGTTATACATGTTTTTTATCGATTTCAAAGCTGCATTTGATACAATTGATAGAAGGAGTCTGATGTTTAAGTTGAGCAATCTAGGAGTCTCCACTAAAATGTTGAATATTCAGCACAGCTTGTACGAAAAAAATCAAACAGCGGTTTGGGATGGAAAAACGTTGTCGGAGTGGTTTAGAATGCTGCAAGACATGATAAATGCAATAAGCTCTTACTGTCAGACCTGGAATTTAAGAATAAACACAAGTAAATCAAAAGTAATGCGCATTCGAGAAGGCAGGGGTCTACTTGCCGGGTGTGAACGTTGGACACTAAACGGAGTAGAACTGGAATCGGTTAAGGAGTACAAGTACTTGGGAGTGACTCTATCACCAAACATGTCCTTAAGCAAGCATATTGAACTGAAACTGCGGGAGTCGAAGATCGCCCTTAGCAGTACGTGGAGTGCCCTGCTAAGCCGGAAAGGTGTAAGCCACTGCATAAAATACAAAATGTTTGAAGCTACGGCAAGAGCCATAATGTGTTATGCATCGCAAGTCTGGGGTTACATGCAACACGAAAATGTGGAAAAAATTCTTCGCTATTTTATAAAACAAATTTTTCGACTACCGATAAATACCCCAAACTACGCAATCTACTTGGAAACTGGGCTGAGATGTATGTTTGAATACACGCTGCAGTCTCACTTTAGCTATATAGGGAGATGTCTCAATTTATCCGTAAACAGAGCGCCTTTATCCGTAAAGCTTCATAAAAATCGAACATTTTGAAAATTTCGCGGTTCTTGGACCATTTTCTGCGAAGATGAACATCGTAATGGGCGTCCACTTCAAAAATGGTGGCCAAAATTAAAAAATGTCTATTGAGTGAACGGCGATTGAAAGTTCGTGAGTTAGCTGAATGTGAAAAGTGCTCTACATCGCATATTGACCGAAAAATTGGACATGAAAAAGTTATAACGCAAGATGGGTGCCGCGTTTGCTGACTTCAGAACATAAACGCCGGTTCACACCTCTGCCGTTGCAATGGCTAAAGTTAATGAATTAAAATTTGAATTGCTACCCCATGCCTCTTATTTGCCAGACTTAGCTCCCTCTGATTATTTCTTATTTTCACAGTGGCCGGATTCGCGAATTTGGCGTTGCAAAAATCAATTTTTGATGTTCGATTTTTTTGAGCAAATTTTTTTATTTCAATAAAGGGAACCCAAGATAGCCCAGAAAACTTTGGTTTTTTGAATTTGGTCAATTATTTCGGTTGTTACAGTGGTTCAAAGTTGAACAATTTTTTAAACTGCTGAATTTTTAATTTTTTTGGTTACAAATGTCAACTTTGTGAACCTATAAAAACCAAACGGTAATACCGATTTGAATTTGGTTGATTTTTTTGAAAAGATGCATTAATTCTTAATGTGAATACATTAATAAACTGTATTATTTCAAAGTAGAATGTTCCACATTCACGTTTTAGGTGTACACTATTTTTGGTTGAGTTTTCAAACTTTGATAGACCGGGAAACATCAATTTCACCCGATTTCAGTTGTTTCGGAACATACGTCTTATATATTAGTCTATTTATTAATGTATTGTAAAAGTTGCAGCTGCCGAAACCTGCCGGATTAAACGTTACAGTGATATATGCGATTTAATATGTAGATAAATAATATTTGGGAAGAAGAAGAACAAAAAAGTGTTGCAGGTAAAATGATTTTATAGCGTATTTTGTGATTTACTGAGATAGGTAGCACATAATATAGGTAGTTACAATTGGCCTTTTCTGATTTTCCGCGTTAGAACTAGCAAGTGGGTGGATTTTTTACCTACCCTCGAGTGACCCTTTCAACAGGTACTAGCTATGAATGAAGTTGGTCATTGTCTTTTGATGGTGTTGTGAATTGTTACCTAATATTGCGTATCGGAGGCATTATCCGTCAAATACTCAAAAGACCTGGAGAGAAACAGATCTACTATAACAAAAGCTGTAGCAATTGCTAGTCCTGTTCGTCTTAAGCGCATTAAGGACAACATCAATACACCGCCAAATGCGCAGCCCACCAAGTACACTCAGGAAGAAGCTTTGGCCCTGTTTTTTGGACGTGGGATTTTCCAAGCAGAAGTATAAGATGATGAGAGACTCGTTAAGGAAGCACAACGTGGACATTCTTCCCAGCTACGAAGACATAACTGCTGCAAAAAAGGAGGCAGTTCCAGTCCCTGTGGAAGTCACCGAAGTATCGGCACAAGTAAAACTTCAGGACTTGGTGGACCACACAGCGAGACGCATTATGCAAAGTCTACCCGAATCGGAATTGGAAGCATTGCCAGAAAACCTGACCCTATTCTGCAAATGGGGCTGCGATGGATCATCGGGACAGAGTGCTTACAAGCAAGTGATTAGTTCCGATGACGGCCCAGTGAGTGATGCGAACATGTTCATGGCCTCACTTGTCCCACTGCGGCTGAAAAGTGGAAATGTGGATCACTGGAAAAATCCTCGGCCTTCATCAGTACATTTCTGCCGGCCAATAATGTTCAAATATGCCAAGGAAACGTCCGAACTAACTTTAAGCACTGTTAGCAGTATAAAGGAGGAAATATCTGCTCTGAGGCCAATCCCCTTCGAAACGACAGGAGGAAAAGTCGTCCGGATTGGATTTCAATGTTTCTTAACTATGGTTGATGGAAAAGTCTTGAACGACATAACGAACACCAAATCAACTCTGACATGTGCCATCTGCAAGAGAAAGCAAAAAGACTTTCAGGAGTTCGAGACATCGGAAACGGACGAGCATAATTACGAATACGGAATTTCTCCATTGCATGCGAGGATCAGATGCATGGAATTCATGCTCAAGTTGGCATATACTCTTCCACGAAAAGGAGACGACCCTGATGACATTACCAACTCCAAAACAATGGAAAAAAGAAGGAAACAGGATATACAACAGAAGTTCTTGGCGGAGCTCGGGCTAAAAGTCGACTGTCCGAAGCAGGGCTATGGAAATACAAATGATGGAAATACATCCCGGAGATTCTTCAACGACGATGAGGCAACTGCTCAGATAACAGGAATTCATCTGGATGTCATCAAACGGTTTAAGATCATTCTCAATGTCTTAAGCTGCGGCGAAAATATTGATGCATGCAGATATGGAAAATATGCCAAGGAGACAAGAGATCTTTTACGTGCAAAGTACCCAGAGAAAAAACTTACTCCTACTGTTCATAAAATATTGGATCATGGTGAGAAGCTTATACAACAACAACTTTTATCGATGGGAGAGTTGTCAGAGGAAGCCCAAGAATCTAAAAACAAGGACTACAAAAGGTATAGATATGCGAACACGTGCAAAATATCTCGACATCAAGAAAACACAGACCTTTTCAACATGTTGTCGGCCTCCTCTGATCCTCGTATCTCATCTCTCAGACACATCAGGACACTCGCGGAATTAAACAACGAATATTCACCAGAAATATTAAGTCTATTAAGCACTAATGATATGAATACCTATACTGACAGCATTTTAGAAGAAAATTAACCATTCCCAAGTTAGAACTAATTTTGTTTGAAAATAAATTTTTTTTAATAAGTACAAATTATCCTTTTATAAAATTTTGTTAATTTTTAATAGTATTACAACTTCATTTTTAATAAATCGGTTTTAAAAAATTAAAATACTTAGACTTTTTCATGCAATTTTTTCAGAGTATTAAACTATCAACTTTGGCAGCCGATCCTGAGTCCTCCTGTTAACCTACAAAGATGAACGTACGCTCATTTTAAAGCTACAGGAATTCTCTATCCTCGCCCCTTTGAAATTTTTCAAATATCTCTTTCCGTTAAAAAGTTACGATTTTTGCAACGCCAAATTCGCGAATCCGGCCACTGTGCGGCGCGCAAGCGTCCAAACATTCTCCAAAGTTTTATATCAAACGACCATTTTGCAAATTTCGCGATTTCTCCTACTTGGAAACCTTTCCGGGCAAGCGTCGATCAATTTCCCAAAGTTTTAGCGAAAACGTAAATTTTGCAATTTTCGCGGGTTTTGACCGTTATCCGCAAATTTTTTCAACTTAGAAACCTTCCTAGGCAAGCGTTCAACCATTCCCAAATTTTCATTGCAATCGGATGAACGGTATAATTTTGCAAATTTCGCGGTTTTTGGACCATTTCATAGACATGATACATAGCCTATGACACTGTCCTGATCGACATGAACTTACTATGAAAAATTCGTGAAGATCGGTTCAGCGGTTTAGACGCCCATAAGGGACAAACATACTTTCACTTTTATATATATGTATAGATACCTGGAACTTTAAAATTGATCCTAAATAGTCGAATTCGGACCTCACTAGCGAACGTTTGACCACTTTGAAATGAAGTTTTGTTTTGACGAAAAGCTAACTTAACGCCGCTGCGCTGCAAAATTGAACACGTGTTCACGCTTTGCATTTTTTTTTGGAATGTCCCGTTAGGTTTGCAGAAAAATCTGGTTTGCCATTAAGAAATTTTGACAATTTTGAGAAAATTTTTTTTACATATGACTAAATATTTTTAGATGGATTTTTTTTTAATTTTGGCCAATGGGCGCAACCACAGTGCAATGTTGCCATACTTCGTCATTTGACATTTTGATTTCTTAGTGATCGATTCCCTCAGCTAATCCGTACATGTTAACACAAAGGTGGGCTTTTAACCTATTTATCAGGGAAAAGATTCGCTCAGCTGTTGCCGAAGTGACATGGATCGTCGAAAACAACTACGACATATTGGAAAAATAATTGAATTTCTATAATTTCAAGACCTTTTTGCGTAAAGTGCAGTCTGATCTTTTTATACTATTTACCAGAGTTACACAGAGTATATTAAGTTTGTGCAAAAGTATATAATAGGCAGAAGGAAGAATCTCCGACCCTATAAAGTATATAAATTCTTGATCAGCATTAACAGCCGAGTCGATCTAGCCAGGTCCGTCTGTCTGTCTGTATGTCTGTCTGTTTGTCCTTATGATTAAACAGATCTCAGAGATGGTAAGAGATAGAGGGTTGACATGTATGGGACATATGCTTCAAATACTTGCAGGCAGATCAAGTTTATTTTAAATTTTTGCCACGACCACTGATGGGCAGCACTTCACAGGTACAGTCTATGCTATAGTCGGGCCTGACCGACTTTCTTTCTTGTTATACCCTGTTTCTATTAAAAGCTGGAAAAGGGGATCACGAAGTTGTGCAAAAGTATGTAACAGATTTTTTTCGGCTGTTGATGCTGATCAAGAATATATATACTTTTTACAGTCGGAATTGTAAAAGAAAGCTGTTACATTCAGTTGGTACAGAATATAAATGAGAAAGCAAAGGTAACTTCTTTATTACCACTGACTTAATTTTGTGACCAATATATTAATTTATAAGCTTAATACCTCGTGTCATAAAAATAAAAATTGTATGGCAGCTACATCAAGTGACCATCCGATTTTCGCGGTACGGACATATGTGCAGTGTGCAGCTAAAAGATGACTCTGTGCAAAATTTCAGATCGATAGCTTCAAAACTGAGGGACTAGTTTGCGTAGAAACAGACAGACGGATGGACAAAACTCACTCAACTCAGCTCGTCATGCTGATCAATAATACATATCTTTAAGTGGTCGGAGAAGATTCCTTCTAAGCGTTCCAAACTTCTGGGCCAAATTATAATACACTTTTGAAGTGTATAAAAACCATGAGCTTCCTGAATGTTATTTGTTTACATCTGCCATTCTTTTTCACAAATTCCATGTTGAATCAAGTAGCCTTTTGATTGTTCCTATAAAAATTAAAAGTGCGAATCTAGTTGTCCTCCCATAAAAACAAATATGAATTTTTTTCCTTAAATAGGCTGTAACTTTGCCAAATAAGCTGATTAAAGTGAGATAAAAATCAGATAATTAGATCAAATGTTTGGCTATTCAATCCAGGGTTCGAATTGCTGACTAAATATTAGCAATAGTCTTAAATTTTGACTAAAAACTAACCTATCATTTAGTAAATATTTGTAAATCGACTAAATCCATAAACTTGACTTCAATCACAAATCATAAAAACTAAAAATTAAATAGTTTTCATAAAATATGATTTGATCAACTAGGCTATGAAATATGAACAAAAACTAAACTAAATGTTAGTCATTAGTCGTTTTGTTACATTTGACTATAGACCATTTAGTTGTTTCGGTTGACTTGACTTAACTTGACTTGACTATCAGCTGAGTAGTCGTATCGTTTCATTTAAAAATTTTAATCAGAATACGTTGGAAAACATTTTATTGGTCAAACTCAATCCATCTTTTATCGATCGGGCAGTTAAAGACTTTCCAATTTTCGAACCTGAAGAATAAAAAAAATAAAACAAATTTACATAATGGTTGCCTAACCTAACCTAACTAGTAGTCTTTTCTTTAAATGCCAACTAATTTCACAGATGTCCGTTGTCGCTAGTCAAATGTAGCAAAACGACTAATGACTAAAATTTTGTTTAGTTTTTGTTCATATTTCTTAGCCTAGTTGATCAAATTATATTTTATGAAAACTATTAAATTTTTAGTTTTTATGATTTGATTTCGTAGTCAAAAAATCATTTTGGTTTAGTCAATAGTTAAGTCATTTTGAACCCTGATTCAATAACCGCACCTAAGCTTAATGCCATAGTTGCTATAGCTTAGTTCTAAGTTACTCGCAATTTGTAATTTCGCTATAATTTCTTTGTAATAATAATAAAAACCGCACTAGCTTTAAATAGTCTGACTTTAGAGGCCAATTAAGACACATTCCGCTAGACTTTTATAGCGCTTTTCATTTTAAAAAAAATGCATTTATAAGTGCTCGCATATAGCTCATAAATCCAGATATTTACCCCTCCAAAATTTCTGGAGTGCCGAAACTTCGACTAAATGGGTTTTCCGCGATATCTTGAAAACAAGAGCTGATAGAACAAAACCAATGATGCAGTTTTGTTTAGTGCAATCTATATAAACATAATCTGATTAAAATAGACCTGCACCAAAATCACTGTTAGGCTGTGTTATTTAAATGCGTTGTGGAACAACATATATTTAACCCGTCCAAATCCAAACGATTTTACTTATAGTGGTTAATACTACAAATATGGAAAATTAGGTAATGGAACCGCTTTTCGATAGTTCTTCTACTATGCACTTTAATAATAAACAACAGTATTAACAACGAACCTCTTTATAATGTTCCAGAATTACAAATGACGCCAGAGAAGATGAAATGGAAGAAAACATGGGACAGGTCAATACAATGATAGGTAACCTGAGGAACATGGCGTTGGATATGGGATCGGAGCTGGAAAATCAAAATCGTCAAATTGACAGAGTTAACCGAAAGGTAAGTTTTTCAATGTATTTGCATTTTAGCCAAGCACAACAAGTAAAAAAAAAATGTTTAGTCTTATAGGATTTTTAGTCCGATTGACTTGAAATTCGGTTTGTTAGGACAGTAAGTGAATTAAATTGAAAAGCGATTTTCCGATGATGGAAAATTCGACCGTAGGGCCGGGAATCTCCCGGAAAAGCGTAGGAAAAGGTTTGTATGGGGAAAATTTCATTTTTCATCGAATTGACTAGAAATTCGGTTTGTAAGCATAGAATGCAAAATAATTGGACACGTGTTTCCCGATTTCGGAAAATCCACCCACAAGGAAAATTCTCGGGAAATTCGATATGCAAAAATCTATTTTTCATCCGATTGACTTGAAATTCGGTTTGTGAGGACAGTAAGTGAAATAGATTGAAATGCGGTTCTCCGAAGTTGGAAAATTCGACCGTAGGATCGGGAAATTCCCGGAAAAGCGTCAGAAAAGTTTGTATAGGGAAAATTTCTTTTTCATCGGATTGTCTTGAAATTCGGTTTGTAAGCGTAGTATGCGAAATAATTCGACACGTATTTTCCCGATTTCGGAAAATCTGCGCGCAAGGAAAATTCTCGGGAAATTCGATAAGCAAAAATTTATTTTTCATCCGATTGACTTGAAATTCGGTTTGTAAGGAAAGTAAGTGAAATGAATTGAAATGTAATTTTCTGATGTTGGAAAATTTGACCTTAGGGTCGGAAAACTTCTGGAAAACTCTGCAGCCAAAAACCGATTGTCATCCGATTGGCTTTAAGCTTGGTTTGTAAGGATAGTATAAGAATTAACGAGGACGGTAACGGCAACGAATACGATAACGATAGCGTTAGCGAAAATGAAAACGATAACGATAGCGATATCGATAGCAATACCGCTAACTATAACGATAACAATAACGATAACGATAGCGATAACGGAAACGGTAACGATAACGATAATGATAGCGATAACGATAGCGAAAACGTTAGCGATAACGATAACGGTAACAATAGCGTTGTTGTGCTGATTTTTATTATACTCATTATAGAACTACTAGGTTGATTTTGTGAGTCACTTTGAACTTGGGTATGATTTTGATAGTCGTCACTAAGCTGGGATCTACAATTGGGATTGCTATTCCTATTCTTTTTAAAAGGCCATACACGTTGGAATTTTTATTTAAGGTTATTGAATTTCTCCCAAAATCATTGTTTTTGTGGGTTCTTGCAAGTTGTCACTAAATACGCGAAGAGTAACTCGTCAAAATCCGTATTACCCGTATGGATGATAACGCTCCAGCAAAAAGATTGTACAGTCGGCATGCGAACAAGTTAGGAGGCAAGCCCGGGCGGGGTCGACCGAAGCGGAGATGGCTCGACCAGGTGCAGGGAGATATTGCGGAGCTGGGTGGTTCCTTTTGGTGGGGTGTCACTCGGGACAGAGGCGAGTGGCGGGCATTAGTGGCAGCGGCCGAGACCGTAAAACGGCTGTGATGATTTTATTACCATCAAATGGCCAAAGATAAAGAAGTCGTCAAAACAAACTTTGTCTGAATTCTGTCACTTCGTCTGAACTCTGTCGGTTTGTTCTAGGAAGTCCGGTAACAGATTTAGCTCGAAAACATCAGAACCTTTTAGAGCTTTTAGGCAATTTAAGATATTAACTATTAAACATTACTACTGTTAGCCTTATCCCCAACAGAAGACAAGGACGCCGCGACGAAAGACGAATTCTATGAGTGCCAGGAATGTACTTACCAGCGCTGCCCTGATCACGACATTAAGATCGTGCTAGGCGATTTTAACACAAAAATCGGGAGAGAAGCCGTTTTTAGTCTGACAGTCGGCCGATTTAGCCTGCAAGATGTGTGCTAGACGTACGTTCTTTCCGAGGAGCCAATATAGACTCGTATGACTACCTTGTTGCAGCCAAAGTACGCCAAAGTAAGCCTACACAGCAAAACTCACCAATTTGCTCAAGGAAATTTCTCCTTTCCCTTCAGGTATACGTGAACAGTGGAAACATATTTCACACTCCATGAATACGGCTGCCAAGGAGACTCTCGGATATGCCGAGCACTCCCGAAAACAGTCATGGTACAATGATGAGTGCCGCCGCGCTACTGCAGCGAAAGACGCTGCCTACAGGAGAACTCTGCAGTCGGGAGCAGCGCGAGCTGTCAAGGAGCGATATCGGAAGAAAAGGAGAGAGGAGAAGCGCCTTTTCAAAAGGAAAAACAATGAGCGGGAAAGGCGTATGCGTGAGGAAGTCGAAAGCCTGTTCGGCATGAGTGAGACTCGAAAATTCGACCAAAAAGTTCGGCAAATAGCCGAATGTTCTAAGCCCAGAGCCTCACTATGTAAGGTCGAAGCCGGAAATCTTGTCGCAGATCCAAAAGTGGCACTAGACAAACGTAGAAACTACTTCTCCAACCTGCTGGGAGGCGAACACAATGATGCCTTTGGAGAAGCAGTGAAACCACCAATCGATGATATAGAAATAGATCCACCAGACCATATCGAAGTTTGATTCAAGTCTGGCGGCGAGGAGCTGGTAAGGTGCATGCACCAACTCCTATGCAGAATATGGTCCGAAGTGAGTATGCCCAAAGATTGGAGTCTAAGTGTTCTCTGCCCAATACTTAAAAATGAAGACTCTGCAATCTGCGCCAATAACCGCGGGATCAGTCTCCTACCCATTGCATATAAGGTTCTGTCATGAGAACGTCTAAAGCCGAGAATGAGCTAACTGATCGAACCTCATCAGTGTGGCTTTAGACCTGGTAAATCCACCATGAAGCCCTGTCTACTTTTGGTATACCAGCAAAGTACGTTCGACTTTACATGATGACGTTTGTGAGGAGTAACTCCTCACAAGCCGGTAATTACAGGTTCTCTCTCATAGTGAAAAGAACGAGAGAGCGATCTGTGGAGAGTTGGAGAGCAAGGGCAGTGGCCTGAGAGGCAAAGGCCTTGCTTCAACGGAACAGCAGCAGGCTACGGGATCGAATGTTAGAGACGGCTGCGAGTGGACGATTTGTGTTGCTAAGCAGCACGAAAGCAGCGGAAGTCCCGTTACAGCGACAGCAGCGAAAGGCCTCGATGGACCAGCAGCAGCGGAAGGCCCCGGTACAGAGACAGCAGCCGAGGCAGAGGAAGCCAGGCAGGCCCCGTTTGAAACATATAACGGTGTCTGGAATCACACAGGCCGCTATAAAAGGAGCGGCTGCCCAGAAGGCGGGACAGTCGGTGATTTACGAGTGCGCGGAGCGGCAGTAATTATTGTAAACCTAAGTGCGAGCAAACTGGAACCGAGAAGGCAGAGTGACGGAATCTTACGGGAAGTCGAAGCGATTGGCTCTACGGTAATTTGCAAGGAGATCAATGGTAGCCAGTGTGTAGTGCGAAGTCCTGCGGGGTCGAAACGATTAGCACGACAAAGGCGAACTTGGCACTAGGAACTGAGCGAGTACTTCGAAGTCGATCCGGGAGCAAGTGCAAACGGGCGAACGGTCAAGTTAAGAACTGAAGTGTATAAAGAATTGTGAACTTAGCCTAAGGCTTATTACTAAGTGATTTACACCAGCCTAAATATAGACTTAAGTACATTTAAATCGTTGTCTTTTTATTTCTGGCAATTCTTCAATATAAATTTGTTGAAGCGATCCCCTAGCACCCCTGAGCTACGCCCAGCTGCAAAGGTTCGTAACACGTTGAGAAGCAAGCAAAGCTCCTGTTCCAGACCCTGCTCTGAAGAAGATTGCGATGGCGCAATGTATCCACCAAGTCCTAAGAGTTGTCCCACGGCTCCGTCTTGCCAATTGATGCTGTCATCCCAAAAATTAAGTGAATCCGGTCCTGTTTTTGTGTATGTTGATTTAATGTGTCTTTGTGCAGACCAAATGATTGCTTGTGTGTTTAAATTGTGTATTTGTCTCAGAAAAAGTGCAAGTGCAATGATTCCCATAATATGTAATAATCTAATGAATAATGATATCAAAAATTTGGGCTTATTTTTGTGTATCATAAAAATTATGTAACCAGCTGGGCAAACTACCACAGATCGTTACAAATGTTGGCGGTAAATTCAAAATAAACTAAAGCTAAGGTAAATACAATAAGATTGATAAAAAATTGTTTTTTTCCTCCAACATCCTTCCCCTGTTGAAATGATCCACGTTAGTTTGAAGTTAATGAATTGGGAGAGGTGCTATTTTGTGAATAGGGTCGTAGTATGCCCTTGCTGGTTTTGAGGTCCACTACTCTGACCTTTCCATCTTGTCCTTTTATAGTTGACGTGACTCGTGCGAGATTCCTCTGTTGAGGTAGTGTGTTTTCCTCATGAATGATCACCAATTGCCCTTCACATATGTTCGGCTGATTCATGTCCATTTTGACCTTCCTTGCAGTGCACTGTGGGCCAGAAATCTCATTTTTTGGCCAAAACTCTGGCATTTCTACACCAGACTAGCTAAGAAGCTAAAATTTTTTACGAAATGTTCTTAACAGATTGAACTTAACGCACATAATTTTTAAAAAAATTTTAAAATTTTGTAACATATTGATAATTCAAATCAAAGTTGGAAAATTTTTCAACTTTTTGGTTTTTTAATTAATAAAAAAAACTCGTAATTAGATTTAAGCCAAATTTTGCAGAGAGGTACATATAGGTAAACGTTGTTTTTTGAAAAAAAAATTGTCATTATCTGACTAGTCGATTTTTAGTTATTAACCCAAAATGGTACTGACTTTGACTGCCCACCCCGCTAAGGATTTTCAGTCAAGATGATTACTTTCACCGTTACTTTCATTTATTTAACCTGTTCCTTATATTGGATTCTTAAAACAAAAAATTAAAAAATAAAAAATTAATTAATAAAAAAATTATTTTAGTATGTATTTTAACAATAATTTCCTTGCTTCTAAAAAGTATGCCACACATTTTAATCCATGGGAATAAAAATAGCTTAGCTCTCACAGTTTGGCTTCATGGTCCAAATTCCGATGTTTTAAAAAAGAAAAGCACACTTTTCGGCTGACGTGAAAAATGAAACTGGCTCGATGCCTAATGAGGATTTTTAAAAGCGATTTAATAAAATCCAAAGCAAAGCCGCGCAAAAGCGCATACCTCCAGCTGTAGTACAATATTCAAAGAAATTTATTTGACATGTTACGAGTGATTAGCCAGTGGCACCCGTGGGCACTCTCAAATCAAAGATGCCAAATGTAAAAAAAACCCAAAAAATTACTGATTTTTTCCATTTTTTATGAAAACGAATACAATTGGAAACTTCTCTATATTTTTTTATTTAAGTCTAGTCCATAGTCGAAAATATACAATTAATCTTTAGAAGCTGTTTCTTTCCTAGTTTCAACTATTAATTTTCCATTTTTTGGAGCAATTTCATGAAAAAAACCAATTTTGAATTGCTGCCATTCAAAAACCACTTTGTGAAAATGTTCCAAATTTTGCCATAAAATAGCTATAAGTATTCTTAATCGTTTCCGACAATCGTTTTATCAAGTATCCCAAACAAAAATGTGGGACTTTTGGCCAAAATTTCGGCCTGCTGGCCCAGTGTGCAGTGTATGAATATAGTCCTAGCGCTGATAACCCATAATTTTTTTCTCAATAAAGAAATCAGAACCTTGCAATTGACGTGCAAGTTCTGTTGATGTAAGAACTTGTTATCAAATTCCATTTGATGGAGAAACTTAGTAAGACTTTGCATGCTCGGCTTTAATGGCTTTCCCTTTTCTATGAGTTTAATGCCTTCCCCAAATGCTGACTATATGCCCTACTATACGCCAAAATGTTACGTTAAGCTCTTGTGGTGGTACGTGTAAGATTTCACTGACCTTAAGTAGACGATTGGGTAAGACTCGATTAAAGACGCGATTCACATAGGAAAGAATCCGGAGAATGCGCATATATGACGATGAATATCTCATTGATGAATAGCCTCATTGATGATTGAATGAGACGTTTCGTTAGGTAAATTATTGTGAACCACAGATGAGTTTGCGCTAGTTGTAGCTGGCTCGCTACATACCAAGAACGCTCTACTCCTTACTTCGATTGGAGCTGGAAGTGGTTTGCTCAAGATTGGCCACTCTTCGGGTGGGCCTTTCAAAAATTCAGGACCTGTCAGCCACATGTTGGTTTGAAGATCTGATGTGCTGCAACCTCTTGAAACGATGTCAGCTGGATTTTTAGCTGATGGAACGTGACGCCATTGAATGCTGCTGGAATCCTCTTGTAATTCAACTATCCGATTTGCAACAAAAGAATTTAATTTCGAAGAATGCTTCTTCAGCCATTGTAGAACGATTTTGGAGTCGGTCCAAAACGTAACATTGGGCGTATTCAGCAGATAAATCCGTTTTACGATTGTTGATTTACGCCTGGCAATTTCTGATGATTCTCTGTTGAATGACAATGAATGCGTAGTTTCGGTTATTCTCTGGCTTATTACATTTGGGCAAAAATACGTTGTCACAATCTTTGAGGGCTTTTAAGGCAGTAAGTTCGGCAGTTCACTCTCAATTTTGGCGGTAAGAGTTGGCCGTACAGCAGTCGCAATCGGCAATCACTGTATTCACCGCTTAAAATCGGCATTCATAAATCAGTAATCAAAAATCGGATTTATCTGCTGAATACACCCATTGTTGATATAAGGCATGAGATTTGACTGAAATTTACGAATTGTTTTGTTGAGCAAATCTGCTGCGCATGGGAGCGACTTTAGATTTTGCAATGAACAGTGTCGTATTAACTTGAAAATCGATCTCCATGCGTATGTATAAGCAACACCCATATGCTCGCTCAGAGGCGTCTGCAAATCCATGGAGATCGCCTTTGACTTGAAGTGACGTATGTACGTATCGAGGAATTTATAATTGCGATGTATTTTGAAGATCGTTTCTCAAATCAGTCCACCACTCCCACGATACAACAACCAAGTGAAATTGCTGGGTGGCGTCTCTCGACTCCACCCGCGCTCCCTCTACATAAACCGCCTCTCCGTGCTGAACTCTCAGTTTTAACTGCTGAATTTTGCTGGTGCTCTCCACCCACACCCTCTCTTCAACCAACTGTAATTCAGCTCAGCCTCTCCAGCTGCATCACTGCTATTTCTTCACACGCTCTGGCTTGAAAAATCGTCGTTGGATCTAAGCTTTTTATTGGCTCGCTCTTACTGCTACCTTATTGGTTTCTCTTAATTAAAACAGTAGTCAATCAAAATGAGTGTCCCCTGCACAATAAAAAAGTTCGAGTTTGGCGGCAATACAGTTGGCGACTCTTATCTGGTTTGCTGGTTATGCCATAACTGTGCTCATATTAAATGCGCTCAGTTAACTGGGCGGATCAATGACCTAATTGGCAAAAGATTCGGATTGAACTGGATCTGTGGAAATTGTAGTCTGTAATAAAAGTAAAAACTTCCCTTGTTGTTGTATTGTTCTTTATTGAATTTATGGTGAGTTTTTGTGGGTTCTTGTTGAGTGCTTCATGACTCTTACATGAATGCTTACTGACTCTTTTTACACAATTTATCTAATGTCTTCGTATCCTATGCTGCACAACTCCGCTGCCGGTAAACGCCAGCAGAGACGTTGTGACATTATGTATTACTTATATGCTCAGCGCTGATATCAACGAGAGCGCGAGAGAGAATGTTATATAAGTACATTAAGAAGGGTCAGTCGCATGCTAGACATGTCGACTCGGCAATTCTTCTGCCCATTGCACTTTGGGCAAAAAGTCCGAAAATTGTGCATAAAGTATTTTTTTTTTATATTTTAAATTCTCGAAATTGAATGTGTTTTCCAATTATGAAATTAAGAATACAATTAAGAAAATAAAACTGTTCCGAAAAATTTTTTAAAGCGTGCGGTTTGAAATTGCCGCGCAAACAAAGTCAGCTTACTAAATGCATTCCTGACCTATCGAAATGCAACCGTGAATGTCGATGAACTTTGCGCGTTTGTTGTGGCTTTTTCTTTAAAGTGAAGACAATTTGGAAATATGGCAAAAAATCGTACAGGTATGCAGATTCAAAGTTGTATGTTAGTTTTTATATGTTCTGTATGTTTTGTCGTGTATCGTCAATTGTTGTTGGAGTATTTTTACAGCTCAAATTTAAAAAATGTAATACTGGATCCAGTATTTAATATCCAGTATTTGCTTAAATGAAAGGCAAAAGAAATTAAAAAAAAAACCCCTCCCGGCAGAAGTAATAAATCTTTTAAAATGCCCACCTCCCCCGAACTATAAAACGATCACGTCAGAAATAGAAAATGAAGATTTGGACTCCGCTGATGATTCTGATGATTATCTAGAAATAGACTTAGATGATGAAGAAGATTAAACCTTTCTGTAAATAAAATTATAAATTAATAACAAAAAAAATTTTTTTTTTTATTTGGGTGTGGGCGGATTGGTTGAAGGAGTAGTTTTATTGCAAAACAGAAATAAACCGAAATTCTATATTAATATTTTACATTTTTGTGCCAAATTTGAACGCTCTAGCTTTAAAATTAGACTTTATGCAAAAATTTCGGACTTTTTGCCCACAGTGCATTGTTTACTTGTGCGATCATATAACATTTGCACTTGAATTTATACTTGGGACTTTTGGTTTACGTAAACATTGCAGCTAAATGGTACAATTTATTTGATAGTAAACAAACACTGGGTACAGTGTGTGTTCGATATGAATGTTTAGTACAGTACAAGTCAACTGAAGGACAATTCAAATCTTTAAGAGCCAAATGACCTCAGGTCTAATGATCGTTCGTACTAAATTCTCCGCACTCAATGAAGAACTCCTCTCGCTGGAGAAGCAACTCCGGAAACGGAAAATTACAAAAGTTTCGCCTGAGAGTAATGAACTGGATCAGCAGCCTAACGCCAATAATCTGCTGAACCCTTTTCTGAATCATGCGAGTGAGATTCTAAATCTGTATCCCGTTGTAGGTCCTAATACGTTATCTACCGCCGCTCTTGCTGCCATTTATGCATTTGCTACTGCTGCCAAACCGGCTACCGATCTTGCGGCCAATCCTGTTGCCGTTACTGCTTCCGTTACCGCATCGGGTCCCGCTGCCAACACTCATACTGCTCCTGGTACCGCTCCTGATTCTGTTCCAGCTACTAAACCCCAAGCTGTACCTACTTTTACGACTCCTGCTGCGATACTGGCTTCATCTGCTGTGGTTCGAGCTGCCTGTTCAAGTTCTGCACTTGCAAACGCTGCTTCAGCTCCTGCTATCAACCCTCCAGCTGTTCCTGCTGCCATTCCGGCATCGATTCCTGATACAGTTCCGGCTGCCGGTTCAAGTCTTGCACTTGCTACTGCCTGCCCAACTATGGGCTCTGCTGAACCTGCTTCTGCCATATATATGAAATAACTAAAGATCTGGCAGCACCAGCGCAGCGTTAAGTTCTCTTCGTCTCGGCGTTTCGTGAATAGACGGCAAATTCAAAGTCAACTTTCGTGAGTAGTCGAACTCATGAAATGGTAGTCGAACTCATGAAATGGTCTCGGAATCATTTCATGAAAGGATTTTCCAAAATGAGCTTAGCATAAACGTATTAAGAGAGTGTCTTTACGGACACCTCAATGGACGTTGGCGTAGACAGTTTTGACTCTACCGTTTTAAGGTACTTTGCGCAGTCTGTGTTGCGGGGATTCCTATAGACGGTTCTTGTTTGGCTGTAGTGAAATTTGATCCTGAATTGGATGTACTTGTGGTAAGAGAAGGAGGGTTTTTGAAGACTCTCCTTTCTGACGCCGAGTACGTTTCTTAGGGTCAGGCCGGTCCAAAGGGGAGTTCAGGCCCGGGGAATTTTCCCATGTTGTACATAGTATACTCAAGTTTTCGCCCAAAAATCCGGGCTCCGGGCACCTCTCAGAAGTCCGGGCCCGGGGGGAAACATTCCTCACTCAATAACTTGAGCAAGATCAATAGTCTGCTTCACAGCAATGAAAAGTGTAAATATTTAACTTTTCATCGTAGTACGCCTTATCTTTTTGACTATATGATTGATGATAATCCATTGGAAAGCACCTACAAAGCTGGTGATTTGGGAGTACAATTTATGCCCAAATTATGTTTCAACGGTCATATATCGGTCATTGCCAATAAAGATATGGGAGTTCTTGGTTTTATCAAAAGATGCCTAAAGAATTTAATGACCAAGCAATTATAAGTTTCTCTGGTCAGACCTATTCTTGAATTTGGATCATGTGTCTAATCTCCATACCATCAACCAATTCAGGATCAAATCGAATCTGTACAGATACAGTTTTTAATTTTCGCCCTCCGTGGCCTAAATTGGGATTCTAATAGGCACCTATCACCGTACGAGCATAGACTACGCTTGTTGGATCTTCCATCCCTCAATAGTCGTAGAACTTACCTTAGTGTGCTTTTCCTTCATAAGCTCCTGTCAGATTGACTCAAGCGCTCTGCTTAGCCTATTAAGTAACAAGGAATTATGTCCCGATTTATTTACATCCTTGTCTCACGAACTATGCTCATCATGAACCCTTTCGAAACCTTTGTCTTAATTACAATAATTTTTACTATCTCTTCTCTGTAAACTCTCCTCTTCTAGATATAAGAAATATTCTATTGTCTAATTTAAATTCATAATGTTCACTTATCAGTTAGACTGAACTTTGTTAAACTATAAACAATAAACAAAACAAAACTACTCGCTTTGTCGCAGGTTCAGTTAGCAGAAAAGCAAATCCGTAAACAAGCAGATCTTGCTTAGGTAGCCACTAAAATCCTAGTGCGTTGTAGAGTTCTCTTCTTCGATTTTAATCGGAACTTCAGTTGACGATGATAAAATAAGTTCTGTTGAGTTGCTATTAAACTTGGTGATGGTCAAGTTCGCCTTTTGAAGAAGAGGTATGATCTGATCCTTTTTCGCTTTGAGTTCTCGAATTGTATTGGCTCCTGTGAGGAGATCATCTACATAGAAATTAGTTCTAAGCACGAACGCTCTGATGGGAAATTCTGACTCAAACAACTGGGCAATATAGTACAGAAAACGGATAGCTAAAAACGGCACTGAAGTGGGGTTCTCTCTCCATAGGATGAGTTAAAATGTCTGTCGCGAGGATCTATCATGAATTATCGATACATTTTCGTAATATCTCCAGTACGAACAAATTTATGCAGCCTGAACATGAGCAGATTCGTAATAAGGTCCTGTTGGATTATTGGACCAACCATTAGTATCTCATTGAGCGATTTTCAAGAAGACAATTTGGCTGACCCATCATATACGACTCGTAGCTTCGTTGACAAGCTCTCTGGTCGTAATACACAATGATGTGGAATAAAGAAGTGAGATGTATTGTAATCCAGCGAGTTGATTGGGGACATGTGTCAAATATTCGTTGATGAATTTAGCATACACTTTTTTGAGCTGCTCAGCGCAGCTTAGCCTACGCTCCAGCATAGTGAACCGCTTGTATGGCATGTTGTACGAGTTCCCAAGATTGGTAGGTGAATCTTTAAATGGTAGGCGCACTTGTATGCGTCCATCGCTGCAAACCGTAACGTTTTTCATAAAGTGGTTTTCGCAATCTTGTTTTTCGGTATTAAGCTTTGGTGATACTCTCAAACAATCCTCAATTTTCAAAACAATTCTAGCATTTGCTCTACTAGAGATAACTCCATCACTAGGTGACACTGAAATGTTGGAACGATTGTTGGAGCAGTTACGATATTTCCGCCGACTTCCATCCGAGCTCTGTATTGAGAAGGCATGGTTCTTCTGGACCCAGTGTGAATTTCCCTGTACGAATTGCATCGAAAAATCCTTCTGTATTTTTAAGAATATGAATTTTAGAGAATAATACCATTTGGAAACTTCCATTGAGCTTTGTCTACACTACTGCTCGGCTGAATAGTGCAAATAGATTTAATGACAGCAAAGGTTGAAGGCCATGAGTGTAGTAGCTACGTTGTAGTTGATCGGTTGTACAGCATCAGAAATGCCGCTCACAGCTTGCGAGACTTGACATCTTTTTAATTGCAAGCGCGAACTAGATGTCACTACTTTCTCATCCTTAACTTGGCCTGGCGATGGCTGTGTAGTAACTGCACCTTTGTTACCTTCTAGGTTTGAATCCTTAGCTCCATTCATTTTCCAAATAATTGCTATTTAAATCCTACCAATGTCTCTTAAGGTCAGAATCTAACTTTCTCAAATTGTACACAGTTGCGTTCAATAAGACTTGCACCACTGTGCAGTTGTTATGTAATTTTAAATGTAAGCTCTGACGAAATGGACAAAAGCAAGAATCACAGCAAATATCGGCAAACGTAGACTAACAGCAATTTATTTTAGGTAGGAATGTGTATGTGTGTGTGCAAATGGAACCCTTCAGTTCTAGAATTCATGCATCGTCAAATTCATGCCTTGTTCCCGCATCTGCTTTGACGTCGACGTCGGCAGAACAGAAATTTGTGTCTATTTGTTGTTGCAAATTTACCTATTGCAGTCACAAAAAATGTTAGCCGTCGCGCTGCGACACACAGGCCATCGCCGAACGAAGAAGTTTGCATACCCTTCAAATTTTACCGAACATTAAAACCATATTTTATATGTATATTGAAAAATTTTGAATAAGTGGATTGCACAGATCGTTAGTGGAATAGCCCTAATATAGACTTTTATTATTTTTATCCCAAAATAAATAATTTATTTTTGGATCATTAAAAAATGTACACAAATACTTCTTAAGTCGGATATGCCCTTACATAATATGAGTTGAAAAGGGTATCGCGCGCAGAATACAAGAGACAAGGAATAAGCGAAATAACTTTGTTTTTGTTTTTGCGTTTGACGCGTGCTGCCTCTTTCCAATCGCCACTTGCCAGAAAATTTTCAGTGGAGCATTTCTGCAGCGCAAAAATTTTTTAGCAACAAAAGCGAATTTTTTTTTAAAAACAACTCTTGTTTATTACCAATTATTAAACAGGTAAATAGTTATAAGAGAAGTGATAAACAGTTTATAAGAGATGAATCGTCGTATCGTCACCTTTGCGCGAATTATGTTTGTGCATTTTAAAATAATTTTTTATGGCCGCTATGTGGCAGTGCTTTGTTGTTGGTGAAATTATTTATAAATTTACATATGTACAAATGTGAATTAGTTGTGTGCAGATTTGTTGTGATGTTTTGAGATTTGTGTTTTGTTTGTTTTCATGTAAGTATGTATTTATGTTTGTGCATTAATTGTCAGCAGGTCAGTTGCTGTGTGCATAGTGAATTCCTCGACTTGTTGTTGTTTGTTGCTTAAAATAAGCATAAACTTAAATTATTTAAACAATTAAGTTACATAAAAACAAAAAATGTGAAAAGTGTTGTATTTGTGCTATTGTTTACGGATTTGTTTTTAAAAATACAAATTATACAAATAAATACAAATTATATATATAGTTTAGAATTATAAAAATTCATTCATTATCCTACTTAATATTTAATATTTTTATTTAGCTATTTATTATGTTTTAAATAAATATTCTTTTATATTCGTAACTTATTTACACACTACGTTTAATATTAAGGGGGTCTTCTCATTGAGCAACTTTTTTTTTTCGACTTTTTTTTTTTGCATTTATTTATAGCTTGGATATTCAAAAATATCCCCCCAAAAGGATTTTCGAAAACTCGAATTAGTTTAGGAGATATAGTCCTTTTAGTGACCCGATGTGACCTAAATTCCCAAGCAACTGCAAACTTAAGGGGGTCTTCTCATTGAGCAACTTTTTTTTAAACCCTCGTATTTTGACCTATGCGTTAAGTTTTCTCCGGTTCTACCGGACCGATTTTGATGAAACAAAGTGAATTCGACGGAGAATTGTCAGCTCTTTAAAACTGCATTTAAACATTTTTGATTTTTTTTTTTTCCAAAAAAATTACTTCAAACTTTAAACGCGTTTATCTCGAAACCACGTTTTTCGAACTGGCGGCCATGATATCTCCAGTTCAACTGAACCGATTTTCATGAAACAAAGTGGAATCGACGCAGAATTGTCACCATTCTCGGCTGAACCTCGACCATAATTTTAAAAAAATTTTTACTATTTTTTTTTTACACTAAACTACAAAAAAAAAGCCCGAAATTGAAATTTTTTTTAATGGCCGCCATTTTGTCAAAAAAATCACAAAATTAAGTTTGAGGTTCACCCGAGAATTACATCTATACTGATTATAACCCCGTTTTTATTTTTCATTTCGGACGCTCCGGAGACCCGGAATCGTGGCCGCCGTGACGACACCTTTCTTTTCACCACCAACTTTGAAGTCTCATTACTTTTTGAACAGCCCTCGTATCGAGGCAAAAATAATTTTTTTATTTACTTTGAACCTTTTGTAATACAATAAATAAAAAAGTTTTCAATTATTCTTTGCGTTTTCAAATAAGAATTTTTTTAAAAAGGGTCCAAAAAACGGGTTTTGAATGAGAAGACCCCCTTAAAGAAAAGTGAATATATAATAAAATATAAATGAACAAATATGATGTAATAAATGAATAAAAATAAACAATATTGCTTGCTTATGAATCGGGGATAAGTCCTTGCTGAATCATTGAGGAACTTTGAAACAATTTCATCGATGATGACCCCATGAATTCTTGTCAAAAGTCTTTCTAGATTCATAGGTGAATCTAATATGAATTTATAGAGAGATTCATTAAGGAATCCTGCCACAATTTCATCGATGATTCACGAATGATTTCTTTGCAAAAGTCAGAGAGGAATTATGGGTGAATCAAATATGAATTTATAGGTGAATTCATCAGTGAATTTTGCAAAGAAATGATTCGTGAATCATCGATGAATTGATTCGTGAATTCATGTGTGATTCACCCATAAACTGTCATGCGTGAACGCCTAGGACATGCCAATGTTAAATTCATGCATAATTTGTATGGGAGGTCACCTATGATTCATCGGTGAATCCTTGGTGATTCACTAATGCTGAGTACTGAAGGGAATTGAGAATGATGTGTGTGTGTACTTGCGATTGAAATGTGTGTGAGTGTGAAGTGTGAGTATGTGTGTTTGGTGATTGCAAATGATCTCTTTTTTTTTTTTTTTTTTTTTCCATTTTAACATAAAATTTAGAACTTATACTACTAGGCGATATAAAGGACAGAACTTCACCCCTGCGGGCCGGCCGCGAAGCAATGCTTCGCAGGGGAAATGGCGTTTTTTATACCGCATCCGCTCGTTGCCTCTCCAGTCTGCGAAGTTCGCCCATAGTGTGGGCAGCAAAACTATTCACTGCATCCCACACCTCGGGTCTTGCAATCATCGCAGCCACTAGATTTTCCGCCGTTATGGGTTCGCCAACCACAGCCTCCAACTGCGCTCGTGCGGCTGTCCAGACGTGTGAGCGTGTGCGTGTGCTTGTCCAGCGAAGCCCCGACCAAACTGGCTTGTGTGAGCTGGTGCGATGAAGTTCTGCCCAGTGAACAATCAGCTTCTTGAGCAGCAACAACAAAAGAAATTGCCGATCAATTTGACGAAGTCGGGCTTTGAAATGGAACGCTACTTAGCTGGAGGAGAGGTGTCCTGTCGCGGTCGCCAATAATTTTCCAGAACCCGCTCTGGAGAAAATTGCGTTGGCGCAATGTATCCACCAAGTCCTAAGAGTTGTCCCACGGTTCCGTCTTGCCAATTGATGCTGATGCTGTCTTCCCAAACATGAAGTGAATGCGGTCCTGATTGTGTGTATGTTGATTTAATGTGTCTTTGTGCAGACCAAATGATTGCTTGTGTGTTTCAATTGTAAGTAAAGTAAAAGTAAAATGGCTTGTCTTGTTGACCCTAGAGACCCAAGGCTTGTCACGTTGACACATCCCCAAAAGGCCAAAGCCGAGCTTCTCTCAATCTCTTTGCTTGTGCGCTTCTAACTTCGCACAAGAGAAAGGGACCTACAGCTTAACGCCGAATCCGAACGGCAGCTTGAGAAGCTTTTCATGGCTAATTACTACAAAGCTGGCGCCAACAGCAGAGAGGCGTAACCAGGTGTAGAGTTTATTCAAAGAAAAAAACTTTTTATTAGATGTTCCGAGGCGGGATCGAACCCACGACCTTTTGCACAACAGTCGCGCATACTAGCCGCTGAGCCACCCGGCCAATTTTAATTGTATGTATGTGTATATGTCTCAGAAAAAGTGCAAGTGCAATGATTCGCAGAATATGTAATAATCTAATGAACAAGGATATGCAAAATTCGGGCTAGTGCTGATACACAAAAATAGTGTGACCAGATGAGCAAAATACCACAGATCGTTACAATTGTTGGCGGTAAATTCAAAATAGACTTAAGTTAAAGAAAATACAATAAGATTGCTAAAAAAATAGCTTTCCCCCTCCAACAGCTCCGTCAAAATAGGAAAGAACCTCTCCGTGCCTTTCGATACCAGGAGAGGCTGTAGGCAGGGTGACACCTTATCGTGTAACTTCTTTAATCTGCTGATGAAGTATATACTGCGCCAGTGCCCAAATGCTAACAGATCGGACTCCATCTTTTATAAAGAGGTAATGCTACTTGCATATGCCGATGATATTGACATTATCGGTAAAAAGAACGGGCGATAAGCATGGCGTTTGAGAAGCTGTCAAAACTCATGGGCTTTGCGGTAAATGAGGAAAAGACGAAGTTCCTAGTCTCAGCGCGCTGTGAACCTACGTGGCTTGGACAATCTGTTGCAATGGAGGAGAGTACAACTTTGAGGTTGTAAAGGACTTTGTCTACCTCGGAACGATGATTAACAACGACAACAACATCAGTCTGGAGATCCGAAGAAGAATAACTCTTGCAAACCGATGTTACTACGGGCTCAGTAAGGAGTTTAAGATCAGAGCCCTCTCTCGAAAAACGAAAATTGCGCTATACAAGTCGCTTATTATCCCAATCTTGCAATACGGCGCAGAAGCATGGACATAAACAGTTATGGATGAGGAGGCGATCGGCGTGTTCGAGAGAAAAGTTCTTCGGAGGGTTTATGGACCTATAAAATTTGACGATGAGTTTCGCACCCGTGTGAACCACGAACTGTATGAACTCTATGGGGACACTGATCTAGTCAAGCGCATAAATCAACAGCGGCTGCGCTGGTTTGGACATGTTACTCGTATTGAGAAGCTCCAGTAAAAAAAGTTCACAGGCGGAAGGCGAACGAATTAGGGAAAGGAAGAAGTGAAGGACGCCCGAAACTTAGTTGGGAAAAACAGGTGCTGAAAGACATTGAGGTGCTTAAATTGACCAACTGGTGCCAGCTCGCATAAGACAGAGACGAATGGCGGGCATTAATTGCAGCGGCCGCGACCGTCAAACGGTTGTCATTGAAATATCGGGCCACATAAGAAGAGATTAAACCGTATTTCATAAATACTCTTATGATGGTTTTTCAAATTTTCGCGGTTTTTGGTACATTTTCCGCACATTTGTTCAACCTTTTTCAAAAGTTTCATGACAATCTAATGATCGGTATAATTTTGCGAATTTCGCAGTTTTTTTTTTTTATTATTTCCCAGCCATTATTTCAACTTAGAAAACTGCGCAGGCAAGCGTCCTACCATTGCCCAATGCTTCTTAGCAATCGGATGAACGGTATAAATTTGGGAATTTCGCGGTTTTGGGACCCGTTCATACCGTTGGTACTGGGTATACAATTGCTTAATGCTATAGGAATTGCTCAACTAATATTTCCTGGGTAACATTTTTCGGAGAATGCTAATCTTGGTCCAAAAATCGTGCTACATATACATAAATGTAAATTTACTTTATAGGTATTTGTTAACAATTATTTAAGTTTGCCGCCAAACAAATCGTATTATACTTTTAGGGTCATTTACGCATTTCTTCTCAGCGCTACAGCTTTCGAACGACAACGAATATAGGAAAATCCTTTTAACAAAATATTCTACATAAGTTATAGATGCGATTATGAAAAAAAAGCTTAGTAGATTGAAAAGTGATGCTCACTTCTTAAATGTTAACAATGTTTTATTTTTGTTTATTTTCAGGGTGAATCAAATGAAGCAAGAATAGCTGTCGCCAACCAAAGAGCACACCAGCTGTTAAAATAATGAGGCCTCAAGACGATAAAGTGTACATAAATACATTTAAAGACAAACGCATTTTCCTATATTCCAATTCCGGATTTTAATTGATTCATTATTTCATATGACTACTAGTGCTCCAGTAGATGTAATATAAATTAAATATTTTTGTGGTATTAATATGCACCGATAGAAATTATAAAAATACTCGGATAATACTCTTACACAAGCAACAAAATAGATCTATTTTCTACCACCTGAATGATTTCTCTTTCTCCTTAGTGCTTAGGTTTTCTTTATCCAAATTTGCTTTCCACCATCACCCCCATTTAGGAAAAATTTGATTTGCTCGAAGCACATAACATACAATTCTACATAGTTCAATATTGTCAGAAATTTCAAATTCAGATTTTTCTCTATATGTTTGAAACTTTTCGTGATGTGATGATCTAGTACCAGATGCGAAGTCAGGTAAACACATGATACAATGAATAAAAGATATTTCAAAAACTGGCTCCATTGCGTATCCGCATAAATTTGCGAACATGTGACGTCGTTTGAGAGTTGAGTCGAAGGTTGGCAATTTGAATTTTTTGAATTTGATTTAATTGAATTGTTGTTGTGATTTGAATTCATTTTCAGTTTGGTTACTGCATCACACACTTAAAAAATGTCAACAAATTCCAAAACGTGCATCTGTTACGTAACAATGGAATTATTTTTTTGAGGAGCTACACATTGCACTACATTCTACAATATTTATTGTATTATTAGGTAAACCCAAATACTTTTAAATTGTATATTTCAATCTTTAATCATATGGAGTGATCCTTTTTTTATTTGTTGATAAAGTTTAATTAATATTTTATTGCTTTCATTTCAAAGTCGGGGATTTATTATGCATGAAAATGAAACTTTAAACAATCCTCAATTATGTCCAAAACGTTAAAACTGAAAGGCAAACAATAAAGCAAAGTTGCTTACTATACAGCAGCAATAGCAACAAAAAGCATTTTAATGCTTAGTATTCATTGCAACAAAGAAACTGCCAAAACAAAAATACCAAAAGAGTATATTCTTCTGGTTTGACCCACTGTGGACAGACTTGATAAGACTGTATAAATTATGGTCACACTGCCAAGTGTTTGGCTTTAATTATTGATTGCTATTAGTCAGAATAAAACTCAAACTTTTTGGGAGACTAAATTGATATGACCTTTATCCATAAGGTTCCACAACAATCACTTGTTCTTGCATGTCATTTTCTTGAGCTGATGTTTACAAATTTTTTTTGTAGCAATTCTATAAGTGATAGCAAAATATTTTTAAATGCCCCGAAAAAAGTCACATTTGTATATCAAATATGTGCGACACAACTTTAAAAATACCGATCTATTATATTGGGGTCTTAACTTGAGACTTTTTGTTGCGAATGAAAATTGGCAACAATGAGTACGCCAAAAGGCTTTGCTGCCAAAAGTTTGGTGAGTTCTTTTATATGGAGTGTTTTATTTGACAGTTGGTTTGTTGCAGTGAATTCTAAGCCTTTGTCGATAATAAGCGTTGACCCTGGATGAACCATCTAAATCTAGAAGAAAACCAAATGATTTTGCAATTTGGCTGTTGGCAAAACAGGAGCCCATCTTATTAGAAAATGACCGTGTGACTTGTACTTTGTGGAAAAGACAAACGAATAAATTACAACAACAGAGGCAAAAAAATCCAAAGTTGCATCCCTAAAAACACTTGGGAAAAAGCAAGCACACTTTAGTCTTTTGAATAACGTCTGGCACTTAATTAAAAAAATGGAGGGAAGCTTACTTCGGCTCGTGCGAAGCTTATATACCCATGAAGCTCTTATTAATTTTCAGGACTCCTTCGAAGACCATTTTTCAAACCTTTCTTTTCTATGGCAGCTGAACTATATAGTCTTCCGGTTTCGACCAAACTTAGTGAAATCATGAAAAAAACATAGAAAACTTATAATTACGAAGTCTGATGCCGATTCCACTGAAATCAAAAAAGTTTTTCTCACTAAAACTAGTTTTCCGACCGATCGTGGCAGTAGTCATCCGATCCTGCCGGTTCCGATAAATGTGCAGCGTATTTGTACTACAAGACTTCGTGGAAAGTTATATAATATATATACTTTATGTGGTCGGAAATGCTTCCTTCTATGCATAACAAGCATCTCTACAATTTTATTATATCCTCTTGAAGTGTATAAAAATGAACTTTATTTTGTAATATTTACATTGTACACAAGTGAACTTGGTATCAGGCTTAAACAAATCATGGAAATTATCGTTGTGTTGAGCCTAATGAGTATTATTTTGAGTACCCTGAACTTATGATCTATCTACATACGCATATTATACCGATTTGAAAATTTCACTAAAAATAAGAAAATATTTAAATGTTATTTGAAACGTCGATTTCATCGACAACCGAATTGTTTCAAATGAAGTTGCTTAAAGTAATTGTAGCCGCAAATGATGAATGTAAACATATGTATGTATGTAAATTAAGGTGGTCCTCGAATGGAAAAGTTGTTTTTTTAGCTCTCATAGCCTAAAATCATTCTATTTGATGTTAAACTAAAAAATATAAAGTTTCACGAATGATGAATGTTTAGAGGTCGCTCACGAGCCATAAAGTTAGGAAAAAAACTTTTTTCTTATTACTAAGCCACAAAACTAGATGAAACAACTCTACAAATTTAAAATATCTATATTGTTTTTAAATTATCATATTCTATGCAACCTTACCTTTCCAAAATGGGGCTATTAATCTTTATTAATCTCTATACCAAAGGTACGCTGATTGACAAAATGGAAGTCAAGTTGCCCCCAAACAATTTTTTCTAAACTATTTTTGCCCGCTGAGCATGTAAATCGACATAAAAAAGATGCCTCCACTTAAACTCAAATAACTATTTTTTTTTTGCACAGATTCAAAACTGCTCAAAAACATTTAAAACAAAAAACTTGGCCAAAAATGTGGTTTGGACAAAAATGTGATAGGGTGCGTGCTTTTATTGCTATGGTCGATTTTCGTTAAACTTTTAAATTTTGAAACAAAAAATAGGTTTTTTCTACATTCGAGTGCATAGCATTAAAAGCCTTCACCCAATCATATTTTCGTATGAAAACAAAACTTCCGGCCCGGTTGCTTCTTTTCAAATTGACTTAGAACTTTTCAAAAAAGTTATGATTTTAAGTGGAGGCCCCTTTTGAAAAAATATTAAAAACCGTTAATCGATGATATCTCGATAACAATTCGACAGATTTTTATTTCATGTCGATTTTCGTGCTCAGCGGGCTAAAATACTTAAGCAACCAACTTGGTGAAATTGGGGGAAGAATAACATTAATTTTGGTTAGCAGTGACTGTTTTTCTTTGGTACAGAGTATACAAATATTAATACAGATTAATTCCTTTTATTTGCCATAAATCCATTAATATTAGTCGTAAAGAAATGTTAAGCCCCATTTTAGAAAGGTAAGTTTGCATAGAATACGTTAATATTAAAAAATTAAGTTTTTTAATATTTTAAAAGTTGCTTCAACTAGTTGTATGGCTGAGTAATGAGAAAAATGTTTTTTTCAACTTTAGGGCTCGTGAGCGACCTCTAAACATTCATCAATCTGCTTGAAACTTTATATTTTTTAGCTTTAAATCAAATCGAATGATTTTGGGCTATGAAAGCTAGAATTTGCGTCACAAAAATTTTTCCCATATACATGGGGGCCACCTTAATGTAAATGTTTTAAGACTATATTAATTAAAAACTTTGGTTTGTTTCGAGATGTTAGTAACATTTTTTGCTCACTTTAAAATGTTATTAAAATCCAACCCTACATCACTTGTTATTATTATTTAAGGAGAAATTTGATTGTTATTTATATTAAGGCAAATAAATCATTGCTCTAATTTAAAAAAAAAAAATTTGTATCACATACTTATCTAAAGTTTAGCACAATGTTGGATTGCAATATGAACACATTGATGTTCTTTAAGTTCTGGATGGATGGAGCAGCGCCAGGTGCAGGTTTGTCTAAAGGATGTAGTAGTTTATCAATACACTTCATCCTTCAACCTCTAGTACATATATGGTGGCGGATGAAAGCCACTACCAAAAGATTGATTTCTTTTTTTTTCTATTTGATGAATCTGCTTAATTTTTTTATTTTATAGATTGATCTTTAAATTTTAGGAAAATGGGTAACTGGGAAACTGAAACTAGAACTTGGATTGCCCGCCGCTATCACGCCCTGGAGTCAGTAGTTTCGTTTCAAAGAGAGTATAGACAGATGTACTATAAGGAGACTTTTTAACAATTTTGCCGAGCGGGGGACAGTCGAAAGCAGACCTTACCATAGAAAAACAATCCAAGAGTGTCGACAAGGAAATTATCAGCTCACATGCATCAACGAGCAGGGGTGCATTTAAATCAATTAAAGCCAATTAAGCTATTATTTTTAAAACCAATTAAGCTATCTATACATCTATACATATATATAAAAGTGAAAGTATGTTTGTTTGTTTGTATGTTTGTCCCTTATGGGCGTCTAAACCACAGTATGTTCATGTCGATCAGTAAAGTGTCATAGGCTATGTCTCATGTCAGTGAAAAGGTCCAAAAACCGCGAAATTCGCAAAATTATACCGTTCATCCGATTGCAATGAAAATTTGGGAATAATTGAATCCTTGCCAGGGAAGGTTTATAAGTTGAACAAGTAAGGGAGCTGCAGTCGAGTGCCCCGACTACAAAATACCCTGTTCCCTTGATTTCGTGTGTTTTTTCTTTACATACACACAAACTCACACATACACACACTCCAACATACCCACAAACGCATGGCATGCGGCCGCGCGCGATAACTGACAATGCAAAACCCCCTCTGAGAAACTCGCGTTCATACGGACAGACGGACAGACAGACAGACGGACAGACGGTCGGACAGACGGACATGGCTAAATCGACTCGGCTGTTGATGCTGATCAAGAATATATATACTTTATAGGGTCGCAAATGCTTCCTTTTACATACTTTGCACAACATACTTTACATACTTTTGCACAACTTCATTATCCCCCTTTTCCCATTTTCAATGGGAACAGGGTATAAAAAGGTCCAAAAACAGCGAAAATTGCTAAATTTACGATTTCGCTAAAGCTTTGAGAAATTGACCGACGCTTGCCCGGGAAGGTTTCCAAGTAGAAGAAAACGCAAAATTTGCAAAATGTTCGATTGTTATGGAGAATGTTTGGACGTGAAGGATTCTGATTTGAAGAAATGTGCGGGAAATAGTCCAAAAACCGCGAAAATTTAAAAACTATACCGTTCATCCGATTGCGATGAAATTTTGGTCAATGGTTAGACGCTTGGCCGCGAAGATTTCTAAGGTCCAAATATCGCGAAAAATGCAAAATAGCCTTATGAGTATTTATGAAAGCGCTTAGTGCTTATATTGCATTGCAGGAGGTGGTAAATGGAAGCTGCAGACTACACTGTCCAAAATATTGCGAAACTTGCATTTTTGGATTTGAGCCTGGATTATTGTGAAGATTTGATAGACGGTAATTGTAGATGGGTTTTTTTTTTTTTTTTGGTTTTAAAGAATACATTTATTGGTAACTAGCCTTCTGCTACCCTTTTTGGCCGCTTATACTAGTGTGATATTGTGTTTTATCAGTACTTGGCAGTGTCCATTTGGGCGTACCGGTAGTGTATAAGTGTTTTAATGTAGGTATAAGTGAGAAAGTGTGAGAATTTGGTGTAAATGGTGTCCTGCTAGAGTCGCCGTGAGTTCAGGTCCTTGGGTAAGACTCTCTTTAACCTTCTTCTTCTTAGGATGTATAAACAAAATATTCAAAAAAGTCACGAAATTTGCAAAATATTCATGAGTTTAGATTATAATGAAGATGGTTAAATAGAGAAAAAGATCGAACGGTCCAAAATGTTAATGGCGACTTGCAGCCAACACTAGCTTGAATACATTCGCTCTCATAAGGACCCGGGCGACGCCGGGTATTCAGCTAGTATTTAATAAAATTGAATGAGCTTTAACATGAATAGAAGAAAAATGAATTCTATATACTGAAAAAAGGTAGTTGAGTTGGGGCATGAAATAACGCCAGGTGAAACAAACCCCCCGGGCGTTATTTCACTTCTAAAAGTGAAATAAAGCCCGCGGGCCTTATTTCACTTTCAAAAGTGAAATAACGCCACTACTGAGTGTGAAATAAAGCTCGCGGGCATTATTTCACTTTCAGGAGTGAAATAACGCCCACGGGTGATATATTACTTTTTTTCTAAAAACTCATAGAATTTGACTGTCATAAAAAAGTAACTCATTAATTAAAGCTCAGCTGATTTCTTAGGATGCATCGACTTCCCACTGATCTTCATATCACAGAGAGAAAAATCCGTTTTTTCATTAATCTTCATATCACAGAGAGATAAATCCGTTATAAGTGTAACGAAATCATGAATTCTTGTGAACGAAAGTCTGCAATACCGTTTTTTTCTTAAATTGGTATTGTGTTGAATTGACAAAATTTTTTTTTTAAATAGCGCCTGCGCTACTTTGAATAGTAAGCCGCATAGCAATCAATGTTTCTAGTTCATTTTTTGTTGCAGTTTGTGCAGGTATAAGATCAATTATTGTGATCAATAGACATGGAACCATTAAGATTATATAGGTCTTTGAAATTTATAGAAGTAAACCTTAATGGCCATACTACTATTTGTATGTCCTGAACAATTGTTTAAATTCACCCACTTTAATTCGATCCTGAAAGTGTTAATAGTCAAAGTGACCAGATGACCTTAGTGTGGCAAACTTAATTGAAGGATATAAAGTTGTCTCGGATCTACGTAACGTAAGCGATTTCTTGCTTGACATTGAGTTTGAATGGGGGAAATAAAAGGTGTTGTGAGAAAAAAATGAAAAAAAAAAAAAAAGGGGGAAAGTTAACTTCGGCTCGGCCGAAGTTTTGTATACCCTTGCAGCTTCCATTGAAAACAAAACAGTTTTTCTAACTAAAACTTCTTTTTGGACCATACTTTTCTATGTGATCTATACTATATAGATTACTGATTTCGACCAAAATTGGTGAAATCATGGAAAAGCATAATACACTGTTCATTACGAAATTTGAAGGCGATCCCATTTAAAACAAATAAGTTTTTCTCACTAGAAATTCTTTTTCGACCGATCATTCATACTGCAGCTATATGCTATAGTAACCCGATTTTGATTAAACTTCGAAGAAATGTGTCCAAAATATATAAAATAAGTGTATGCCAATGATAAGGACGTTTTCATTAAAAACAAAAAAGTTTTGCTCACTAGAACTAGTTTTTCGACCGATCATTCCTATGGGAGCTATATGCTATAGTCATCCGATTTCGACCAAACTTTGTAGAATTATGCAAATGTATAAAAAATAAGTGTATGCCAATGATAAGGACGTTTTCCATTCCATTAAAAACAAAAAAGTTTTTCTCTTTGCCCGCGGGCCTTATTTCACTTTTCGAAGTGAAATAAGGCCCGCGGGCTTTAATCACCTGGCGTTATTTCATGCCCCCGTTGAGTTAATGTACTTAATGTTTTAGACACCCTATATTAAAAATTACTCTTGCCTTAGCAAATAGACGCTGATTTTTGTTCTAGAGCTAACATCGGCCAGCTAGTCAACCCAGAGCGCAATAACCACTATCAACATTCCTCCACCAAGAGGTAATTTTCAAAACGAAACTTTTAGACCAAACACAAAAGTTCAAAAACTAACATCTAACATCTTACGGACTAAGGCACACAATCGACGCATCGGTGACACCCTTTTTTTAACTAAATTTACTTGGCGTCCTTAAGAAAGGTAAGATGACCAATTTGAGTCGTTTAAACCCCTTTGTATAATATTTGTTTTTAATAAGACTTAAAAGATATTGCGTTCAATTGCGGTGGTGTTGGAGTGTGTGCGAGAATTCTAAGAACGTAAAGATCCAATATGCAAATGTGCTTGATGGTTTCCCGATATGTTAAATCTTTGTTGTGGTTGACCACTGTTAAGATTTCTGAGTAAACATATGTACATGCCAAGATTTCTTGTAAGCATTGTTTAAAGGGTTTGCTCGCTTTTATAAATACCAAGTTATTTTTTTTTTTTTTGTTTAATAGGGAATCCGTTAAGGTTTTTACAACAAACATTCCATCGAGACTACTGTTCTATACTATAAAAATAGAATCATTTGGATCTTTACGTTCTTAGAATTTTCAAGTTATAATTCGCATATACGTATTTGCTAACGTCTTGTTGGTATCAGCGCTTGGAACTCACTGATGAGATTCCTAGTCCATCGAAACATCTGTCTGAGTATCCAAAGCTGCCCATATGTACAAAATCTTTGTTGATTTCGTTGAATATAATCAATCCAATACTTTGAGGCGGCTAACAAGCACTTGACTAAAATCAAATTGGGTCGCTAAAACCCATATACATTATTTCTATTTAATCCCAAGCCAGAAAGTGCTTTGGGGGGTACATTAACAGACTCTTAAAATTTGAAAAATATTGATGTTGCATCGATGTTTTACTTCCAATACATCGAAAACATCGATGTCGCAAGTCTAAAGCCTCTCTTCGATCTTATAACCGCGAATTATATCCACACATCTGCAGGTTTCCTACCCTTGAATTGCTTTCACCAACAATCAAAATGCTTTCATTCTTCTCGGCTGCACAGATTTTGATCAGAGTGGTACCGTTGATCTCAACAAAGTAAACTATTTTGCAGTTAACTAGTTCTTTTCTGATGCCGTAAAGCATCCCTCCACTTGCTCTTCCTTTATTACAAGTACGGACGGCAGGAATCCATTTGAGACTGAATTCTCCAAGTTTTGCTTCTACCGCTGCCAATTCAGTTTGAAGAAGTCGAAGTACAAGGTGTGTTCAAAAAGTATCGCGAATTTTGAATTTTCGCGGGTTACGTATATTCGAATTTCGATTTTTTTGTGGCGTTATGTTGGTACTCATGTCTTCACTTATGCCGACAATCGGCCATTTTGAATGTTCATAATGTTGAAGTGATTTGGCACGTGTTTTGGATCGTCTTCGATTTTTACCTATTCAAAAAAATGGATCAAAGAACCTGTATCAAATTTTGTGTGAAAAACGAAATTAAGGGTGCATTCCGAATGTTGACTGTGGCATACGGAGAAGCTACCTTGGACCGAAGCAACGTTTATCGGTGGTACAAAAATGTTCTCGAAGCGAAGATGTGAACGACGAAGAGCGTGCCGGACGCCCGAGCCTTCAACAACAGACGAAAAATCAGAAGTGGAGAAAATGTTATTGGTCAATCGTCGAATCACCTTTAGAGAAGTTGTGAGGACCTAACAAGTTGGGTCATCGATTGTTACAAGATTGGCATGAGACGGGTGCCGCGAATCGTACCAAAAAACGACCAAAAACCGCAAACACAGGGGTAACCCGGAGACCCAAAGAGAGGGTACGGTGCGAATCTGGTTTTGTTTGCGTGGACAAAGCTCAACACCAGGAAGCGCGCACCCAAGCCGAAAGCGCGCCGGTGTGGGCAGTTTCCGTAGGGGCGTGGTGCGGTTCGCCACAGGAAGAACGGTCAAGGAAATTACGTTGCGAATTTGCGCGAAGCAACCAGAAACGCCCGGTTTGTGGAAGAACAAAATTGGCTTTGCACCACGTAACGCCCTGCAAGTGCTGTGCGCGACTTTTTGGCCAAAAACAACACAAAACCGCACCACCGTATTCCCAGACTGGCCCCGTGACTTTTTCTGTCCCTAAACTGAAGAGGCCCAGGGACGACGTTGCGCACGCTTGACGATATAAAGACGGCATCGAGGAGGAGCTGAACAAGATAAAAAATGATTTTTGAAGTGCTTCGAAGATAGCAAAACCGTTGGCACAAGTGTATAATATCTCATGGGGATTACTTGAAGGGGACAAAATAGATATTCAGAAAAATAAATAATTTTTTAAAAACACAAAATTCGCGATACTTTTTGAACACACCTCGTATATAAGTTTTTGGCGTGGCCTGACACATTATAACAGAAATTTAACAACTCGGTTATTGGAGCTAGTATTATTTTCGGGATATGGAGCTTGATTTTTTTTGAAATAATGTATATACTAACGTTTGTTGACTTACGATTATTATGATTATTATCTATGTGGTGAAATTTAGAATTTCTTTTTTTGGCAATTCTAGGCTTTCTTACTTTTTTGCTCTGGACTCGACTTTCTAGTATGCAGTAATTACCCTGAAGTTTTCGCCGAAAATGATTTTAAAGACTTGATCTGCTGGTTGATTTTCGCTCATGAGTTCCCCAACAAGATTCCAATAAAACCACTTGTTTTCTATTATGGTTATACGCTTTGTTGGGCTGATAGCCATAATTTCCTTTCTGAGTGTGAGCATCATTCTTTTCTGCTCTCGCCTTTTTTCCGTCAGATCCTTATCCACATAGATGGTTGTTCCTCGAAGCTGCTTTGTTTTTTTTTATGATGCTGCGAGTCGTTGATGTCGACGCAAATTCTACAAGGAGAGTCATCTTTCCGTCTCTCTCATATAATTTCTTCACCTTTTCTGTGGATGTCGGCGATGGCGTCTGTAGTTTTGTGTCGAGTAATTTCTTAACTGCCTCATAAGGGTAAATTGGCATTCATACCCCAAAAAATAAGATTTCTGCTCTTGTTGCTTTCTTCTATCTGAAGCAGCCGGTGTGTTTTTATTTCTTGCCGTGACCTCAACTCGTGCAATTCGGCTTCAAGCGCTTCATTCAGCTTTTCCACTTTATAATGCACTTCAGATACTTCAGCCTTGATGCTTTCAATATCTTCCTTGGTTGCCACCTTTTTAAATTTCACGTCCAGTAACGAGGACATTACGCTCATTAAGTCCGTAAGATTCATAGACGCAACAGTGTCGTTCGAGTGCTCCGTAGTGCGGTTTTGGCGTCATCATAATTGGAGTCGTAAGCTTCAACATAATTTTCTGGGCAGCTATTTAAAAAATGTCTGCTTCAAATTATTCTTCCTAAAAGTATGCTGTACTTTTCTCTTCGTAGTGTAAAAATCCAAATCTAGGGGGCGCACTAGTGCAAATTTCGATTTCGTTGCGAGCTTGTAGATGGGAAAGCCAATCCGTACTCCAACGTGTCCAGAATTGTCGCAACAGTCTTTGTGCTTCCAGAAAATGAGTGCTGAGTGGAACATCCTTTGGAGTGACATCCGGTGGAGTTAACAGGGAATCGACCATCAAAAAATGAGCGGGTGTTAACACCGATAGGTCATCCGGTTCACCGTTAAGAGGACATAAGGGCCTTGAGTTAAGGCAGTCTTCTATCTGTGTTAAAACTGTGGCAAGTTGCTCGTAAGTCATTCGGTGTCCTGAGAAGTTCGATAAAGATGAGTTTTGACTGCTTTGACGTTGGCTTCCCATAGTCCTCCAAAATTTGGACTGTGCGGAGGATTGAAGTGCCATTGAATTTGACGTGAGGCTAGATTGGGAAATACGATCTCTGATAGCTCCTTCTGAAAGGTTTTATGCCAGCTTTGAATTCCTTTGTCTGCTCCAACAAAGTTAGTGCCGCAATCACTATACATGTGCTGACAATATCCGTGTCGTGCGATAAATCGCTGCAAAGCCATGAGAAAATGCTCCGTGGATAATCCTGTAACAGCTTCGCCTTTGTAGCCAGGCAGATAAAAACAATATGCAATATACGCCTTGTAGCTTGTGTGTCCACGGAACCTGGATGCTCGAATTTCAAAGGCTCCAGTGTAGTCCCTTCCAGTGGCAATAAAGGCAAGTTTGGGAGGTTTAGGAAAATCTGCCATTAATTGGGTACTTGTTTTAGGTCGATGTCGAAAACATTGTACGCATTTTCGCAGGATGCGCTTGACGTCTTGCTTTCCATTGATAATCCAGAACTCGTGTCGAATTGTGGCCAATGTCAGTTTTATGCCACCATGCAATGTGATAAGATGTGCATTTCGAACCACGAGATCGGTAAAATGATGCATATGTGGTAGAATCATTGGGCGTGTTCACCAGCACACACCAATCATCTAACATAAATCAACAATCACAAAAAAAGTGTTTGGCTGCTGGTGAACGGTTTTTGATAGAACAAAACTATCGATATTTTTTTTTTGGCGGACGTTTTGAATTTTTGACTGCAATTAAAAAAAAAACATTTTAAATAGGGCTGTCATCAATAACGCCGTCGATAAAACGTACGGCGTCAAAGTTATCGGCATTCTTAATTGGCAACTTGGAAGCTGTATTACTTTGACAAGTGATTTTTGCAGCGTAACGAAATGGACACCAAATGTAAGTCAATTTAATAATTAAAATGGAATACGTTTCAAATATAAATGATAACATTTCAGCATTTGATAAAAAGTGGACAGCCGCAACAACGAAATTGCTGTTGTCGCTTTACGCTGAGAAGAAGGAAGACTTCCGCGACCCCAAAAAAAAAAAACAAAACTATTTGGCGGGAAATCATGGCTGTAATGGAAGCGAGTGGAGTGAGTGGCCTGACCGAACAACAAATGGACCGGAAGATTCGGAACATGAAAGTGACGTACGACAACATAAAAAAAAAGAATAGGAGCACTGGTGAAGGAGTGACATCGTGGGAGCATTTCGCCGATATGGACGCCCTCTTCAGTGGCGACTTGGCTGTCTCTGGCTGTCCCACATTGGCCACACTTCTGAGCGAAGACGAGAACGCCTTGCAGATGCTTTCCTTTGAGGAGTTCCGTGCGGCCAGGCTTCAAGAATCAACTGAGGGGCCTTCTTGCAGCTCCATGAAAACCTCGGAGGAAAGCTCTCTTCCAACCGATTTGGATGAGATGCAGAGCACGAGCACAGGAAGGCGCAAGCGACGAGCAGGTGCCCAGAGAGATCTGTATCACCAAAAGAAGCAGGCCATTGAAGCCGACTGTGCCCGCACTGATGAGCTGCGTAAGGTGCGAGCTACATTGGAGGAGAGCAACAAAATACAGGCTCAGAGCAATCAGATTCAGCTGGCTCGCAATGAATTGCTGAAAGAACTAATTGTAAAATTAAATAGCTCTAAGTCCACATAAGTCAAACACTACTTTTATTTGCATTGAAGTAAAAAAAAGTTCATCCAATAAATTTTAAAGCATATTTTTAATAGAGTCTCGTTTTTGGGAAGCCTCTGGTGGAATTCTCGCACTTGTTCTTTCTGAAGGTGGCTCTTGTTCTTCCTCCCTTTCTTCGACTCCTGTCCAGTGCTCGTTTTCACTCCCATCGCCCTCCAACAGAATGAAGTTGTGTAACATGCAACAAGCCATGATAATGTAGTTGCCAAAAGTGGGCGAGCTCACATCCAGATATTTAAGACGGCGAAATTTCCCTCTTAATAGACCAAAAGCTCGTTCGACCACTGCTCTAATGGCGGAGAATTTGATATTGTATCTGATTTGAGAAACACTAAAATGCCCATTGTCCCTATATGGCGTAAGTAAATAAATACTTAAAGGGTAGGCTGAGTCTCCAATTAAATGTCTTTCTTTCAAAATAAACGGTTCTGCTTCGTTAGAAAGTTTGGCAAATAATGGGCTTGACTTGAACACCCGAGCGTCGTGCATTCTGCCTGGCTGACCCACAAATATGTCAATGAATCGAGCTGAGCAGTCGCATACACCTTGCAAAATGATTGAGTGCACTTGCTTCCGGTTATAAAAGTCATACGCATTGCCAACAGGTTGCTTAATTTGAATATGACAGCCGTCAATAGCACCAATAACTCCTGGTATCCCCATAGACCTTTCTTCCAAAATTGCAGCTGTTTTCAGCTGCTGTAAATTTGTTGGCCATTTGATGTATGTCGTCGCAAGCCCGGCCAGAATGTACACAACGAACTCGAATATCCGATGGCCAGAGCTTTTTGGTATGTCGAAACGGTCACCCACTGATAAGAAGGACTCCTGTTTGGCCAACATCCAAACTACAAAAAGCAGTTTTTTTTCCAAAGGTACGTTGGCGATTGGCTCATCCATGGCCACCGCTTTGGTAGCAACTACTCCAAGAAGAGTCTGGAAATGTAAGTTCGAATTAATAAATGTTTTGATTCGCAATGAGGTAAGCGTACATACTTCAAACGATGCACGGGACATTCTGAAATGATCCTTGAATTCGTCCATTCTGTAATGTTGCACTGTCACTTCGAAGAACAGTTGGGAGCGTACCCGGGGCAGCTTCTTTTTGAAGAGGTGACTTTCCAAGCTTTGCTCCTCCTCCGCAACCAGCAGGGCTTTCAGAGCCTTGCACGAAATTCCTTGAACTACTTGCGAGTCCATGCCGTCTGATAATTCATTTATTAAAAACAAACTCGATTCCATGTTCATTTTGTTTTATTTTTCACAAAATTAATTCTTTGTTTACTGCTGTCAACTGTTTGCTATCGATAACAATCACAAATCAAGTCAATCTAACAAAGAAATATTTTGATGGATTGACATCTAACACAAGCACGAAAATTAGCAATCATGATTGTACATCACGGCCGTTTACCAGCACAATCTAACAAAATTAGTCGATTTTTTGTTATTGATTTATGCTGGTGAACACGCCCATTGTGTTTCGTTGATCAACAGAAAGATGGTTAGCATTTCATAATCGACCACGAACTTGAATTATTTGTTTGTCGTCCAGAAATGGTGATAATTGACAAAGCTTATGCCTGCTTGGTAAGGTTTTGTTGGCATTTAAAATCGAAATTTCAGCGTTGAATATCTCTTTCTGGACAATACGTACGATTTCACTCAGGACGCTTTGTCGTTCGTGCACCTGAAGAGGGCCGGTTAGACGTTGATTACATTTGGATCGAATGTTGTGTATAAACCGTAGTACGTTAGCCATGACTGATATTAGCTTGTGGTATGAAGAATAATTTTTGATGAAGGACTCCTGGACTTGAGAAATTTCAGCATTATGTAGCAACAATTTGGACGGTTTTTCTTCGATACTGCCCATGTCGATGTTCTGAATAGAACAATTGCTTGCTGGCCAAAGTGATTCTTGTTCGTGAAGCCATTGGGGACCTGACCACCATAGAGGATGAGTGGCCAACTCCTGTGGGGTGAGACCGCGCGTAGCAGAGTCAGCTGGGTTGTCAGCGGTAGGTACATGTCTCCACTGAGTAGGGACGCGATTGGAGACAAATGTTTGCCAGCGTGATGGATCGCCATTAATCCAAAAGAGCACAATTGTTGCATCTGACCAATAAAAGATCTTTAATGAATGTTGATGTGTGTGCAACTACTCACGGATCCATTTGGCCAACTTTACTGCAAGCAACGCACCAGAGAGTTCCACACGAGGAATTGTGATTGGTTTTGCTGGCGTTACTCTGCTGGGTGCAGCAAGAAGATGTGTGTGAATGATCCCATCAAATTGTTCTGCTCGAATGTATGCACATGTTGCATATGCTATGACCCATCGCAGAATACATGTAGCTGAAGTGATGAAAGATCCTGAAAGTCGAATCCCAGCCATCTGGGAACTTGGATGTTTTCGATGTGTGGTAGGTTATTCACAAAATCATGCCATCGATCGCTTAACGGAGGTGATAATGGTTCGTCCCATTCCAGCGTAGAGACGTTGCCATCATCGCGTTGAATTTGTATTTTCCACACGTCCTTAAGGATCGCTTTGGTTGTAGTGATGCTGGGAGCTATGAAGCCCAAAGGATCGATTTGGATGAATGACCGCTTTGTATGTCATCCACATACATCTCGTTTTTGAGTACTGCTTCGGCGAGTGGATATCTATCCCGTTCATCTTCTGCCAATTGTAGCATGATACGAATGGCTGAGTATGGGGCTGATGCTGTTCCGAATGTGACGGTGCTTAAGTAGTACTCAGCTAGCCGGTTTTGTTCATCACGCCAGAATATTCTTTGATATTGAGCGTCTTCTGGGTGCATGTCAATGCACCTGTAAATCCTTTGAATATCCGCTGCAAATACAAAACGGTGGAAGCGCCATTTAAGAACAACGCCTGCCAAATCATTTTGTAGAGCAGGACCTGTGCACAGTACATCGTTAAGTGATTTCCCATTTGATGTTTTGCAGGATGCATCATACACTACTCTCACTTTAGAGGATAAACTATCTTCCTTAAATACTGCGTGGTGTGGTAAGTTGCAGGAAGTACACGTGAGACCATCTTTTTTGTCAATAGAGCAATGTTGCGCTTCAGAAGTTGTTACTTTAGTAACTTGCCCTAGTTCAAAATACTCGTTAATGACATCTGTATAACGCTTATGTAACTCTGGCTGCCTTAGGAACTTGCGTTCAAGCATTGTGAAGCGGTTAAGTGCAATTTGGCGTGATCTGCCTAATACCTGTTTGGGGTCAAACGATCGTTTAAACGGTAGGCGAACCATATACTTGCCTTTCGGTTGGCGTGTGTGAGTACGTTGAAAATGTTCCTCACACCATTGTTCTTCCGGTGTAAGCTGTTTTGTGGAGCTTAATTGATCCATTTCAAAGAATTTTTGAACCAAATTCTAGAGGTGGGTGTGATGGCTGTGAATGGTTACAGTATGCGAGTGTGTGGCCGAGACTTGACCAAAGACGATCCAGCCGAGCTGCGTTCGTTGTGCAATTGGTTGATCTTTTCTTCCTCGACGAAGAAGATCAATTCTGTTTGATTTAAAGAACTTGGGATCGGCAGGTTCTAATCCTTGTAGATGATGACAATTATGCACATCGATTGATTGTTTAGGTAGATGGGATGTGAGTGTATTAAGTACAAACGCAGCATCGATGCTTGTACAAAATTGTGGATTGGTACACGAACTTAATGAGAGCTCCGTCGTGTACTTGCATCTACTTATTGACAATTCACCCACTCCAGCTATTTCTGCTGAAATAGGATGGCGCTTTAGACCAAGCGCTTGAACGGTGCGTTCCGTAATTAGAGTGCCTTCGGAGCCAGAGTCCACAAGAGCACGGACCACTGCGGATTGGCCAGTTTGGTAGTTGTGAAGTCTGACGAGGGCTGTGGCCAGAAGCATAGTATAAGGTATGCGATTTGTTGCCACTGCGGAAGTGAATTGAGCAGTGTGTGTTCGCACAGATGAGTCGGTAGCTGCAGACTGTGAGAGATCACTCGAACGATAGCTATGGAGTTGCGCTGTGTGGGTTCCTACAGATGAGACTGGAGCTGCTGGCTGTATAGGATCACTGGAACGTGAGCTATGGTTCGAACTAAGAGTTTGGTGAGAATGCTCCGGAGGACCATTAGCAAAGGGTGTATTGTTTGGAAAGTGTAAAAGCGAATGGTTCCTTTGACCGCACTGAAAGCAATTCCTGCTGCTGGGGCATTTCGCAAGGCTGTGCGAGATGCTAAGACAATTGAGAAATGCCCTAGCATGATCGGCGACAGCTTTCCGTGCGAAGCAATCTTTGGCCAAGAAGTCGAGCGTGCAGCGAATGGGGTTAGCAGTTCCAGTCGTGGTGTGGAAACTGTGTCCCTTGAAAGGTGTGTTGCCTGAGGACTTGTGGTTGTGCCGTTGAGAGGCAGGTTGCGGAACAGATGGCAGCGTTGTTGTAGATAAGCACCGATTTTCGATCACGTCAATGCTTATGAGACGGTTGTTGAAGAAGGATTCCAATTCAGCAAAGGCAGGAATGCTGACAGAGCTGCCAAGGAAGTGCTCCCATGCCTGAAGGGTAGTGGTTGGAAGTTTTGTAACAAGGTGATGCACAATCCAATGATCGCAAGTTTTGATGGCGATATTGAGGAGCTTCAGAGCGTTGATACAAACATTTGACACGTTCAGCATATGTTTAAGGTCAAAGGAACGCTCTTTGGTTAACTGTGACAAATCATAAAGGGTGTTCATGTGACCATAAACTGCACTCTGAGATTATTGTAGCGTCGGACAATGAGATTCCAAGCTGTCTCATAGTTACATCCAGTGAGGGTCATTTGCTGAACGTCTATATCGCGATCTGCAGGCAAAGCTTGCTTCAGGAAATGAAATCTTTGGATGTCGGACAGAGTCTTGTTGTCGTGAATGAGCTGAACAAAGGCATCATAGAATGCAGGCCAGTCCACAAATTTGCCAGAATATGTTGGTATGGGCAGCTTGGGTAGCTGCACAGAAGATGGCGTTGCTATATTAGTGGGCTCTTCTGGAGGCGTAGATGGAGATGATTTCTTAGTGGTATTTTCTGGAGGCGTAGGTGAAGATGATTCCTCTGCTGGTACCTGCGGAAAAGTCCTTTCATATGCCTCTGCTATAGTGCATGCAATTTTTGTGTAGTCCTCGTCAAACTGAAAGGCTACCTCGTTAGATATGTATGAATGAAAACTTGGGCATTTGAGTATTATCAGCTGTTTATGATTTTTATTAAATTCAACTAACAGGTCTTCTAATTGACGCAAACGCTGCTGAAAATAGGGCTTAGTTTTTCGTTCTATGCTGTTCTTTTGACAGTTTCGATACATATTTTTTAGTCTGCCACCCATATCTGTCTGAAGAGCAGAAAGGCCATCGATCTGAGGGTCGTACTGAACTGGAGCAGAATCACTTGGCTGTTGATCTTTGATAGATGGCATCTTTAACTCGTTGTGTGAAAAATTGAGCCGTGAAATGCACTCACTTTGATCGCAACAAATATACGCACAATAAACACTCACCTTCTCACTCAACCGTGATGATGTTCCCTGACTGCGCTCGCTGCAAAGCCACTTCTCATTTGAAGCTGCTTCCACTCAGTTGGGCTGATGTTCCAGGCTCGACGCGTTGACTGAGAAGCCAGTTTTCACTCAAAGCTGCTGTCCAGAGTGAAAAAGTGCCGTTGGTTAGTGTTTGCGATTTCTTCTTTGTGCTGCTTGATGTAACGGAGACTTGCCGTTTGCTTGTTGGGTTACGTGCAGCGCGTCTGGTATGATTTATATGAATATAAATATTTAGGATGTTTGTAATTGAATTTGCACTTGAAATTGAATGATTTGTAATAGTCGGTATTGAAGGGTCCCCTCATGGGCCACCAAAAATGTTGTGAAACTTGCCTCCTGGCAGTTTCAATGATGAGCAAAATTCTGCTCGGGGGACTTTTCCTTCAATTTGAATAAATTGGCCAAACGATGTATGTGACTAATTACAACTTTAATTTCAATTTATTAAACATGTGCAAATTAATATTAAGAATTACAAAAAATAGAAAAAAATATGAAAGGGCAAAACGATCGCGACCAGCACGCAACTGCACTCGATTCGCAGTCTTGGGGTTGTCGCTTTAAGTCTTGAAAACCGTATAGTACGTATGTAGAATAAATAGTAATTGTGACTTTTTGCTTTTCTGGTTGCCATAACACGTATCACCGTAGTCCATAAAAAAGCTTCGGCAATATTGTGAGGAGTAACTCCTCATAGTGAAAGAGCGAGAGATCGATCTGTGGATAGTTGGAGTGCAAGGGCAGTGGCCTGAGAGGCAAAGGCCTTGCTTCTAACGGAACCGTAGCGAGAGGACGGCGGCGGGCGGGGATTGGCTGAGAGGCGCAAAACCAACGGGACAGAATGTTCTCGACGGCTGCAAGCAGACAGTTTGTGTTGCTAGGCAGCGCGAAAGCAAAGGAAGTCCCGTTACGGCGACAGCAGCGATGGAGCAGCAGCAGCGGAAGGCCCCGGTCGAGAGACAGCAGCAGAGGCAAATGAAGCCAGGCAGGCCCCGTTTGAAACACATAACGGTGTCTGGGATCACGCAGGCCCTTCTTGGAGCAGCGGAACGGGGCCTGCGGAGCAGCTATAAGAGGAGCGGCTGCCCAGAAGACGGGACAGTTGGTGATGTACGAGTGCGCGGAGCGGCAGTTTTTTTTGTGAACCTAAGTGCGAGTGAACGGTAACCGAGAAGGCAGAGTGACGGAAGCTTGCGGGAAGTCGAAGCGATTGGCTCGACGGTAATTTGTAGAGCGAAATTCCTGCGGGGTCGAGGCGATTTGCACGACGAAGGCGGACGTGGCACTAGGAACTGAGCGAGTACTTCGAATTCGGTACGGGAGCAAGCGCGAACGGGCGAACGGTCATATTAAGAACTGAAGTGTATGAAGAATTGTGAAGTTAGCCTAAGGCTTAGTACTAAGCGATTTACACCAACCCAAATATAGACTTAAGTACATTAAAATCGTTGTCTTTTTATTTCTGGCAATTCCTCAAAATAAATTTGTTGAAGCGATCCCCTAGCACCCCTGAGCTACGCCCAGCTGCAAAGGTTCGTTTCAATATTGCAGGCTCTCTCTCAAGTAAGAGGTGAGGGAGAGCCAATTGCTTCCGTTCAGCAGAGCGTGTGCTTTCTGGCACGACAGCATTGGCAGCACCCTAAGATCTTTTAGTATGGGGTATCGGCCAAGAAAGCGTTCAGTGTCCTCTCTTTCTAGTATTGCAAAGGGTGCAATAGCTGGGCGAGGTCATCTTGAAAATAGTTCCTAGACGAAAGGTTGTACTCCAGTTGACTGTATGTGATGGGAGACCTTGCGCTTCTGTTTCGAAACTGGCCCTCTCCCTACGGTCAATACTTCATAGAAGTTGGTTTTCCCAAGCGCTCCATGTGTTGTAGTCGTTCAGGTTGCATTCGATGTTGTGTTCTTCTGCCATGGATTCGCAGTGCGGATAAACTGCGTTTTGGTCTCAAATAGATATGTTGTGACGATTCTTAGGAGATGAGTGGACGGCATTCGCATGGTCTTGGCTATATTAGTCGACTATATTAGTCGAAGTGTAATTTCATGGTATACTGTAACATGGTAGGTAGTCCTGTTTCGAGGTGTATTGCATAGTTGGGGGAATTCTGGGGTAGGTGGAACACTCATTTGATATAAAACGGAAGGAGTTTTTCTACGTCTTCAAATTGACTAAAGCCTCAAACCTGACCAGAGTAGCACATAATTGCTCTTGCGGTGGCTGTAAATAGGGTGTATTAGTTGCTTACGTTATCTTTTCTAAGCAGCTCTTTCCATGTTGAGTTTTTGCTTAAAGCCTAGTACGGAGAACGCCAAACTGTTTGTGCGCACTAAAAAAAAAAAATAGTGTGCTTAAACGCATCCTATCGATTCACCTACATCGACATTGGAGCTTATGGAAGTGAGGGAGACATAAATGTCTTCTCCCACTCTAAGTTTGGCAAGGCCATTCTGTCTGGCAGTCTGGAGTTTCCAGAAGACAACTTGCTCAACGGAAGAATACCCCAATCTTCATTCTTGGAGATGATGCATTTCCGCTGCATAAGCGCATCATGAAGCCGTATGGGGCTCGAAACCTGACCCAAGAAGAGCGTGTCTTTAAATACCGCCTCAGTAGAGCTCGCCGATGTATTGAGAATACATTCGGTATTCGTAGTGCCAGGTGGATGGCTGTACAAAGCAATATGCTGTGTCAGCCGGAAAGAGCCCAAAAAATTGTAACAGCATGTTGATTGATGCGAATAAATCCAAGGGAGTATGCGAAGTCTAGAGATTTGGAAACACCCCAAAGCAACGCATGTACCCCTCTTCAAGGTTTCCGTGGTCGTTTGCAAGACTACCCGAAATATGTTCCGAATTCGGTTAAGGAGTGTGTAAACTCTCCAGGTGGATCTGTACCGTGGCAATACGAATCTGCTTTTCTAATTTCCTAATTCAAAAAATTTATGCCATTATTATAAAATATACAAAATTATTTCAAGACATTTTCATCCTCGTTGCCCGGGGCAAGCAACAACTCAGTTACAGCTCTTTAAACATTGCGGGCTGCTGCTGGAGTCATCCTATTGAGCAAACTGTCCCAAAACTGTAGGGTGGGCAGGTTTGCCAAGGGCAGCTGAATGGGAGCAGCGATTCTCTACAACTGCAAGTTTCTGAGACTCTCTTGGTTCCTCCGATCTGGGGTGTTTCGCTCCGTTTTCCTGCCAAAAATGATCAATTAGAAACGGTTGGTTTGGTCATAAAATAAGCGTTACTTACATACGAATATGAAACGCTGTTTCCGTTCCCAACAAGCTTATCGCCCTCGAGCAATATATCACTATTTGTGGTGCCCTGGGCTTGTTGCATGACATCCTCAAAATCAAAGACCGCGCTGCCGTCTTCGGTGTCTATCAGTGTGGGAGTGCTGTGCTGCAAGACGCATCATTCGGGTCAAACGAAGAGCTGAAAGTTCTGCAAAAATGAAATATAATTTTTTTTTAAATTATAACATGTAATTCAATATAGCTTACCTTTCCTGCAATGACATGTCTGACATAAACGACATATGTGCGGCTAACTCCCAGTCAACTTGGTCGCCCACTTGGGACCACTCCAACATGATGCCCCCCGCACTCCCACTTTTAGCGCGCTTGGCCGCAGATGCCTCGCGGTACCTATAGCTGTCGTGCAACGAAGCCCAAGCAGCTTTGCATTCACTTGCTGAAGGACAAATATCCATAATCTAATTATTATAAAACATATCTTCAATATTTATCTTGCCTTCTTTTTGAAGCTCCGCACCAATGGCTTCCCAGGCACTTTTAATGGCAAGTGCATCAAAGTGCTTCTTATTTGTTAGGTCCCAAATAAGCGGCTTTGCCTCTACGGCGTTTATTAAGGCGATCTTTTCTTCCTCATGGAAGCGCTTCAAGCCATTCTTACGCCCACTCTTTTTATTGGACATTTCCCTGATCTACCGACCGTCAAAATAAATAATTTTATTTAGTTTGGGCGCACAAACAAAACTCGAACAGCTGTTCAATAAAATCCACATGCGCAAAGTAGTTGGCAACGCGAGGACGTCAGTGTGGATTTAACAACCCCCCTGTTTGCTTGTCAGCATACTAGTCGCAAAATGATTTACGTCAAACATTTTGTGAGCGGATTTACAGTGTCATTTTTATATGAAGATTTTTGTTTGCGAGTCCTTTTTTGCGTTCTCCGTACTAGGCTTAAGGTGCTTGTGAAAAGTCATGCCAGGTGTTAAAGTCAGGCTCCATGTTGGCAATATTTATATAAGGCGTCAATCATTTGTTGCTTTTCTACGGGGATTTCTGCTAGTAATACCATGTCGTCGGAGTACATTATCACTTTTACGTGCTCTGAACCCAAATAAACGTCCCCTGGCAAAAATGACAAACCATTCCGATAGGTTGCTGCAGTCCCATACTGCTGTCTTGTTTAAATAATAAAGCCCATGTATTATTTTAATCATCTGTGTTGAGACTCCTATATTGTTCAGTTTTAAAAAGAGGCTTTGGATGTCCTCAGGTTCGAAAGCAGCTTCAAAGTCCACAAAGAAGGCTCACATCTTTTTTTCCTTTCCAGATAGGGCTTTGCAAAGGCAGTGAGCGTAAATATGCTGTCCACGGTAGAGTAACCTTCCCTAAATCCAGATTGATACTATCTTAATATTTCGTTCGCTTGTAAAGTAGTATCTTAGGCTGGGGTAGGACTCAGTCCGTCCAGGGCACTTTGCAGAAACATTTGTAAGTGCTGAGATCTCTAAGAGTTGAGTATGTGGTTCAAAATAGATGGGAGGATTGACCACAAAATGTTTTACCTACACAAAGTTTAAGTAAAGGGAACGTTCACTAAGAGATGGGCTTAAATTAGTGTAGTTCTACTCGGCTCACGCGGAAGCTATAGCGGTAAACGTTGAGTAGATGGGGTATCTACCCTGGATACCTACAACTAGCCCAGATTTCTTTGGACTGGCTGAGCGTAACCGGCTAGAAATAACTTGGGGCAAAAGGGTATGACCCTGTTCACCCAAAGATAACTAGAAACCGTCTGGCGAGAAAGCTGGGTGTAGGGTATAGACTCTGTTCCCCCGAAACCGGCTAGAAATAACTTGGGGCAAAGCCTCTCAAAAACTGCCGTTCGGATTCGGCGTTAAACTGTAGGTCCTTTTCTCTTGTGCTAAAATTAGAAGCGCACAAGCCAAGAGATTGAGAGAGGCTCGGCTTTGGCCCCTCGGGGCTGTTATCATCTTGTGACAAGCCGATTTTACTTTTTACTTTTAGAAAATGGAACAGGGATCTCGGGCAAGAGAAGAGGGAACGTGACAGTTATGTATATCTTGTGGGCTGGTGAAGAAAATCACAGAGAGACACTGGTGGCAGACGATCTGAGCGGGCGCGAGTTAGCAAGAATGTACGCACGTGTTGAAACTGTTATGTTGGGAGGTTTTTTTCCTTTAATATTTTTTTCAATGTTTTTATTAGTTTGACAAAAGTGGCCTACGCCGCACTCCACTACTCGTTCGTTACTATGTAAGCTCGTGGCCCTGACCTTTTTTTACCCCTTAATTCCTCCGAAACACGCTTTTGAAAACTCGTCCAGGACTTCGCCGCTGGCCGGCGTCAATCTTTTCCCAGGGTAGGTACTGGGGATTCGGTCTGGTGGTCTATGACGGGGGGCGCCTGTTGCTGGGTGGTGCAGGTTGTGCTTCGCAGGTCTGTTGCTTTTGCTGTCGCTGTTCTCCGTGGCCACGTGTGTGTCCACCGCTGCGTCGTCAATATTCTCTTATGCACTCGCATTGAACTTCACGTCCGCACTCGGTGGGTCCCAGAACTCAATTGAATAGCTTGGCCGCCATTTCCTAAAAACTTGCTGCTGAATCCCACGATCGTTGATGTCACTTTCTGTCTCTCTCACTTTCATGTATTTCAGCCCATTTGGGCAGTGTGCCCGTATTCTGGGTCGGGCGGTTGGCGCGCTCAGGGCTGGTGAGCAAAGTCTGTTCTTTGGAACTAGTTCTATAATTAATTTATTACCATAAACTTTTAAAACATGTGACCCTCCTCCGGCGGGTGGACTTGGGAACACCGCGATTTCCAATGGTTGTGGTGGTGGTGGCGAGTGCGGTGTATCCATGGTTGAGGATGCGGTGCCAAGGTTCGCGAAGCTAGGTTCGGTTGGCCCGATTTGCGCGGGTGGGAAACCATCGGCCTGAAGTAGTTCAGTGAGCTCCGCTGGTGGTGTCGTCGTACCCAGCACCACGTCGTAGGATACGGGGGGCGAGTTGTTCGGGTTTGCCCGCATGGACGCAGTGGAATTGCCATCGGAATCGTCCGGTGGAACTGGGGGGAATACCTCTGTTGAAATCACCCAACGGTTTGGCGCTGGCTCCTCGGATGATAACATCGAGTCCGTGTCGGGTACTGGGGCCATTTCCTCTAGCCACACTTCGTCTGGTGCGCTTGCCGCTACTTCCATTGGCACAGTTTTGGCCATCCGACAGCAATGAGCGCCCCGAGCTACCACATCCGGTATCTCGTAGACCTCGCGAGTCGGAGGTGTCGTTGTCGGAAGATTAAGAACGGAGGGTGGATTCTCGCGCTCCCAGTTGGCGACGATCTGGTCCATGATGGTGACGATGTTCGCAAGTCTGCGCTCTGTTTCGCTAGCCGGTGGGCGTCCGCGTGGGTCCTTGGGGTTTGCCTTAGCTAGGGGTACAATGTATGAGCAATGGTTATTATGACCTACCTGTCGCTTAAAGTTCCCTAGGAGTGCGGCTTACAATATACAAGAAAATACTTATAGCTACGTTAACAAATGGTTTTTCATGAACACGATTTGGGGCTGTAAGAGAAACCAACCATGAGTTTTCCCCGACGGGAGCGGGGACGTTGGGAAGGCGCACCAACCAGCAAGTGGCCCCCGCAGACTCGAAGGTATTCGGCAATCCCTACACCCCTCTTGCCTGTTAGGATCGCTGTCTGGTTAGGGTCCTCTCAGGCTGGTCCTCGCTGGTGTCGTCTGGTCGAGCTGCCTGGCTGGTCTCTGGCTCTGGGATTAATAAAGGGGTTTCCTCTTCGGTTGCTAACTCATCCGCGTGGAAGTCTTTGAGGTCGGATAAACATGCGGTGCGTCGCTGTCTTCCTTCTAGGCTCTGGATTCGCACTATATTCGGGGAAAGAAATTTAATTATTTTATAGGGACCTTGGAATTTTGGGGCAAGTTTGGCTGCGAAGCCCCCGGCAGCGTTATACAAATGGTGTTACATAAGCAGCACCAAGGATCCGATGGTGGGTCTCTATTCGCGACGCCTGAGATTATAGTAGCGTCTTTGGGTTTCAGTGACTTTCTGAATGTTTGTGCGTGCTACTTCGAAGACTTCCCTCATTTGCTCGGCTCGCTTCTCTGGAGTGATAGGTTGTTTTCCCAGTACCGGCGTAACTTCATCATATAAAGCCCCAGGCAGCCTTGGTTCTCGTTCTTGCATTAAAAACGCAGGACTAAAGACAGTGGTGTCAGAACGCTGCTATTGATGGCCAACGTGATCTCAGGCAAAATTTCGTCCCTCGTCCTTTTCTGCCCATCAAGAAACTGTGAGATCATCGTTTTTATGGTCCGGTTTGCACGTTCTGTGGGATTTTGCTGCGGGTTGAGGGAGGCAGTATGTTGCAAGTCCATTCCAGCCTGTTTGCAGAAGCGTCAAAAGGAACGACTGGTAAATTGTGACCCACCAACAAAGGTTTGTGGCACCCCAAAGTGACTGAGGACTCGCGAAAAGAACGTTTTAAATGTGCTGTCGTATCTTTGCGCAGCGGTATTAATGCGACCCATTTGCTAAAACAGTCGAAGAAAACCAAAAGGAATGTAGCCATGTTTAGAACGCGAAAGGGGCCAATAAAATCTGCGCAAAGGACACTCAACGGTTCGTGTACCTGCCTCGTAAACATTCTTTCGGCTGGTTTCGCTTGGTTGACTTTGAACTTCTGGCATACGGGGCACTTTCGAGCATATCTTGCAACATACCGGTACAGTCCAGGCCAATGGTAGCGTTGCCTAACTCTACTTGCTATTTTCCTTATTCCGAGATGGCCCGCCGTTGGATGATCATGACACTCTGAGAGTAGTCTGGGACGATATTCCTTGGCCACACACAACTTCCATGGAATGAAGTCTTCTTCTTCAGCATGATTTCCAAGGCGCTTCGACTTCTCTTGCGCTTCGTGGGGCTTCAAACGGCTGACGGGATAGAGCTTCTGCTAAAACTATTAGCTTTCCTCTGCAATAATGAATATCAAACTAGTATTGCTGTAATTCAAGCGCCCAGCGTGCTATTCTTCCGGTTGGGTTCTCGATAGAATTGACCCTTCTAAATAGCATCGGAGCTTTCGTATCGCCCACACAATAGCCAGACACTCCTTTTCAGTGGTGGAGTAATTTTCTTCAGCTTTTATTAGACGCCGACAGGCATAAGCAATCGCGCGCTCCTCCCACTGGATTTTCTGCGTCAGCACCGCACCCAGGCCGGAATCGCTCGCGTCCGTTTGCAAACAGAATCTCTCGTTGAAGTCAGGACAAGCCAGAATAGGTGCTGTGGTCAGTCGATCTTTCAATTCTTCGAATGCTTCTTGCTGTTCCGTACCCCACACCCACTTGCGGCCCTTCTTAAGAAGCAATGACATCGGTTGGACTACGCTGGCAATGTTGGGGACAAATCTACGGTACCAGGAAGCGATCCCTATACAACGCTGTCTGGGTCAGTGTGTACGCCTCGCTCGCTTATTACATGACCTAAGTACTTCAGGCTTCGTTTGAAAAAACTACATATATCTCGGTTAAGACGCAGCTTAGCCCTTCGTAATCTCTTGAAAACCCTGCGCAGATTATCTGCATGCTCCTGGAGATTCGAACCGATGACGATGATATCAACCAGGTACGCAAAAGCATGATGCTCCATATCATGGCCTATCACCCCATCCAGTGCACGATGGAAGGTTGCTGGTGCAAAGTGAAGGCCGAAAGGCATCACTTTCCAGTGAAACAAGCCTCTGACCGGTACCGTGAATGCCGTGTACTCGCGACTAGCCTTTGCCGAGGGAATTTGCCAGTAGCCACTTTTTAGATCGAACGTCGAAATGAACTTTGCGTTGCGTAGCCTCTCAAGAATATGATTAATACGTGGCAAAGGGTAGGCATCCGGTATAAATTTCGCGTTGAGTATCCGATAATCCATGCACATTCGCATGTCACCCGTCTTTTTCCCCATTAGGATAATAGGCACTATGAGGGCTGTGAGACGGTTCAATGGGACCTTCCCTAAGTAAATCATCTACTTGCTCGTTAATTACTTTTTGCATGGTAGAAATGATAAATAGAAACCGTCTGGAGAGAAAGCTTGGTGTAGGATATAGACTCTGTTCACCCGAAACCGGCTAGATATAACTTGGGACAAAAGCTGAGTGTAGGGTATCGACCCTGTTCACTCGAAGTCACTAGGATTCCTGGGAAAAGAAAATTGGGTGTAGGGTATCGACCCTGTTCACCCAAAGACAACTAGAAACCGTCTTGGAAAAAAAAACTGGAGTACAGGATGGGTGTATGCACTTGGGGGCAAAAGCTGAGTGTAGAAAAAAGAAAAGGGATCTCGGGCAAGAGAAGAGGGCATGTATATCCTGTGGGCTGGTGAAGAAAAGCTCTTTAATTAGACACTTTGATACCCCATAACATGGAACACGGGAGTGGGAGCTGTAGGGTATATACACTGTGCATGTGAGACACTGATGGCAGACGATCTGAGCGGGCGCGAGTTAGCAAGAATGTTATGAAACTGTTATGTTGGGAGGTTTTTTTCTTTAAGTTTTTTTTCAATGTTTTTTAGTTTGACAAAAGTGGCCTACGCCGCACTCCACTACTCGATCGTTACTATGTAAGCTCGTGGCCCTGACCGTTCACCCCTTAATTCCTAAGAAACATGCTTTTGAAAACTCGTCCAGGACTCCGCCGCTGGCCGTCGTCAATCTATTCCCAGGGTAGGTACTGGGGATCTGGTCTGGTGGTCTATGACGTGGGGCGCCGGCGTCTGTTGCTGGGTGGTGCAGGTTGTGCTTCGCTGGCCTGCGGAGCTGGGTGTGTCCTCCTGGTGGAATGTCGCTCGGGACAGAGGCGAGTGGCGGGCATTAGTGGCAGCGGCAGAGACCGTAGAACGGTTGTGATGATTTTATTATCATCGATGCCAAAGAAGAAGAAGTAACACGTACTTCTGTGTTTTTATTTGACCTCGAGCCAACTTTAGTTTTAATTGTATGAATTATTTAGTATTAATATATTTAATACAATTAATTTTGTGGGAAGCTTCAATTTGCACGTCGACTTCGATAGACGATAGAAGACAGATTATTTGATTAACCTATTTTCTTCTCTTCTATCCAAGAAAAATAAAAGGGTCCCATGAGTTTATTGGTTAACATGGCTTAAGCAAAAAATCATGGTTTTTTACAGATTTCTTTAGGAGGGCCCTCCGGTATTTTCATGAACTATTTTTTTTCATGTAAAAAATGTCCATATTCATGTTATAGAAAAAATCTCCCGATGGCTCCGGCCCTTAATTCGCGGAAAAATTTTTTTATAGTAGTTGTAATAGAAAAAAAGTAGTAAAAAAATTTTTTATTTATTTATATTGTTTTACAGTGCAATTTTTTTTCATGACATATAAAAATTAAAAAAATATTTTCTTCCTCAAATTAAGGGCCGGAGCCATCGGGAGATTTTTTCTATAATATGAATATGAACTTTCTATACATGAAAAAAAAATAGTTCATGAAAATTTCGGTGGGCCCTCTTTAAGGAAACGGTAAATAACCATGCATTTTCGCGAAACCCATGTTAAACTCATGGGACTCTTTTATTTTTTCTTGGATAGAAGAGATGAAAATAAAATAATCACAATTTATGCCGCTGAAATCGGATGTACCGTTATTAAACTACAATTTTTTAAAGATTAATATTCTTCGTCGTTTATCTCGCGAGCTGTTAGTGGTGGGGAAGTCAAAAAAAAGGATTATACTCTCGAATTGTAGATCTCTAAAGCGGGGATAGAAATTTTGGTTTTTGACATAAAAAAATCGGCTGGCTGAGTTCACATGACCCATAAGTAATTTTCAAAATGAATTCAAATTCACCTTTTCCTTTGAACACGCCTTGTATATATCAACATCAACAGCAGAGTCGATTTAGCCATGTCCGTCTATTCGTACAGATTTTAGAGATAGTAAGAAATAGGATTGATATGTATGGGATGTAGTAGGCTGAGGTCAAACAGATGAAATAAAAAGTATTATACACAGACGTGTCTTACTGAATATTACATTGGCGACGAGGATAAATCAAATATATCTTCATTATATGGAAGTAGAAGTATCTGAAATAATAAAGGTTGAATGAGGATAAGAGCCAGGACCTGAGATGAATAAAATTGGCAAGAATTATTGACAGGAAATAAATTTGCATGTTAGAGTCATGAAGCTTTAAGTTGTGTTGAGAAGTCGTTGGAAAATGTTGCAATTAAAAAGTTGCTTGCGAATTTTGCAGTAAAAAAGTTGCCTGCGTGTTTTGAAAAAGTCACTTTCTCATTTCGCAGTAAAGATGTTGCCTGCTTGTTCTGATTAAATCGCAATTGAAAAACCTCTTGCGCATTCCGGAGTAAAAAGGTTGCCTGCTTTGTTCTGATCAAGTCGTAAAAGTAAAAGATTTTAAAGTCGCAATTTAAGTGTCGTTTGCGCATTTTTGCACTAAATAAGTTGCTTGTTTTGAAAAACTTGCAATGGAAAAGTGGTTTGCCCATTTCGCAGTAAAGAAGTTGCCTGCATATTCTGACCAAGTCGCAATTGAAAAAATCTTGCGCATTCCGCGGTAAATAAGTTGCTTGCTTTATTCTGATCAAGTCGCTTTTGCATACTTCAGTAAAAAAGTTGCCTGCATGTTTTCAAAGTCGCAATTTAGATGTCGCCTGCGCATTTTTGCAGTAAAAAAGTTGCCTTTATGTTTTTAAAAAGTCGGAATTAAAAGTTCGCAGTAAAAAGGTTGCCTGCTTGATTTGAGAAACTACTTGAAAAATAAAATACCTCTCTCAATGGCTCGTTTTGAATATATGCAATGATATAAACGGATGTAAGCAGATTAATGGTGTAATGCTTTTTTATTAGGTAAAATTCGAAATGGTGACGGGCCAGCTCAGTTTGATTTCACGGACGATGGCGGTTGTGCCACGGAGCTAAAGTCCTGGCTGCGTGGATTTGAAATGTACACCCAAGCGATTAAGATAAAAGGAAGGGATAAACTAAATTGGACTTAGCATTATTCAGGACCAAAATACAATCGGTGTTCTATTCTTTTTCTAATGACGACGGAGTTGACCAAACTCATCAAGGTCCATGGAAAGGTGGATATGATTTTGAAAAGGATTTTTAAGAAGAAGCAATTGCAAGCCTTAATTCGTCTTTTGAGCCTAAAGCTAGGTATGGAGAACGCAAAAAAGGACTCGCAAAAAAAATCTCGATACAAAAATGACACAGTAAAACCGCTCACAAATCGATTTTCGGTTGCAGATTAACGACGCGTACGCTGACACGCAAACTTGCGGGTGGTAAAATCCACAAGAGCGTCGCGGCGTTGCCAACCTCTCTGCGTGTGGATTTTATTTGTTTGTGCTCCCAAACCAATTAAATTTATTTATTTCCTCCCACAGAGGAACACAATCTAGCTTCAATGAATGAGTGTACAGAACTAATGTATTCAGAGAGCTTAAGATAAACAAGAGCCAGTGCTGTGTTAAATTAACAGAGTTCAAATATAGAGAGAGAAATTATGTGTATGTGTGAGCTTAGCATATGGATAGTCACAGTGCAAGTGATGATTATGTTTGGCAATTCAATATGTAACCAAAAGGCAGAGTAAGTTTAAAGCAAACGCATTAAGTTGTTTAGATTAAATGACAAAATATGAGAGTTCGACCGAACATCCCGGTCTCCCTTGAAAGGTCCCTCTTTCAAGAAACAGGTAATACAGCAAGCTTATGTACTGGACGACAGCATACTCCAGATGACGTGCGAATGTGTGCTAGAGGTGTAGAGGTTGGAGATTGTCTTCTTGGATGATTACCATTGTTCCAGCAGCGAGACTCGGAGACATTGAAGTAAACTTTGACCTGGCTCGGACCTCGTTGACATATTCTGCAGACCACCTACGCCAGAATTGTGGCTTGACAGCTGTGCTCTGAATGTAGCGTTCCAGGTTGGAGATGTCTTTGGTGTTCACCACACGCTCAGGCAAGGCTCGCGGAACATCTCTAGCTAGAAAGGGCCCAGCAGTGAGAGCACTTAAGTCGTTGGGATCTGTTGACAGCGGCGACAGAGCACGTGAGTTCAGTACAGCCTCTATCTCAGCGACAGCAGTATTTAGCTCCTCGAAGGAAATTGTTCATCAGTGTTCGCACCAAGAGACCCTTTGCGCTCTTGACTGCAGCTTCCCAGAGCCCGCCAAAGTGTGGCACAATAAATTTGTGATACTGGTCTCCGGCGAGCAACCATGCGTTTTAAGCCCTCCATAAGGTTGTTTATTGATATATCTGAAACCATACCTGTTAAATAATGAATTTTAATTGTAGTCATTATTAATTAGCTTATTTTTGTTTAAAAGTTGAATTAATGATTAAATTGCGATTATTTTCGGTTTCACACAATTATTTAATGATTACGATTACAAATAATCAAGAATAATGGAAAATTACCATAAGTTATTAAAAATAATTAAAAATAATGGAAAATAATGGAAAAAATTCACTCACAAATTCTCGATTTGCTACCACTTCAAGAGCTAACAAGATCCAAACACAGATGCAAATGGCAAAAAACTAATTGAGTTGTGCGAATCATTTAGTCTAACAATTTTAAATGGGAGGTCAAGGAGCGATCCAGAAGGCAGCTTTACATTTCTACGAGGTCAGGCAACGTCAACTATCGATTACTGCCTAATTAGCGGATCCTGGCATCACTTTGTAACGGATATGCACATTCAAAATGAGATCTACTCCGACCACATGCCCCTAATAGTGAGCATTGAAGCGTCCGCAATGACGCAAGCGCAAAGAGAAGAACAGCTATTACCGAAGCTAAAGTGGAAGGACAGGTGCGCCCAGAGGTATGCAAGGGAGCTAGATAAAAATCTGATCATGGCTATTGATCAAGAAACCCCAGCAACGATTGCAACTCTTACTGATTGCATTATTCAATCGGGCCAGTTCATGCAGTACCGTGCAAGTGAAGCTCAAGTTAGGCATCACCCTTGGTTTGGAAATGAATGCGCAGAAGCAAGGCAGAAGACCATGTTCCTTCTTCGGCAGGTGCAAAAATCCGGCACACAAGCAACCAAGGAAGCCTACCACGTTGCACAAAAGGAGTATAAGACTTTGTGCAAGCGCACGCAACAAAATTACCATTTGCAACTGGAAATTATGTTGAATCAAGTAAAGGACAGCAAGGCACTTTGGACACTTTTGAGGCAAGTAAACGGAACCACAGCCAGGAGACCGATCTGCGTAGATGCAAACAGACTAGCGACGTACTTTAGGGGTCTACTTTACACGGATGCTCCATTAACACAACACTGCTTTGCCATGCCATATACCACATCACTGGAACTGGACCTCGAAATTGATATCTCCGAAGTAGAAGGGGCAATAAAGCGCAGTAAATCTAAAAAAGCACCTGGAGAAGACAGAGTCCCAGCCGAGTTCCTGCAAAACGCTACACCTTTTTTGGTAACACACCTTGCAGCCGCATACAACAAGATCTACGAGACAGCAGATGCTCCAGACAGCTTTAGGAAAAACATAATATTCCCAATTTTTAAAAAAAGGAAATGATAGCTTGCCAGAAAACTACTGGGGCATTTCATTTTTAAATGAGATTATGAAAATATTTGTGTCAATACTGCTCCGCCGCCTGACGAACTGGGTTAACACGTACGGCATTTTAAGCGAGTATCAATCTGGATTTAGGGAAGGTTATTCTACTGTGGACAGCATATATACGCTTACTGCCTTGGCCAAGCATTATCTGGAAAGGAGAAAAAAGATGTACATCTTCTTTGTTGACTTTAAAGCTGCTTTCGACACAGTGGACAGACAAAGCCTCTATTTGAAACTAAGCAATATTGGAGTCTCAACAAAGATGATAAAAATGATACGAAGCCTATATCACTTCAACAAGACAGCAGTGTGGGACGGCAATAACCTATCAGAATGGTTTGAGTCCAACATGGGAGTAAAACAGGGATGTCTTCTGAGTCCCCTTCTTTTCGCGTTGTATGTAGATGACATAACGTCATGTCTGCCAGGAGGCGTTTACCTGGGATCAGAGCACATAAAAGTGTTAATGTACGCCGACGACATGGTACTACTAGCGGAGAGCCCTATAGTAATGCAACAAATGATAGACGCCTTATTTGAATACTGCCAAAAGTGGAGCCTACGAGTAAACTGCGCAAAATCAAAAGTTATGGTCATTCGAGATAGTAGAGGCCGCCGAGCTATAGCAGATGCATGGAAATTAAACGGAACGAATCTTGAAGTGGTCAGCGAATATCGATACCTGGGAGTGACTCTTACCCCACGCATGACGTTTCATAAGCACCTCAATCAAAAACTTAGCGACTCCAAAATTGCAATAAACTCGACTTGGAAAGAGCTGCTTAGGAAAAGGAACGTCAGCCACAGCACCAAATATGCCCTATTTGTAGCCACTGCAAGAGCAATTATGTGCTATTCTGCTCAAGTGTGGGGCGTTGATCAATTTGAAGACGTAGAAAAGCTTCTCCGTTTTTTTGTCAAACGAGTGTTCCACCTACCTCAGTACTCCCCCAACTATGCAATACATTTAGAAACAGGACTTCCCACCATGTCACAGTATACAATGCAAATTCATTTTGACTACGTAACCAAAACCATGCGAATGCCCCCCACTCGTCTTCCAAGAGTTGTTACAACGTACCTGCTAGAGACCAAAACGCAGTTTTTCCGCACTTGGGAATCCATGGCACTGGAACACAACATCGAATGCAATCTGAGCGATTACAACACATGGAGCGTTTGGCAAGGTCAGCTTCTACGAAGTATTGACAACAGAGAGAGGGCCAGTTTCGAAGCAGAAGCTAGAGCTAGTCAGTCCCGCATCACTTACAGCCAACTGCAGTATAACCTTTCGACTAGGAACTACTTCCAAGATGACATCGAAGCAGCAGCCATATCCGTTATTTTCCGAGCGAGAACAGAACTGATGAACCTAAACTACACCCCGTATAGTACCACGCCCAGCCAGTGCACACTCTGCAATACCGGAGAGAGAGAGGACACTGAACACTTTCTTGCCCGCTGCCCCATACTGAAAGAACTTAGCGTTCTGCACTTGGGAAAATCAACACTGTCGCGCCAGGAGTCACACGCACTGCTCAACGGAAGCAATTGGCGCTCCCTTACTGCCTACTTGCGGGAAAGCCTCCAATATCGCCGAAGCTTCCATATGGACTACGGCGATACGTGATCTGGAAACCAGGAAAGCATAGTCACATTTGCTAGGCTAACGGCGAACTGCCACAGCCCCTATTTTATTATCTATTCAACTTCCTTTTTTTGTTAAATTGTTAAACTACAGAATAAGTTTTCTTTATACTACTTTATAAAAAAAAAACAAAAAATTGAAAATAGGAAATAAATAATACTACTGCTACTACTACTACTACTAATGGAAAATAATCGCTCTAATATTTTCCAATAATTTCCAGTATTTCGACTATTTGAGACTATTTTGAGAGAAACTAATTATTTTCAACATCACATTTAATAACAACAATGTTTCTGTACGAGATTTGCTTACAGCATGTTAACAAGAACGTACATGTTTTCACATTAAATTAAACACAAACATTAAACATATTCAGGGTTTGCCTTCATTAAAACTAATTTTTCGAATGAAAAATCAGACAATGATTGGCGCCTAGGGCTGTTTATAATACCAGCAAATGAAAACAATGTTTCTTTACAAAAGTGCAAAGCTTTTGCAGCCACCCGCGCACTTAATGAAAAAAGAGTATAATGGTTGTGTACAAAAGCGAAAGTAAGCATCTCTGGCCCCATAATATATATATATTCTTGATCTATCTGTCCATCTGAAAGAACACATCGATCTTGGAGACTAGCACTTCACACAAAATATTGAAAATCTGTGACAACTTATCATTTATCGAAATCGGTTGAGAAACAGCATAGATATCGAACACTGAAGTTAAGTCCCGGAATACACAAAACATGACTAAACTGTATAATTATAAGTTCAGGGTATATTCTAGTCGGGAACTAGAGCTGCGACTGTGGTTTACGAACCTTGCGACAGACTGACGCACAAGCTGAGAGTATGATCGCGAACGAATACATACATGCTTGCATTGAAAATAGGCAAAACACAACAAGTCGCACAAATTGCACAAGTAAAAATACCCTGTGTCCAAATATTCAGTTCTAGTCCATGAAATCACAAGTATATAGTTTCATGAAAAAGATAATGTACTATGTATGTGTTTGTAATTTAAGGCATATATCTTGCGTTTAGTTGTTTATTAACGTAAAGTTAACTTAAGCTATGCTACCCTCCCGCGTTACGCAGCAGCAATATATGTACATGAACTGCTCTTCCCACAAGCAATGCAAAATACATTGATGGTGAGTAAATCTGTCTGTTTGTTTGAATTTGTAACAAATTTCAATCTTTTTTCTTTTGCAGATGATGAAAACGCCAGTACATCTTCTCAAGATGAACTACGCACGACACAACGGTCTTTAATTTGCCATCAGCTCTTCAGCTATTTGAGTGATAATGCTAGCTCGGAAGATATATGGCTAAAATAGGGCATTTTAAAAGAAGTGTCTATTGCTTTCAACACGCCTTTAACATCTTCGGCTCCTGTAGAGCGTCTGTTTTCATTTGCTGGTATTATAAACAGCCCTAGGCGCCAATCATTGTCTGATTTTTCATTCGAAAAATTAGTTTTAATGAAGGCAAACCCTGAATATGTTTAATGTTTGTGTTTAATTTAATGTGAAAACATGTACGTTCTTGTTAACATGCTGTAAGCAAATCTCGTACAGAAACATTGTTGTTATTAAATGTGATGTTGAAAATAATTAGTTTCTCTCAAAATAGTCTCAAATAGTCGAAATACTGGAAATTATTGGAAAATATTAGAGCGATTATTTTCCATTAGTAGTAGTAGTAGTATTATTTATTTTCTATTTTCAATTTTTTGTTTTTTTTATAAAGTAGTATAAAGAAACTTATTCTGTAGTTTAACAATTTAACAAAAAAGGAAGTTGAATAGATAATAAAATAGGGGCTGTGGCAGTTCGCCGTTAGCCTAGCAAATGTGACTATGCTTTCCTGGTTTCCAGATCACGTATCGCCGTAGTCCATATGGAAGCTTCGGCGATATTGGAGGCTTTCCCGCAAGTAGGCAGTAAGGGAGCGCCAATTGCTTCCGTTGAGCAGTGCGTGTGACTCCTGGCGCGACAGTGTTGATTTTCCCAAGTGCAGAACGCTAAGTTCTTTCAGTATGGGGCAGCGGGCAAGAAAGTGTTCAGTGTCCTCTCTCTCTCCGGTATTGCAGAGTGTGCACTGGCTGGGCGTGGTACTATACGGGGTGTAGTTTAGGTTCATCAGTTCTGTTCTCGCTCGGAAAATAACGGATATGGCTGCTGCTTCGATGTCATCTTGGAAGTAGTTCCTAGTCGAAAGGTTATACTGCAGTTGGCTGTAAGTGATGCGGGACTGACTAGCTCTAGCTTCTGCTTCGAAACTGGCCCTCTCTCTGTTGTCAATACTTCGTAGAAGCTGACCTTGCCAAACGCTCCATGTGTTGTAATCGCTCAGATTGCATTCGATGTTGTGTTCGAGTGCCATGGATTCCCAAGTGCGGAAAAACTGCGTTTTGGTCTCTAGCAGGTACGTTGTAACAACTCTTGGAAGACGAGTGGGGGGCATTCGCATGATTTTGGTTACGTAGTCAAAATGAATTTGCATTGTATACTGTGACATGGTGGGAAGTCCTGTTTCTAAATGTATTGCATAGTTGGGGGAGTACTGAGGTAGGTGGAACACTCGTTTGACAAAAAAACGGAGAAGCTTTTCTACGTCTTCAAATTGATCAACGCCCCACACTTGAGCAGAATAGCACATAATTGCTCTTGCAGTGGCTACAAATAGGGCATATTTGGTGCTGTGGCTGACGTTCCTTTTCCTAAGCAGCTCTTTCCAAGTCGAGTTTATTGCAATTTTGGAGTCGCTAAGTTTTTGATTGAGGTGCTTATGAAACGTCATGCGTGGGGTAAGAGTCACTCCCAGGTATCGATATTCGCTGACCACTTCAAGATTCGTTCCGTTTAATTTCCATGCATCTGCTATAGCTCGGCGGCCTCTACTATCTGGAATGACCATAACTTTTTATTTTGCGCAGTTTACTCGTAGGCTCCACTTTTGGCAGTATTCAAATAAGGCGTCTATCATTTGTTGCATTACTATAGGGCTCTCCGCTAGTAGTACCATGTCGTCGGCGTACATTAACACTTTTATGTGCTCTGATCCCAGGTAAACGCCTCCTGGCAGACATGACGTTATGTCATCTACATACAACACGAAAAGAAGGGGACTCAGAAGACATCCCTGTTTTACTCCCATGTTGGACTCAAACCATTCTGATACGTTATTGCCGTCCCACACTGCTGTCTTGTTGAAGTGATATAGGCTTCGTATCATTTTTATCATCTTTGTTGAGACTCCAATATTGCTTTGTTTCAAATAGAGGCTTTGTCTGTCCACTGTGTCGAAAGCAGCTTTAAAGTCAACAAAGAAGATGTACATCTTTTTTCTCCTTTCCAGATAATGCTTGGCCAAGGCAGTAAGCGTATATATGCTGTCCACAGTAGAATAACCTTCCCTAAATCCAGATTGATACTCGCTTAAAATGCCGTACGTGTTAACCCAGTTCGTCAGGCGGCGGAGCAGTATTGACACAAATATTTTCATAATCTCATTTAAAAATGAAATGCCCCAGTAGTTTTCTGGCAAGCTATCATTTCCTTTTTTAAAAATTGGGAATATTATGTTTTTCCTAAAGCTGTCTGGAGCATCTGCTGTCTCGTAGATCTTGTTGTATGCGGCTGCAAGGTGTGTTACCAAAAAAGGTGTAGCGTTTTGCAGGAACTCGGCTGGGACTCTGTCTTCTCCAGGTGCTTTTTTAGATTTACTGCGCTTTATTGCCCCTTCTACTTCGGAGATATCAATTTCGAGGTCCAGTTCCAGTGATGTGGTATATGGCATGGCAAAGCAGTGTTGTGTTAATGGAGCATCCGTGTAAAGTAGACCCCTAAAGTACGTCGCTAGTCTGTTTGCATCTACGCAGATCGGTCTCCTGGCTGTGGTTCCGTTTACTTGCCTCAAAAGTGTCCAAAGTGCCTTGCTGTCCTTTACTTGATTCAACATAATTTCCAGTTGCAAATGGTAATTTTGATGCGTGCGCTTGCACAAAGTCTTATACTCCTTTTGTGCAACGTGGTAGGTTTCCTTGGTTGCTTGTGTGCCGGATTTTTGCACCTGCCGAAAAAGGAACATGGTCTTCTGCCTTGCTTCTGCGCATTCATTTCCAAACCAAGGCTGATGCCTAACTTAAGCTTCACTTGCACGGTACTGCATGAACTGGCCCGATTGAATAATGCAATCAGTAAGAGTTGCAATCGTTGCTGGGGTTTCTTGATCAATAGCCATGATCAGATTTTTATCTAGCTCCCTTGCATACCTCTGGGCGCACCTGTCCTTCCACTTTAGCTTCGGTAATAGCTGTTCTTCTCTTTGCGCTTGCGTCATTGCGGACGCTTCAATGCTCACTATTAGGGGCATGTGGTCGGAGAAGATCTCATTTTGTATGTGCATATCCGTTACAAAGTGATGCCAGGATCCGCTAATTAGGCAGTAATCGATAGTTGACGTTGCCTGACCTCGTAGAAATGTAAAGCTGCCTTCTGGATCGCTCCTTGACCTCCCATTTAAAATTGTTAGACTAAATGATTCGCACAACTCAATTAGTTTTTTGCCATTTGCATCTGTGTTTGGATCTTGTGTAGCTCTTGAAGTGGTAGCAAATCGAGAATTTGTGAGTGAATTTTTTCCATTATTTTCCATTATTTTTAATTATTTTTAATAACTTATGGTAATTTTCCATTATTCTTGATTATTTGTAATCGTAATCATTAAATAATTGTGTGAAACCGAAAATAATCGCAATTTAATCATTAATTCAACTTTTAAACAAAAATAATCTAATTAATAATGACTACAATTAAAATTCATTATTTAACAGCTATGGTTTCAGATATATCAATAAACAACCTTATGGAGGGCTTAAAACGCATGGTTGCTCGCCGGAGACCAGTATCACAAATTTATTGTGATAACGCCACAAATTTTGTTGGGGCATCCATCAAATTAACCGAGCTGAATAACTTAATGCTTAAATCTGCAACCCAAGATGCCATTCAATCGTATTGTTCATCCGAACAAATAACTTTTCGTTTTATCCCACACAGGGCACCACACTTTGGCGGGCTCTGGGAAGCCGCAGTCAAGAGCGCAAAGGGTCTCTTGGTGCGAACACTGATGAACAATCGAATTACCTTCGAGGAGCTAAATACTGCTGTCGCTGAGATAGAGGCTGTACTGAACTCACGTGCTCTGTCGCCGCTGTCAACAGATCCCAACGACTTAAGTGCTCTCACTGCTGGGCCCTTTCTAGCTAGAGATGCTCCGCGAGCCTTGCCTGAGCGTGTGGTGAACACCAAAGACATCTCCAACCTGGAACGCTACATTCAGATCACAGCTGTCAAGCCACAATTCTGGCGTAGGTGGTCTGCAGAATATGTCAACGAGGTCCGAGCCAGGTCAAAGTTTACTTCAATGTCTCCGAGTCTCGCTGCTGGAACAATGGTAATCATCCAAGAAGACAATCTCCAACCTCTACACCTCTAGCACACATTCGCACGTCATCTGGAGTATGCTGTCGTCCAGTACATAAGCTTGCTGTATTACCTGTTTCTTGAAAGAGGGACCTTTCAAGGGAGACCGGGATGTTCGGTCGAACTCTCATATTTTGTCATTTAATCTAAACAACTTAATGCGTTTGCTTTGAACTTACTCTGCCTTTTGGTTACATATTGAATTGCCAAACATAATCATCACTTGCACTGTGACTATCCATATGCTAAGCTCACACATACACATAATTTCTCTCTCTATATTTCAACTCTGTTAATTTAACACAGCACTGGCTCTTGTTTATCTTAAGCTCTCTGAATACATTAGTTCTGTACACTCATTCATTGAAGCTAGATTGTGTTCCTCTGTGGGAGGAAATAAATAAATTTAATTGGTTTGGGAGCACAAACAAATAAAATCCACACGCAGAGAGGTTGGCAACGCCGCGACGCTCTTGTGGATTTTACCACCCGCAAGTTTGCGTGTCAGCGTACGCGTCGTTAATCTGCAACCGAAAATCGATTTGTGAGCGGTTTTACTGTGTCATTTTTGTATCGAGATTTTTTTTGCGAGTCCTTTTTGCGTTCTCCATACCTAGCTTTAGGCTCAAAAGACGAATTAAGGCTTGCAATTGCTTCTTCTTAAAAATCCTTTTCAAAATCATATCCACCTTTCCATGGACCTTGATGAGTTTGGTCAACTCCGTCGTCATTAGAAAAAGAATAGAACACCGATTGTATTTTGGTCCTGAATAATGCTAAGTCCAATTTAGTTTATCCCTTCCTTTTATCTTAATCGCTTGGGTGTACATTTCAAATCCACGCAGCCAGGACTTTAGCTCCGTGGCACAACCGCCATCGTCCGTGAAATCAAACTGAGCTGGCCCGTCACCATTTCGAATTTTACCTAATAAAAAAAGCATTACACCATTAATCTGCTTACATCCGTTTATATCATTGCATATATTCAAAACGAGCCATTGAGAGAGGTATTTTATTTTTCAAGTAGTTTCTCAAATCAAGCAGGCAACCTTTTTACTGCGAACTTTTAATTCCGACTTTTTAAAAACATAAAAGGCAACTTTTTTACTGCAAAAATGCGCAGGCGACATTTAAATTGCGACTTTGAAAACATGCAGGCAACTTTTTTACTGAAGTATGCAAAAGCGACTTGATCAGAATAAAGCAAGCAACTTATTTACCGCGGAATGCGCAAGATTTGACAATCTTTTGGTAGAATTTTCGAGTCTCACTCCTTCCGAACAGCACTTCGACTTCCTCCCTCATGCGCTTTTCCTGCTCGTTTTTCTTCCTTCTGAAAAGGCGCTTCTCCTCTCTCCTTTTCTACCGGTATCGCTCCCTAACAGACCACGTTGCTCCCGACTGCCTGTAGGCAGCGTCTTTCTCACTCATCATCGTACCATGACTATTTTTGGGAGCTTTCGGCAAATCCGAGAATCTCCTTGGCAGCTGTACTCATAGAGTGTGAAATATGCTTCCACCGTTCGTCAATACCAGGAGGGTCAGGTGGGGTTTCCCTGAGCAGCTGGGTGAGTTTTGCTGAGTAGGCTTCGGATGTCCGTTGTGATTGCAGCTTCTCAACGTTCAGCTTTCGGCGTGTGTTAGACTGTGCGGCATGTGCCACTCTGAGCCGTGTGCTTACTTTGGCTGCAACAAGGTAGTGATCCAAGTCAACATTGGCTCCTCGGAGCGCACGTACGTCAGAACACTCGATGAGTGCAATCCGTTTATCACAACGTGATCAATCTGGTTTCGTTTTGATTGACGATCAGGGGACTTTCAGGTCGCCTTGTGGTCGTCGCGGTGTTCAAATCTGGTACTACTAACGACTATGTTCCGGCCCGAAGCGATGTCTATTAGCCTCTCTCCCTTATCAGAGGTTTTTTCGTGCAGGCCAAATCGGCCGATAGTCGGGCGATAAGCTTCTTCTTTCCCGATTTTTGCGTTAAAGTCGCCTAGCACGATCTTGATGTCGTGATCGGGGCAGCGCTCATATAGGTCTTCTAGGCGCTCTTAGAATTCGACTTTTTCCCAATCGTTCTTTCCTTCTGTCGGGGCGTGCGCACAGATAAGACTAATATTAAAATATTTTTCCTTAAGTCTGAGTGCGGCAAATCGCTTGTCAACTGGTGTAAAGCTGATGACAGAGCGGCACAGTCTTTTGTTGACAGCAAATCCGAAACCAAACTCGTGCTTCGAATCGTGTCCACAGTAGTAAATCTCCCCTGGTTCTGTGGTTTCGGATGTTATCACCTAACACCCCTGTCCAGTCCATTGCATTTCCTGAAATGCGGTAACGCCCGACGAATATTTGTCCCAGGGTAGGATCGCCGCTCACTTTAGCCCGCAGCTTTGCGGATGCATCGCTCTGTTACCAGGGGTTACCACGCGGAGGTATGAATCGACTTGATACGCAGTAAGCTACATACGCCCCCATAACCACAGGAGAGTTCCTGTCTTCCGAAGAAGCCCAGAGAGCAGTTGGATGTCCACAATTTCGGCTTGTAGACAAGAGCGATAAGCAGAAATTAATGACAGAGAGTTGAGTGATGATGGGCACCTTTTCCATAAGTCTTGAAGTGATTGCGGTAAGGACTCATCCAAAGCAAGATTTTGCAACCGAGCTTTGGTATAATGATTTTGAGACAATGATGTGCGGTGCCAGCAATCCGAGAGGGTCGAACAGCGAGGAAGCAACTGAAAGAATGGTTCTTTTGGTTACTGTGGAGGACATATGTTTCGGCTTGAACACGAAGAGCAGCACGTCACGTCGTTGATCCCAAGTTATGCCAAGAGTGCTAGTGATGGCATCTTCATCCAGATTCAATTCGTAGTCTGATTCGTCTTCCATGAAGGCAGGATGATTAGAATGCTATTTAGTTAGTGGCATCAATCCACTACGAAGTATCTCGGTGACCTCCTGTTTGATGATCTGCAACGTGGTAAGATCGCCTGCTCCGCATAACATGTACCTCCGAGTGGCAGTTCCTCCTTGTGTAGATCTGCAATGTGCTGCAAACTCCGAACAGCGAACACATATTGATACTTTCGATCCTCAGGAATTATGAGTACTTTCCTGTACATTTTGTTTATGTCAGCTGTGAGAGCGTACAGTACCAACCGAAAGCGAAGCAGGAGGGTGTACAAATCATACTGCAGCGTTGGGCCTACAAGAAGTATCTCATTTAGTGAGTGTTGCGATGTTGTGGTACATGAGCCGTCGAAAACGACCCGCAATCTCGTTGATAGTGGGCTTTAAAACACAATGGTGAGGTATATAAATATGTCGTTCACATATCTTAGGATCAGTCACCAATGTCATGTGACCGAGATCCTCATATTCCTTCATATGAAGTTAATATTGCACTTTTATTTCATGCTGGCGATGGAGGCGCCTTTCAAGTGCCAAAAATCGCTGACGAGCAAAATCTCCTGAATTTCCTAGGCAGCTGGGATCCTTTTTGAACGGAACGGTTGTCCAATTGATGAGTCTCTTTTAAATACATTTCTTCACACATACGATGTTTTGGCTGAAGCGACTTCTTTGAATTATCTACGACCCACCCGTGCCGTGTCTTCTGTAAGACTGGCAAATTATTAAATTATCAAGCAAAAGATCAATGCTTCCAGCACGATGGAAGTGATCGTCTGCCAGTAGAGTATTCGCTGGCAAGTCCCACTCAGATGTGTCGATTTCCATAACGGGCGATGTGTGAAGTTATGCAGAACTGCAGCGTTACCTCAAATGGTGACTCCCGAGACTTGACTTGAGTTGTATTGCACGTGTCGATATTGATAGTTGACTCCCCGATACTGCGGATCTCTAAATTACTCTTATCTCATCGGAGAAGAAGACGTTGACGTCAGTCATAAAATTTACCTGCGAGCATAAATCGAGGAGCGCTCTGCCTTGTTTGTATGCTCCTGCTGTGGCCAGAATGATTTGTCCACCTGACGAATGACCACCCGAATGATTCATGTGCGAGTGTGTAGCTGCTCCTGAGGGTTCCGGAATTGATGACTACGGTTGCGTTGTTGATCCTTGCAAATACGACAACGATGGAAAAACTGACAATGACTTTCCAATACACTGGAGCACTGTGCTCAGTTGGGCAGAGAATGCAAATAAATAGCTTCGTTCCACTTTTTCCGAATTTGCTGATCACATTTTCCCATTATGATGTATATCAACATACCTTGTGCAATATCCAATACTGTGCCTAGGGATGACAGCGATAAATAGTCCCACTCATTTCCTTTTCTTTGGCCTTGTCAATCAGACCACGCAGCTGATTTCCAATAGGTTTCTCGACTAGTTGTAGGTTGAACCGCGACTCGACCGTCTCTAAAAATGTGACCGGCTGATAAAGGCGAGCAATGGCCATGGAATAGCCTGTTAGTCGTTGGTCACTTGAAATGCTTTAACAGCGTCTAAAGTAGTACCCTCTAGGCAGTTTAACAGGTGGTTTAACTTCTCTATGTTTGTCAACGTTTTTCACGGTCGATAATTTGTTTGAACCACGTTATAAAATTTTTGTATTCTGACCTCGTTCCATTAAACACAGGAAGGGTCAATCTGGGCAGAATTATGGGTGATATAGGACGAGGCGGGCTTGATAGGCTGATTGGTGAGCTATGTAGATCGTCTCCAAGTTGATCTAGGATGGATAATTTGATACTTACATCGAGGAGCGCTCTGCCTTGTTTGTATGCTCCTGCTGTGGCCAGAATGATTTGTCCACCTGACGAATGACCACCCGAATGATTCATGTGCGAGTGTGTAGCTGCTCCTGAGGGTTCCGGAATTGATGACTACGGTTGCGTTGTTGATCCTTGCAAATACGACAACGATGGAAAAACTGAAAATGACTTTCCAATACACTGGAGCACTGTGCTCAGTTGGGCAGAGAATGCAAATAAATAGCTTCGTTCCACTTTTTTCCGAATTTGCTGATCACATTTTCCCATTATGATGTATATCAACATACCTTGTGCAATATCCAATACTGTGCCTAGGGATGACAGCGATAAATAGTCCCACTCATTTCCTTTTCTTTGGCCTTGTCAATCAGACCACGCAGCTGATTTCCAATAGGTTTCTCGACTAGTTGTAGGTTGAACCGCGACTCGACCGTCTCTAAAAAATGTGACCGGCTGATAAAGGCGAGCAATGGCCATGGAATAGCCTGTTAGTCGTTGGTCACTTGAAATGCTTTAACAGCGTCTAAAGTAGTACCCTCTAGGCAGTTTAACAGGTGGTTTAACTTCTCTATGTTTGTCAACGTTTTTCACGGTCGATAATTTGTTTGAACCACGTTATAAAATTTTTGTATTCTGACCTCGTTCCATTAAACACAGGAAGGGTCAATCTGGGCAGAATTATGGGTGATATAGGACGAGGCGGGCTTGATAGGCTGATTGGTGAGCTATGTAGATCGTCTCCAAGTTGATCTAGGATGGATAATTTGATACTTACAAATGTATCATAAAGGTCCGCACGACCCGCGTCATTTGGATCTGCTCTTTCAATTTCAGTATGCACCGCTAACGCTTCTTTCAAATGGTTTTGCAACATATCCAAGTGCAATTGCAATTCGGCGATGGACAATTTATCTTCTTCTTATTTAGCCTGATATTTCTATCACAATCGTTTGACGGTCTCGGCCGCTGCTATTAATGCCCGCCACTCGCCTCTGTCTTGTGCGAGCAGGCACCAGTTGGTCAGTTCAAGCGCCTTTATGTCTTTCAGCACTTGTTTTTCCCAAGTAAGTTTCGGTCGACCTACACATCTTCCTTTCCCTAATTCGTTCGTCTTCCGCCTGTACCCTTTTTTTACTGGAGCTTCTTCATCCATACGAGTAACATGTCCAAGCCAGCGCAGCCGCTGTTGTTTTATGCGCTTGACTAGATCAGTGTCCCCATAGAGCTCATACAGTTCGTAGTTTATACGGGTGCGGAACTCATCGCCAACTTTTACAGGTCCATAAATTCTCCGAAGGACTTTCCTCTCGAGCACGTCGATCGCCTCCTCATCCACTGTTGTTAATGTTCATGCTTCTGCACCGTATTGCAGGACTGGGATAATAAGCGACTTGTAAAGCGCGATTTTCGTTTTTCGAGATAGGGCTCTGCTCTTGAACTCCTCACTAAGCCCATAGTATTTTTTTTTTTTTAAGCTTATTTTGTATTTATTGAATCTTCTCTTAGTGAGACTAACAATAATTTTTCAGATCTTAATCTAGAAGCTATTTTATAAACCATCCCCTGTTGGAGTTAGTTTGTGTTCTGCGGCCCTTCAAGTCAGTCGCTGGGTTGGTAGGTCATTTCTCCTGAGGCGCGAATACGTTGCTAGCATGGAAAGAGATTTTGCAAGTTGATTTGGGTGGGTGAGAAGCTTTTCAGAATATTGCAGGGTTTCCTATTGCGCATATTGCAGGGTTTCCTTTTTTAAGTATTGGGCAGAGAACACTTAGACTCCAATCTTCGGGCATACTCTCTTCGGACCAAATTCTGCATAGGAGTTAATGCATGCACCTTACCAGCTCCTCGCCGCCAGCCTTGAACAATTCAGCGGGCAGCTCATCGGCTCCAGCTGAGTTGTTATATTTTAGCCTTTTTATGGCTAACCAAGCTTCGTTATGGTCCGGTGGGTCTATTTCTATATCATCTATTGGTGGTTCCACAACTTCCAGAGTCGTCATTGTGTTCATCATCGCCTCCCAGCAGGTTGGAGAAATAGTTTCTCCATTTGTCTAGTACCTCCTTTGGATCTGTGACAAGATTTCCGGCTTCGTCCTTACATAGTGAGGCTCCGGGCTTAAAACCTTCGGCTAGTCGCCGAGCTTTTTGGTAGAATTTTCGAGTCTCACTCATGCCGAACAAGCTTTCGACTTCCTCACGCATACGCTTTTCCTGCTCATTCTTTTTCCTTCTGAAAAGGCGCTTCTCCTCTCTCCTTTTCTTCCGATATCGCTCCTTGACAGATCGCGTTGCTCCCGACTGCAAAATTCTTCCGTCTTTCTCTGCAGTAGCGCGGCGGCACTCATCGTCGTACCATGACTGTTTTTGGGAGTGCTCGGCATATCCGAGAGTCTCCTTGGCAGCCGTAATCATGGAGTGTGAAATATGTTTCCTCTGTTCACTTATACCTGAAGGGAAAGGTGAAATTTCCTTGAGCAAATGGGTGAGTTTTGCTGTGTAGGCTTCGGAGGTCCGTTGTAATTGCAGCTTCTCGACGTTCAGCTTTCGACGTGTACTAGAGCGTGCGGCATGTGCCACACTGAGCCGCGAGCGCACTTTGGCTGCAACAAGGTAGTGATCCGAGTCTATATTGGCTCCTCGGAAAGAACGAACGTTTAGCACACTAGATGAATGCCTTCCGTCTATCACAACGTGATCAATCTGGTTTTCCGTTTTATTATCAGGGGACCTCCAGGTCGCCATGTGGTTGTCGCGGTGTTTAAATCATGTGCTACTGACGACAATATTCCTGCCCGCAGCAAAATCTTTTAGCCTCTCTCCATTATCGTGCAGGCTAAATCGGACGATTGTCGGACTAAAAACGGCTTCGTTAAAGTCGCCTAGCACGATCTTGATGTCGTGATCAGGGCAGCGCTGGTATGTACGTTCCAGGCACTCATAGAATTCGTCTTTCGTCGCGGCGTCCTTGTCGTATGTTGGGGCGTGAGCACAGATAAGGCTAATTTTAAAATATTTGTCCCAGGGAAAGGATCGGCGCTCAAGTTAGCCAGCAGCTTTGCGGATGCATCGCTCTGTTACCAGGGGTTACCACGGGAAGGTGTGAGTCGACTTAAGACGCAGTAAGCCAGGATCGCGCTGGATTTGCCATGTTAAACCGGTCAGCAACTGTGTGCGGATCGTCAGCGCTTACGGTTATCCCTTACAGTCTGCCGGTTAACGAATATGCCGAAGCCGACGGCTGTCTGAAATCGCCTGCCGGAAGCCTGACATACAGTGCACAAACTCTGATAAAGCTGTGCGGCACGGCCAGGCCGAAGGTTACCCTAAACCAGAGGCCGGCACGTCGCTACCTACTAGGCATAGGCAAGCTCTCAAAAGAAGAACAGTCGGCTCACACACAGAATAAGCAGTATAAGCGTCACTGCGCTGCGTGTTCGGCTCTTGTTTAATTGTGTCGCAATTGAATCAGTTTTTGCGCTGCTCTCACTCACACCAATGCCAAAATGGGATTGTGTTTTTTGACGGCCCCTGCCCTTAACTAATGGCCAAGTTGTAAAAACGCTTAAAATTCTTTTATAACAAGAACATATAAATCCACTTGTAGAACTAGTCCATCAGTACGGAAAGTAATGATTTAAAATTTTCATATGGGCCTTATGTCCGTGGGCGTTTTTTTATGTCACCGAATGAGTGTTCAGAACTAATTTATTTAGAGAGCTTTAGATTAACAAGAGCCTGTGCAATTTAACAGAGTTCAAAAATAGAGAGAGAATTCATGTGAATGTGTGAGCTTAGCATATGGATAGTTACAGGCCGCAAACATTTGACCTGCAAGTGATGATTATGTTTGACAATTCAATATGTAACCAAAAGGCAGTTAAATTCAAAGCTAATACATTAGGTAGTCTAGATTAAATGACAAAATATGAGAGTTTGACCGAACAATGAAAATGTGTAACATTTATTATTGATCTCGCAGCAGATTCGAATCGCGTCTGGACCGCCTGCTTCGTTTAGAGCCAATTAAAACTGTTGGTTAAAACTACTGGCATCAAGAATAATTAAGCCAAGAACAAGCAATAGAAATATTAAACTGAGAAAATTGGAGCTGTCTGTTCAAAATTTGAACTTCAAATTTTTAATTGAATCAGCAACTTATAGGCTTTTCACACAGAGCACATCTTTGGGGAACGAATGGAAGTTTTGTAAGATGTGAAACACCGATTCACACTGTTCTCATCCAACATCCATTGACAATCAGCTGCTGTACGACAACAAAAATAAGTGAATAAATTGTAGAAAATTATGAATAAATTGGCAATTGTTTTATCTGTGGCGCAACATAAACACCAATTGTTACAAATACTTATGGTGGCGCTGTATTCATTGTATTGGGAGAAGAATGTTCCAGAAAACAACGAAGAATTTTTTAAGGAAAGTTTCAGGATGGAGCAGTCGACCTTTTGCTTGTTGGTAAATCGCCTTGAGATTTTGAGGAAAAAGGATGCGAACTTTCGTAATGCAATTCCGCTGGAAAAACGGATTGCTTTTGCTCTTTATACCATGGGCTCTTCCTCCGAGTATCGATCAGTAGCTAGGCTGTTCGGAGTTGCTCCCAATAGTGTGTGCAACATACTGCATGAATTTTGTAGGGCGCTCATTGCTGAGTTCGCAGAGGAGTACATGTCCCCCAACTAACTTACAGCCAAGAAAATAGAAGGGTGTGGGCTTTGAAGATATTGGGTTTCCTCATGGCCTAGGTGCAATTGGTTAGTAAATAACATACAAAATAAATAACATACAATTATATAGTATATTTTTTATATAGATGTATGCCATATTGAAATAAAACCTCCAGCAGCTGAGGCAATTGACCATCACAATTATAAAGGCAGGTACTCTACGATATTATTTGCCATTGTGGACTTAAGTTGACTAATATAACTCTCACTTATTTCCAATTTTAGATACAGATTTATTTATGTTAACATAGGCTCCCCAGGTAGATGCAACGACTCCTCTATTCACCAAAAATCGAGTCTTGCAAAAAAGATAGATTCTTCACCGTTGTTGGAAGAAAAATCGAAGGAAATATGTGGAGTGATAGTTCCAGTCTTGCTTATCGGGGACTCTGCTTTTTAATTTTTACGAAAGCTCATGAAGCCTTATCCGTATTTGACAACCGCATCAATGGAACAACGGACGTTCAACTATAATTTGTCCAAAGCTAGGCGAGTCGTCGAAAATGCGTTTGGCCACTTGAAAGCTCGATTTCGGCGAATTGGCAAAGGTCTAGATAGCATCGTAAAAAACAATACCGCCATTATTCTGGCCTGCTGCATATTGCACAACATGTTGAACAATCACAACAGCCAAATTAATAAAAATTGGAAGATTGCTCCAAGTGAGGCTTGAGAACAACCACATCAGAGCAATACCTCTGCAGATTTTGTCCGTCAGCAGAGCATATCAGATCTGCTATTGCAAATTATTGCGTTACCAGAAGCAAACAAAAACATAAAACAAAAAAAACTGTATGGTACTTTTAATTCATTTTATGTTCAGCATAACATCTTAAAAACTATTTATTAACTAAATGTGTGGATATTTATTCTTTTGACTCTCGCAGGTACAGCAGCAATTCCGACTGAAACGAGGCTTGACTGCTCGCTATTTGCTGCAGGATCTCACGTTGAGATTTCTGGTGGCGCTTCTCCTGCGATATTTGCTGCTGTTTTTGCACATCGAAGCTCGGCTTGAAGATTCAGATTGCTGTGTTTTGCATGGGGAGCACTGGTGGTGGTCGTGGACAAACTGCAGTTAGGGTCCATTTCAATGAATTCTTGAAAGTATTCGACCACATCTGCAAATGATGCATAATAAATATTAGTACATTGGAAACAATTCAAATATTTCATTAGACTTACTTTCATTTTCCAGAGTGCTGTAGTATATTCACATGTCGAATGCACACTGTACCCAGTTACGCATTCATATTATTCCAAACACATTGTAGCAATTGGCCACAATATTTACATAAGAATCCAAGTCCCAAGCAGTTCCTCAGGTATACGGCAATATGACCCTTCCTTGAGTGCAATGGGACTGGATTGTGCTGAGTCGGCATATTTGACATGCGCGACGGCTCTGTCACCATGTGAACATATACCTCTTCGCCCGCTTTAAACGTTTAACGTTTATACATAAGCACTGACCGCTCCTCTGCCGGCGTTACTGGCGGCGCAGCGAGCCATATGAAATATTGTAATAGAATTAAGATGGATTGACAAAACGGACTTGAGGCAACACAGAAGTGTTGCCCAAGCCTAAATAAAAATACAAAAAGCAAATGAAAACGGCTTTATCTTTTACGTGGCGACTCATATTATAATAATACCACTCAATACTAATACATGGCGATTGTGACGATTGGATTCTAATACAGACCTCGAGCCGGCTATCACCAATATTCTAACAATTAGAAAGGTCGCCAAACAACAAACAACTTATCAAATATCTTTAAAGGTGAACCTTGGCGTGATTGAGTATACCTCAGCCTTAGAAAAGCTTCCTTACAATTTTTTTTATCGTTATTATCTAAATTTTCTGTCACCTTCATTGGCATCTTTCTTTAGATTGAAGTGTACATATTCATTTGCACTTACTTTGTGTATTAATTATATACCCAAAATAATTGTATATGTTTTATAGTTTATGTTTTAATCTATATATATAAAACTGTTTAACCTGACTGACTGGTGACCGTCGCACAGCCTAAACGGTAAGAGCTAGAGGGCTGAAATTTGGACAGGAGTTTCCTTATGTGGTGAAAGTGCGTACTAAGACTGGGTTTTGGAAAATTCCACCCGGAAAAGCCGGAAAAGCGTCGGAAAACTTTGTATGGGGAAAATTTTATTTTTTTACCGATTGACTTGAAATTCGGTTTGTAAGCATAGTATGCAAAATAATTGAACACGTGTTTTCCCGATTTCGGAAAATCCGCCCACAAGGAAAATTCTCGGAAAATTCGATATTCAAAAATCTATTTTTCATCCGATTGACTTGAAATTCGGTTTGTAAGGACAGGAAGTAAAATAAATTGAAATGTGATTTTCCGATGCTAGAAAATTCGACCGTAGGGCCGGGAAATTCCCGGAAAAGCGTCCGGGTATATTTTTTTGGTGGGTAAATTTTTATTTTTCATCCGATTGACTTGAAATTTGGTTTGTAAGGACAGTAAGTGAATAAAATTGAAATGTGATTTTCCGATGCTGGAAAATTTGCCCGTAGGGTCGGGAAATTCCCGGAAAAGCGTCGGAAAAGTTTGTATGGGGAAAATTTCATTTGTCATCCGATTGACTTGAAATTCGGTTTGTAAGCACAGTATGCAAAATTATTGGACACGTGTTTTCCTGATTTCGGAAAATCTGCCCGCAAGGAAAATACCCGGAAAATTCGATATGCCAAAATCTATTATTCATCGGATTGATTTGAAATTCTGTTTGTAAGGATAGTAAGTGATATAATTTGTAATGTTATTTCTGAAGTTGGAAAATTTTACCTTAGGGTCGGAAAACTCAGCAGACAAAAACCTATTTTCATACGATTGGCTTTTAACTTTGTTTGAAGGGATAGTATAAGAAATAACCAAATATCTGTAACTCGGGCTGTTGTTTTTCATTGTACTGGATGTGTGCGGGACCTGGACCTCGACCTGGAGATGGCACTGGACCTGGACGTTGAAGTGGACCTGAAAGTGGCCATTGAGGTGGCCATGGAGGTGGCCATGGAGGTGGCCGTGGAGGTGGCCATGGAGGTGGCCATGGTGGTGGCTATGGAGGTGGCCATGGAGGTGGCCATGGAGGTGGCCATGAAGGTGTCCATGGTGGTGGCGGAGCAGGCCATAGAGGTGGCCATAGAGGTGGCCATAGACGTGGCCATAGAGGTGGCCAAAGAGGTGGCCATGGAGGTGGCTAGGGAGGTGTCCATGGAGGTGGACCTGTAGGTGGACATGGAGGTGGAAAATGGTCCAAAAACCGTAATATTTGAAAAATTCTTAATCTCGGTGAAACTTTGGGGATTGGCTAGACGCTTGCCTGGATGGTTTTTAAGCAGAAGAAATGGTCGAAAAATGGTGCACAATCTGCGAAATTGGAAAAATTATAGCGTTCATCCGGATGCAATGCAACTTTGAGGAATGGTTGAAGAATTGGTGGACAATGTTATTTGTTGGCCGATCTTTATCAAATTGTGTTTGTAAGCTTTAAATTTGAAAAGTTCACCACCAAGATCGGAAATGTCAGGAGAGACTTTATTTTTAACCGCGGAAGGGGCATAAAAGTTAATCTCTGCTTTCAGCCGATGTATGTAAGATACGGTCAAATATTTTCCGATTTGTGAAGTCCACCCTCAAGTCGGAAAAGAAGACTGATACTCTTATCGGTTAAAATAGCTTAACTGACGGCGGCGCAGCGAAGCAAGCCGGGATAATAGCTAGTAGTATATATTTATAATAGTTTATCGCAACAGATGACGGCTTTTAGCCAAAGCTGAGTTTAAGACATTCTATCCGTTCCGGATCTGGTTATTCGCGACGGGCGGGGAGTCCGGGTGTAGTATGAGTGTGTGTCATTAGGGATCTGTTATGTACGCACATTGTTTTTTTTATAAAGTCAGAAAAAAAGTTTTAAGACTTTGGTAAATACAAGGGTATTCGATGGTCGACCCTCTTTCCAAATATTACGCTTGTCGTACTAGACAAGCGAGGTAACTTGATTCCTCCTTTTTTTGTGGGAATCAAGGCCTCTTATGGGTCTTACACATTGCTGGAAACATTCCATGCACAAGTCCCACAGTTTTTGGTAGCGTCAGCAAAAATTTTCAGACGGAGTCGCAACGGCTGCGGCCGGTAATCGGACTCCTCTGTTCCAAGCGTGGGATTTTCAAGTGCAAATCCGCCGCTTGCTGCGCGGTCAGCGCTCAACTCTTTGGGGAGCCTAGGAAGGCAACTTCCAAAAACCCAAGAGTTAGTCAAGTTTTGGGGGGCCTTCGGAATGGCTGCCCCTAAATCGGAACCAAAAAAAATACGAGAAAAACGAGTGTAAACCGTTGGCGTGATCAGACGTATACAAACTGTGAAGTGTTTTGTTCGGTTATCAACGGTGGTTCAAATGTTACAACCACAAAGAGTTATATACAATTTGCACAAATAAAAACACGCAAAAGTCACAGTGAAAGCGTTTTGTTCAGTTATCAACGGCGGCACGTGAATTTACCTCAAAATAAAATTGCTAAATTTTCGATACCTCTGTGGTCATGTGAATCAATTGCAATTGCCTACCATCTAACTTCTTGTGTGGCACTCAAAAAGAAAAGTACACAAAACAAGGAAGTTCCTTTAACACAGGTTCAAATGTTACAACTACAAGGAGTTAAATACAATTTGCACAAATAAAAATACGCAAAAGTCACAGTGAAGTGTTTTGTTCTGTTATCAACGGCGCACCTGAAATTATCTCAAATTAAAAATGCTTAATTTTCGTCACATTTGTGGTCATGTGAATCAATTGCAATTACCTACCAGCTAACTTCCTGTGTGGTACTCAAAAAAGAAAACAAAACAAAACAAGGAAGTTCATTTAACACAGGCTCAAATGTTACAACCATAAAGAGTTGCAGACAATTTGCACAAATAAAAACACGCAAAAGTTCAGTGGTTCATCTCAAATTGGATTTCACAAATTTTGGATACCGTGCATCAGCTAAGAAGGATTTTCGGCAGCTGTACAAACTCAAATTGGATTTCATAATTTTTGGATATCGTGCATCAGCTAAGAAGGGTTTTCGGCGGAAAGTTTCATATATATATAATTAAGTGTACTTCCTGTTATTAGTTTTTTTGTTTAATTCCTTTTGTCCCTCTCAAAAATATTTTTTGTGTGTTTGACTTAGTAAATTTTTTGTCTTGTAAATTTGAACTTTGTTATTTGTCCGCTAGATAAGCATTTTTTTTTTTTTGTGTGTGCTAATTAATATATATGTATATGGAACTATTCATAACCTTTCCCCCAGCAACATGAAAGCGCTTTCATCGAGGGATGAAAAATGGTAAGTGACCGGCGAGTCCGGAAATTGACATTCTTTTTTCGTAATTTTTATCTGACTTTTATATATATTTTATGGCACACGCATAGAAATTTTAATCCATTTTTTTAGATTTATTCATATAAATATTATTTTTGTGTCTTACTCGTAAATATAATTTTTTTTTTGGGTTTCTCAATGACTACGATTAAGGTTATCAGACTCCTTCCTTCGCATTAGGGCTCTCACGACACCCTTCAGATGTCGTCCTTCTTTTAGTCTAAATTGTATTAGATTTAATGTTTTTGTAATTCCTTTAATGTTTTTATTAGATTAAATGTTTTTGTAATTCCATTTTTTTTATGATTAATTTTTGTCCGTCTGCTTTTGTAAGTTCGTGCTCACGCACGAACCAACAGAGCGTAGCCTCATTTAGAGGCGACGTAAATCTCAACTCGGGTTGAGATGTGCATTTATATATTTTAATAAATCCATTTGTTTGATCGTGAACATGGATTCGTGATTTATTATTTAGGGGTGTTGGATAGGAAAAATGGGGCAAGGTAAGAAAGGCCTAGGGCACGACAATTAGGTGACGGACGGTATCTTGACTTATTAGGGGATCACACCGCCGGCCCTGGTGTGATCCAATGGCTATGCGATAGCATAGATGGGGAGGGAACAGGCCACCTCTGCCGATCCCTATTGGGATCAACCTGTGACTCGGGTTGCGGCAGAAAGGACAGAACTGACAGACGGACGGAACTTGGATTTGTCTTTTTTTTAAACGGCACGAAAAATTTATTGTTATGCTCCTTCAGAGTACTACTTCGTCTAAAAGACCCAACCCAAATCCGACGAGCTCATGCCGGGCTACCACCGTGTCGGAAAGTGGGCGGGCTAGTCTCTCTGGTCCTCGAGACCAAAAAGAGCGGGACAAAACAATTGGCGCCCAACGAACTGGAAAGTTTCCCTGTCAATTCCTTTTAACGGGGACAGGCAATATTTTTGTCAGTCTTCCTGAAGAAACTGGTGAGATTATTCAAAGTTCATTTACAGCTGGCAACAAGGGCAGCTTATTTTCGAACTCAATATCTACTATATGCCAGGCGTAAGCTTGACATTTTGGTGGTGAGTACGACAATAATCCACCTATTTCTGTTGACCAACGAGTGCAGACCGACTTTTGTTTTCGTGACGTAAAAAAAAAAATTTTTGTGTTTACCCTTGTCTGACTGACGCCGCCGCCGAGCTAGGTAAATGCCAGGCCGGCTGAGAGGTTCGTGTCTAGGAGAGGTAATGAACAGAAGTGGAGCTGAGTTAGAGTTCTACGACTGTTCTCAGACAGGGAGGTGGGGGAACGGACAGGTGAGCCTAGTGGGGTCGATTGCCGCCACCGAGCTAGGTAAATGCCAGGCCGGCTGAGAGGTTCGAGCCCGAAGTGTTCCATGACGGGAGGGATGGGGTATTTGGACGGATAGCCTAATACTCCGGTGGAGTTGGGCATAAGCAGTTGCCAAGAGGAAGTCTGTTCCGAGAATATGGGATAATAGCAAACAAAATTGATATAATAAAAAAATAATAAAAAATAAGTATCTTTAAAAAAAGGGAGGAGTTCCCTTTGGCGGGACGACAGTTTGGGTATTTGCTCTGAACATCAACAAAACAGGCGACTCCGTTTAATTATTATTACGAGTTTTTGTGTTTGTATTTTGTTTTAGATAGTCTTAGTCTGGTTGTGTATGTTCTGTTTGTTGTGTTTTAGAGCTAAATCCTGCGGTTTGCCAGGTCACCTGGGTGAGTTCTTTGCAGCCTGCGTCTTGCCCTTCTCCCGTTTATCCTTCGCGTGCGGAGTAGGCGCCTGGCGACTCCGGTGGAGCTCTGAAAAGTTGATGGTTCAACAGGTAGTTTGCTTTTTTTTGGGGGCGTAAATATTGGACAGAACCCTGGGATAACGGCCTTGCCCTTTCCGAAACCAACACCTCAACACATTCCATTCTCTTTGTATACCATATATCATCTCTATATATAAAATAGTTTGTCCTGACTGACTGACTGACTGACTGACTGACTGACTGACTGACTGACTGACTGACTGACTGACTGACTGACTGACTGACTGATTGGCAATCATCGCACAGCCTAAACGGTAAGAGCTAGAGGGCTGAAATTTGGACAGGAGTTTCCTTATGTGGTGAAAGTGCGTACTAAGACGGGGTTTTGGAAAATTCCACCCGGAAAAGCCGGAAAAGCGTCGGGAAAGTTTGTATGGGGAAAATTTTATTTTTCATCCGATTGACTTGAAATTCGGTTTGTAAGATAGGTATGCAAAATAATTGGACACGTGTTTTCCCTGTTTCGGAAAATCCGCCCACAAGGAAAATTCTCGGAAAATTCGAAATGCAAAAATCTATTTTTCATCCGATTTTGACTTGAAATTCGGTTTGTAAGGATAGTTAAGTGAAATAAATTGAGATGCCATTTTCCGATGTTGGAAAATTTGACCTTAGGGTCGGAAAATTCCCGGAAAAGCGTCCGAAAAGTTTCTATGGGAAAATTTATTTTTCATCCGATTGTGTTGAAACTCGGTTTGTAAGCAAAGTATGCGAAATAATTGGACACGTGTTTTCCCGATTTCGGAAAATCCGCCCACAAGGAAAATTCTTGGAAAATTCGATATGCAAAAATCTATTTTCAATCCGATTGACTTGAAATTCGGTTTGTAAGGGATAGTAAGTGAAATAAATTAAGATGCCATTTTTCGATGTTGGAAAAATCGACCGTAGGGTCGGAAAATTTCTGGAAAAGCGTCACAAAAGTTTGTATGGGGAAAATTTGTTTTTGATCCGATTGACTTGAAAGTCGGTTTATAAGCTAAGTATGCAAAATAATTGGGCACGTGCTTTCACGATTTCGGAAAATCCGCCCACAAGGAAAATTCCCGGAAAATTCGATATGCAAATCTCTATTTTTCATCCGATTGACTTGAAATTCGGTTTGTAAGGATAGTAAGTGAAATGAATTGAGCTGTCATTTTCCAATGTTGGAAAATTTGGCACTAGGGTCGGAAAACTCCCGGAAAAGCGTCACAAAAGTTTGTATGGGAGAAATTTTTTTTTCGGTTGACTTGAAGCTCGGTTTATAAGCAAAATATGCAAAATAGTTCGACACGATTACGATAACGATAGCGACGACGATAACATAACGTACGATAACGATAACGATAACGATAACGATAACGACAACGATAACGATAACGATAACGATAACGATAACGATAACGATAACGATAACGATAACGATAACGATAACGATAACGATAACGATAACGATAACGATAACGATAACGATAACGATAATATAAGATAAGATAAGTAAGATAAATAATAATGATAAGATAACGATAATGATAATGATAATGATAATGATAATGATAATGATAACGATAACGATAACGATAACGATAACGATAACGATAACGATAATGATAATGATAATGATAATGATAATGATAATGATAATGATAATGATAATGATAATGATAATGATAATGATAATGATAATGATAATGATAATGATAATGATAATGATAATGATAATGATAATGATAATGATAATGATAATGATAATGATAATGATAATGATAATGATAATGATAACTGAATCTGTTTTTGAAATACTGGGCTTGACAGCTGCGAAGCGCACCGAGTGATACGCTGTAGTATTTACTGAACTTAAAGCAAAGCTACACAACAAACTGAAAGTTTGCCAACACCGTAAATGGTCAGTATGTGACGTTTGCCAAAGCCACTAAAACAAATTTGGGTTTCTAAAAAAAACTAACTCTTATTAACATGAAATAAAGTCGGTCAAGCCCGTATATACTCTGTACCAACGAAAGTGTACGCTCAGTATGAATTTTGATGCTGCAGTGGCAGCAGTAAGCAGCGATACTGCTTCCAACACTCTTTTGCTCATATCTCGACAACCTTTCATCCGATCATTATGATTCCTTTGGCAAGTCGATAAATAATTTTAACTAGAAAACATGTCCATATGACGTTTTTCTCAAATTGCGGGGGCGGTGCCGAAAATTGAAAATAAACTTGATCTGCCTGCAAGTAAAAGAAGCATATGTCCCATACATGTCAAACCTCTATCTGTTACCAACACAGAGAAATTGTTTTTTTATTTCTTAAATCAAACTTTCTTTTTAAATTAATTAAGCAAGATCGTCTTCATTTTTGGTTCATTCAACCAATCAAAATCTTTCAAGTGACTTCTAGCCGCTTTTTTAAAAATTATCTCCTGCCGTATTTGCAAATCCACAAACAAAAACAATTCAACAGACTCAACTGGGGTGGTTTGCGCTCGGTCATGTGTACAGAGAACGAGAGAGAGAGAGAAAAAGAGAGCAAGTTTGCTACTATCAAACACATGCACGCAAATAGCCGTCGAACTTGCTTACACACACACTGCAAAACAATCGGCAATTTCCAGCACATACCAATTATTAAACTGATCATCAAGTCCACACTGACAGCGGCGAAGCGCGCCGGGTGATACGCTAGTCATATTATATACATTTGTAATTATATATTTTTTTTTTGTCTAAAACTCTTTGCATTGGTTACCCCCATTTATGTCGCGACGTCGCTAGACATATTGGTTTTATATATTCATAGTTTTTCTTTTGACCAATATACCTTTAGAAAACATAAATATTTTTTTTGTCTTATATTAATAAAAACATACATATTATATTTTTTTTTCTAGACATTAAATCTATAAGGTTAGTAGGAAATAGGTTAGGAGATTAGAAAGAGATATACCGGTTAGATTGCTAGTAAGAAATATGTAGCGTACACATACTTATTTAAATATATATACTCATACCCACATATATATGAGCATACTATGTGACTTTCTGTTGCATAAGTAAACAAACAAATATCAATGCTCACTTAAATTCATTCTTTGTTTCCCATAAGGAAATATGATCGACCACTTGGGTCGTTGCCTTAAACGCGCACTCAGCAGTTTTCGGCTTATATACAAATGTATGTGTCCGCCGCTCGCTCAAGATGCAAAAGCATTTCTTTAGACATTAATTCAGTCCGTTTGTATTCATCGCTTGGCAGAGACCATGTTGGCTCTGCCTTGCAAAAACTATATTTAAAAGAACATTAAATAAAGTTTATGACCAATAAAGGAAATATGAAAACAAGTGATTACATTGCGATCCTGCAAGGAGACCCAACTTATTACAAATAGGTTAGAAAGTAAAGGGATAATAATATTGGTTAAGGTCACTAAATTTGAGTGGTGTAAACACTGGTCAAAGATTTATGGGTGCCAGGAAGAAGGTAACAATACGACTGCCGCCGCCTCGTGTTACTCGGAGTATCGCAAGCGCCGTAGCTGCCTCTTTTTCTCGAGCCAGGCGCGGGGTTGACTCTACGGCGCACAGTGGCCGGATTCGCGAATTTGGCGTTGCAAAAATCAATTTTTGATGTTCGATTTTTTGAGCAAATTTTTTTTATTTCAATAAAGGGAACCTTAGATAGCCCAGAAAATTTTGGTTTTTTGAATTTGGTCAATTATTTCGGTTGTTACAGTGGTTCAAAGTTGAACAATTTTTTAAACTGCTGAATTTTTAATTTTTTTGGTTACAAATGTCAACTTTGTGAACCTATAAAAACCAAACGGTAATACCGATTTGAATTTGGTTGATTTTTTTGAAAAGATGCATTAATTCTTAATGTGAATACATTAATAAACTGTATTATTTCAAAGTAGAATGTTCCACATTCACGTTTTAGGTGTACACTATTTTTGGTTGAGTTTTCAAACTTTGATAGACCGGGAAACATCAATTTCACCCGATTTCAGTTGTTTCGGAACATACGTCTTATATATTAGTCTATTTATTAATGTATTGTAAAAGTTGCAGCTGCCGAAACCTGCCGGATTAAACGTTACAGTGATATATGCGACTTAATATGTAGATAAATAATATTTGGGAAGAAGAAGAACAAAAAAGTGTTGCAGGTAAAATGATTTTATAGCGTATTTTGTGATTTACTGAGATAGGTAGCACATAATATAGGTAGTTACAATTGGCCTTTTCTGATTTTCCGCGTTAGAACTAGCAAGTGGGTGGATTTTTTTACCTACCCTCGAGTGACCCTTTTAATAGGTACTAGCTATGTATGAAGTTGGTCCTTCTCTTTTGATTGTGTTGTGAATTGTTACCTAATATTGCGTAACCCTTTCAAAAGAATTTAGTTTTTTTTCAGACCATGCCTATTTTACCTGTTGCTACCTGTGTTCCTTGTTCAGATTTGAACAGTCGAGCGAAAAAGTACGCACACATAGTGATATTTGTATTATCGAAAATGGACAACAGCAAATTATTTGAGTTCTTCAAAACCGCGAAATCCCAAAAAGCTTTCGAGTCGTTAGTAAAAACCGAACTTAATTATACAAATGACGATTTGAAGGATGGGAAAATCATTACGACGCAAATAAAAAACATATTCTACAGACTACAATCTAAATGGAAGTTAGCAAATCGAACTGAGAATGGATTTATACTTAAAAACTCGAATTGGCTGGATGGATTTACGTCTTTCAAAGATAATGACGATATGGCCAGCACTTCTTCTGGGCAACCACGAGGCAGACCAACGAAATCTATCGATGAGTGCTCTACGTTTACCAAGAAAAGGAAGCTTCAAGGTACCGCAATGGAAATTAGCACGGAGCATCTATCGGAGGCATTATCCGTCAAATACTCAAAAGACCTGGAGAGAAACAGATCTACTATAACAAACGCTGTAGCAATTGCTAGTCCTGTTCGTCTTAAGCGCATTAAGGACAACATCAATACACCGCCAAATGCGCAGCCCACCAAGTACACTCAGGAAGAAGCTTTGGCCCTGTTTTTGGACGTGGGATTTTCCAAGCAGAAGTATATAAATAAAAACACGCAAAAGTCACAGTGAAAGCGTTTTGTTCAGTTATCAACGGCGGCACGTGAAATTACCTCAAATTAAAAATGCTTAATTTTCGTCACATATGTGGTCATGTGAATCAATTGCAATTACCTACCAACTAACTTCCTGTGTGGCACTCAAAAAGAAAACAAAACAAAACAAGGAAGTTCATTTAACACAGGCTCAAATGTTACAACCATAAAGAGTTGCATACAATTTGCACAAATAAAAACACGCAAAAGTTCAGTGGTTCAAACTCAAATGGGATTTCACACATTTTGGATACCGTGCAGCAGCTAAGAAGGATTTTTGGCAGCTGTACAAACTCAAATTGGATTTCACAATTTTTGGATATCGTGCATCAGCTAAGAAGGGTTTTCGGCGAAAAGTTTTATATATATATTATTAAGTGTACTTCCTGTTACTAGTTTTTTTTGTTGAATTCTTTTGTCCTTTGTTAATTATAATTTTTGAATTAGTTTATAACTATTGTCCGTGTATTTTTTTTAATCCCAAATGGGAGGTAAGGAGTCAAAGGTCTCCGATAATACGGCTAATGTCGTAAATAGTGTTCAAGTAGTTGACCATACCGGTCACCTAGAAGACTTAACGTTTTGGATAGTGGTGTTAGTCATAATAGCGGCAGTTCAGTTAGCGTTAAAATTATATCTTCTTAATAAACACTCCTTAAAACGGAGATATATTAATACGTCCGATTTGGAACGAGTGTTCTCAATTTCCGGGGCTTCGGTTCGTTCCTAAAAATTTTTTTTTGTCTTGTAAAATTTGAACTTTGTTATTTGTCCGCTAGATAAGCAATTTTTTTTTTTTTTGGTGTGTGTGCTAATTAATATATATGTATATGATTCATAACCTTCCCCCAGCAACATGAAAGCGCTTTCATCGAGGGATGAAAAATGGTAAGTGACCGGCGAGTCCGGAAATTAACATTCTTTTTTCTTAATTTTTATCTGACGTTTATATATATTTTCTGGCACACGCATAGAAATTTTAATCCATTTTTTTGATTTATTCATATATATATATTTTTTTTCTGTGTCTTACTCGTAAATATAATTTTTTTGGGTTTCTCAATGACTACGATTAAGGTTATCAGACTCCTTCTTTCCCATTAGGGCTCTCTCACGACACCCTTCAGATGTCGTCCTTCTTTTTGTCTAAAATGTATTAGATTTAATTTTTTTTGTAATTCCTTTAATGTTTTATTAGATTTAATGTTTTTTTGTAATTCCATTCTTTTTTTATGATTAATTCTTGTCCGTCTGCTTTTGTAAGTTCGTGTTCACGCACGAACCAACAGAGCGTAGCCTCATTTAGAGGCGACTTAAATCTCAACTCGGGTTGAGATGTGCATTCAGTTCCCTTCTGGAACTGATGTTACTCTAAATTTATATCTTTTAATAAATCCATTTGTTTGATCGTGAACATGGATTCGTGAGTTATTATTTATGGGTGTTGGATAGGGAAAATGGGGCAAGGTAAGTAAAGCCCAGGGCACGACAATTAGGTGACGGACGGTATCTTGACGTATTAGGGGATCACACTGCCGGCCCTGGTGTGATCCAATGGCTATGCGATCGCATAGATGGGGAGGGAACAGGCCACCTCTGCCGATCCCTAATGGGATCAACCTGCGACTCGGGTTGCGGCAGAAAGGACAGCACTGACAGACGGACGGAACTTGGATTTGTCCTTTTTTTTAAACTGCACGAAAAATTTATTGTTATGCTCCTTCAGAGTACTACTGCGTCCAAAAGACCCAACCCAAATCCGACGAGCTCATGCCGGGCTACCACCGTGTCGGAAAGTGGGCGGGCTAGTCTCTCTGGTCATCGAGACCAAAAAGAGCGGGACATAACAATTGGCGCCCAACGGACTGGAAAGTTTCCTTGTCAATTCCTTTTAACTGGGACAGGCAATATTTTTGTCAGTCTTCCTGAGGGAACTGGTGAGATTATTCAAAGTTCATTTACAGCTGGCAACAAGGGCAGCTTATTTTCGAACTCAATATCTACTATATGCCAGGCGTTCGCTTGACATTTTTGGTGGTGAGTACGACAATAATCCACCTATTTCTGTTGACCAACGCGTGCAGACCGACTTTTGTTTTCGTAACGTAAAAAAAAAAAATTTTTTTGTGTATACCCTTGTCTGACCGACGCCGCCGCCGAGCTAGGTAAATGCCAGGCCGGCTGAGAGGTTCGTGTCTAGGAGGGGTAATGAACAGGAGTGGAGCTGAGTTAGAGTTCTACGACTGTTCTCAGACAGGGAGGTGGGGGAACGGACAGGTGAGCCTAGTGAGGTCGATTGCCGCCGCCGAGCTAGGTAAATGCCAGGCCGGCTGAGAGGTTCTCTTCGCTAGGTTCCAAATTTGACAATGGGGGTGGACGGGGAAACATCTTCGGCCGACGCCGCCGCCGAGCTAGGTAAATGCCAGGCCGGCTGAGAGGTTCGAGCCCGAAGTGTTCCATGACGGGAGGGATGGGGTATTTGGACGGATAGCCTAATACTCCGATGGAGTTGGGCGTAAGCAGTTGCCAAGAGGAAGTCTGTTCCGAGCATATGGGATAATAGCAATCAAAATTTATATAATATAAAAATAATAAAGTAATAAGTATCTTTAACAAAAGAGGGTTCCCTTGGCGACGACAGTTAGGGTATCTGCTCTGAACATCAACGAAACAGGCGACTCCGGTTTTTTTTTTTTTTTTTTTGCGTTATAAAACTTATTTATTTAGTTACCTAGCTAAATTTTACAATATACTGTTACTTATTTGGCAACTTGTATTGTAGGGGGAGGGTTATTTTCTAAGTGTTATTATGTTACATGTTTGGATTTTGTTTTTGTGTGTGCTTAGCCGTAAGGGTTTTAACTTCAAAGTTTAATGTATTATTACGAGTTTTTGTGTTTGTATTTTGTTTTAGATAGTCTTAGTCTGGTTGTGTATGTTCTGTTTGTTGTGTTTTAGAGCTAAATCCTGCGGTTTGCCAGGTCACCTGGGTGAGTTCTTTGCAGCCTGCGTCTTGCCCTTCTCCCGTTTATCCTTCGCGTGCGGAGTAGGCGCCTGGCGACTCCGGTGGAGCTCTGAAAAGTTGATGGTTCAACAGGTAGTTTGCTTTTTTTTGGGGGCGTAAATATTGGACAGAACCCTGGGATAACGGCCTTGCCCTTTCCGAAACCAACACCTCAACACATTCCATTCACTTTGTATACCATATATCATCTCTCTATATATAAAATAGTTTGTCCCTGACTGATGAGCTGACTGACTGACTGACTGACTGACTGATAATTAAAACTGAATGATTAATAATCATCGCACAGCCTAAACGGTAAGAGCTAGAGGGCTGAAATTTGGACAGGAGTTTCCTTATGTGGTGAAAGTGCGTACTAAGACGGGGTTTTGGAAAATTCCACCCGGAAAAGCCGGAAAAGCGTCGGGAAAGTTTGTATGGGGAAAATTTTATTTTTCATCCGATTGACTTGAAATTCGGTTTGTAAGCATAGTATGCAAAATAATTGGACACGTGTTTTCCCGATTTCGAAAAATCGGCCCACAAGGAAAATTCTCGGAAAATTCGATATGCAAAAATCTATTTTCCATCCGATTGACTTGAAATTCGGTTTGTAAGGATAGTTAGTCAAATAAATTGAGATGCCATTTTCCGATGTTGGAAAATTTGACCTTAGGGTCGGAAAATTCCCGGAAAAGCGTCCGAAAAGTTTCTATGGGAAAATTTATTTTTCATCCGATTGTGTTGAAACTCGGTTTGTAAGCAAAGTATGCGAAATAATTGAACACGTGTTTTCCCGATTTCGGAAAATCCGCCCACAAGGAAAATTCTTGGAAAATTCGATATGCAAAAATCTATTTTCCATCCGATTGACTTGAAATTCGGTTTGTAAGGATAGCGGGAAACATCAATTTCACCCGATTTCAGTTGTTTCGGAACATACGTCTTATATATTAGTCTATTTATTAATGTATTGTAAAAGTTGCAGCTGCCGGAAACCTGCCGGATTAAACGTTACAGTGATATATGCGATTTAATATGTAGATAAATAATATTTGGGAAGAAGAAGAACAAAAAAGTGTTGCAGGTAAAATGATTTTATAGCGTATTTTGTGATTTACTGAGATAGGTAGCACATAATATAGGTAGTTACAATTGGCCTTTTCTGATTTTCCGCGTTAGAACTAGCAAGTGGGTGGATTTTTTTACCTACCCTCGAGTGACCCTTTTAATAGGTACTAGCTATGTATGAAGTTGGTCCTTGTCTTTTGATTGTGTTGTGAATTGTTACCTAATATTGCGTAACCCTTTCAAAAGAATTTAGTTTTTTTTTCAGACCATGCCTATTTTACCTGTTGCTACCTGTGTTCCTTGTTCAGATTTGAACAGTCGAGCGAAAAAGTACGCACACATAGTGATATTTGTATTATCGAAAATGGACAACAGCAAATTATTTGAGTTCTTCAAAACCGCGAAATCCCAAAAAGCTTTCGAGTCGTTAGTAAAAACCGAACTTAATTATACAAATGACGATTTGAAGGATGGGAAAATCATTACGACGCAAATAAAAAACATATTCTACAGACTACAATCTAAATGGAAGTTAGCAAATCGAACTGAGAATGGATTTATACTTAAAAACTCGAATTGGCTGGATGGATTTACGTCTTTCAAAGATAATGACGATATGGCCAGCACTTCTTCTGGGCAACCACGAGGCAGACCAACGAAATCTATCGATGAGTGCTCTACGTTTACCAAGAAAAGGAAGCTTCAAGGTACCGCAATGGAAATTAGCACGGAGCATCTATCGGAGGCATTATCCGTCAAATACTCAAAAGACCTGGAGAGAAACAGATCTACTATAACAAACGCTGTAGCAATTTGCTAGTCCCTGTTCGTCTTAAGCGCATTAAGGACAACATCAATACACCGCCAAATGCGCAGCCCACCAAGTACACTCAGGAAGAAGCTTTGGCCCTGTTTTTGGACGTGGGATTTTCCAAGCAGAAGTATAAGATGATGAGAGACTCGTTAAGGAAGCACTACGTGGACATTCTTCCCAGCTACGAAGACATAACTGCTGCAAAAAAGGAGGCAGTTCCAGTCCCTGTGGAAGTCACCGAAGTATCGGCACAAGTAAAACTTCAGGACTTGCATGCGAGGATCAGATGCATGGAATTCATGCTCAAGTTGGCATATACTCTTCCACGAAAAGGAGACGACCCTGATGACATTACCAACTCCAAAACAATGGAAAAAAGAAGGAAACAGGATATACAACAGAAGTTCTTGGCGGAGCTCGGGCTAAAAGTCGACTGTCCGAAGCAGGACTATGGAAATACAAATGATGGAAATACATCCCGGAGATTCTTCAACGACGATGAGGCAACTGCTCAGATAACAGGAATTCATCTGGATGTCATCAAACGGTTTAAGATCATTCTCAATGTCTTAAGCTGCGGCGAAAATATTGATGCATGCAGATATGGAAAATATGCCAAGGAGACAAGAGATCTTTTACGTGCAAAGTACCCAGAGAAAAAACTTACTCCTACTGTTCATAAAATATTGGATCATGGTGAGAAGCTTATACAACAACAACTTTTATCGATGGGAGAGTTGTCAGAGGAAGCCCAAAAATCTAAAAACAAGGACTACAAAAGGTATAGATATGCGAACACGTGCAAAACACAGACCTTTTCAACATGTTTTCGGCCTCCTCTGATCCTCGTATCTCATCTCTCAGACACATCAGGACACTCGCGGAATTAAACAACGAATATTCACCAGAAATATTAAGTCTATTAAGCACTAATGATATGAATACCTATACTGACAACATTTTAGAAGAAAATTAACCATTCCCAAGTTAGAACTAATTTTGTATGAAAATAAATTTTTTTAATAAGTACAAATTATCCTTTTATAAAATTTTGTTAATTTTTAATAGTATTACAACTTCATTTTTAATAAATCGGTTTTAAAAAATTAAAATACTTAGACTTTTTCATGCAATTTTTTCAGAGTATTAAACTATCAACTTTGGCAGCCGATCCTGAGTCCTCCTGTTAACCTACAAAGATGAACGTACGCTCATTTTAAAGCTACAGGAATTCTCTATCCTCGCCCTTTGAAATTTTTCAAATATCTCTTTCCGTTAAAAAGTTACGATTTTTGCAACGCCAAATTCGCGAATCCGGCCACTGTGCGGCGTAAGCAAAAAGAGAACGAATCGTATGATGAGTTTTATGAGTCGATCATTTTGTTAGCAGATAAATTGTCTATCCCATTGACAGAAGCTTCACTTTTGGAATCGTTGCGTTCCAATTTATTGCCCGAAATCCAGCATGAGCTTCTTTATGAAAAGATAACTTCTTTAGCCCAGCTCCGTCATGTGGTCAGAACACGAGAAGTGTTTGTTCAAACAGTACTGAAGCCGCAGATAAGCCGCGTCCAGCTCCTCGCCGAATGGTGCATGAAGTTGCTATACAGTCTGAAATTGAGGCGGAAGACACTGAACTCGAAGTGGCTGCTATTAATTTATCGTGCTGGAACTGCCGTAAAGTTGGTCACAGGTACCAGGATTGTGTATCTGATCGCCGTGTCTTTTGCTATGGCTGTGGCCAGCCAGAGACATATAAGCCAACTTGCCCGAAATGTTTTCCAAAAAACGGACCGTCCCGTGCACCATTGACAAGTGCACGCAAACAAGTCGCATCCAAAGCGACCAACACAGACTAGAAGATGTTTCTAGTACTGTCATTAAATATATCCCTGACTTATCCAATCCCCCAGACTTACTATTGCACAACCGCCTCAAAAATACCCCTATCGATCGTGTGATCACTAAAATGCCCAGTAGTAGACTCAGTCGATCTCGGTTCCGTCGCAAGGAATATATTAAGAGACAAAAGGCTGAAAGTAGAGCGTTAGTTTCTGCGATTGTCGCGCATGATTTAAGACCTTATGCTGAGGTCAACTTGTTTGGCCAATCAATGACAGCCTTATTGGATACTGGGGCATCCATAAGCTGTATCGGTGGTAGTTTTGCAAAGAAACTTTTAGAAGATCAAATTCAATACAAGTCCATGTCGTCTAATGTGCGTACTGCCGATGGTAAAACGCAAGCTATTATTGGAAAAGTCCGAACGAATATAGGCTATAGAAATCAAAATAAAGCAATTACCTTTTATGTAGTGCCATCATTAGTCCAACCGCTATATTTAGGAATAGATTTTTGGGTTGAGTTTGGTATATTGCCAGATGGTTTGTCTTTGCAAACAAATATTGCTAGTATTGGGGCGTTAGAGAAGGATAATTTTAGACCTCTATCTGCGGAGCAGCAAGAACAATTAGCTCAGGCCATAAAGTGCTTTCCATCATTTACTGAAAAGGGGCTTAGGAAAAACGACTTTGCTCTCTCATGCCATTGATGTGGGAAACTCCAAACCCATTAAGCAGAGGCATTATGCTGTTTCACCAGCAATTGAGAAGCAAATGTACGAAGAACTGGATCGCATGCTCGCCCTTGGAGTAATCGAAGAGTCGGAAAGTGCGTGGTCTTCGCCAGTAGTGCTGGTGCGCAAACCTGGCAAAGTTCGGCTTTGTTTGGACAGCCGTAAAGTAAACGAGTCGACTCGAAAGGATGCTTATCCGCTGCCTCTTATTGATGGCATACTTAGTCGTCTCCCTAAGGCGGAATTTATTTCTAGCTTGGATCTTAAGGATGCCTACTGGCAGATCCCTTTAGATCCAAGTTCAAGGGACAAAACTGCCTTCACTGTGCCTGGTAGGGCTTTATACCAGTTCACGGTTATGCCCTTTGGGTTAACGAATGCACCCGCAACAATGTCTAAGCTTATGGACAAAATTATTCCGGCCTCTCTGAAAAACGAGGTATTCATCTATTTGGATGATTTATTAATAGTATCTGAGACGTTCGAACGCCATCTGTATGTCCTAAACGAACTGGCTTCAAAACTGTCACAAGCGGGCTTGACTCTTAATGTGGAGAAAAGTAAGTTTTGTGTACAGGAAGTACACTATCTTGGGCATATCGTCGGTCATGGAACGATTCGCATGGATGCTGATAAACTAGCTGCTATCAGCGAGTATCCAGCTCCGCGATCAGTGAAACAACTGCGCCGATTTCATGGAATGACAGGTTGGTATCACAAATTCATTCGAAATTATGCCAGTATCGCTTCGCCCTTGACCGATACCCTTAAACAAAAACGGCAGTTCATTTGGTCCGAGTCAGCTGAGCAAGCATTTGTAGCCCTTAAATCTGAAATGTGCAAAGCTCCGGTATTGCACACTCCGAATTTCAATACCCCATTTTTCATCCATTGTGATGCAAGCCATACAGGAGTTGGAGGAGTGCTTATGCAAAGTAATGCGGATCTAGGAAGCGATGAAATCTGAGCCTTGTTAAGCATCAAGTTCAGAGCCTATGTTGAGGACAACAGTTTACAGTGATCACCGATCACGCCTCACTGAAATGTCTCAATCTGACTTAAAGCCGTTTAGCCCAATGGGCCTTAAAGCTGCAAAGGGTATACGTTCACAATTCAGCATCGAAAAGGCAGCCAAAACATTGTGCCTGATGCCCTTTCTCGTGTTTTGCCCCAGGGTTGCGTGGACTTCTGAAATGATAGTGGATTTAAGCTCAGAGCATTTCGATTCAGCCAGTACCAGTCACTAAAGTCAAAATATTGGTGAACCAGTCTCACATGCCGGACGTAAAGGCGTAGAAAAGTTTATATATCGGAGAGCATGCGACTGGCGAGAAAATTGCTGATGATCAGTGTTGGAAGTTATGGCTTCAAAGAAACTTATAGAAAATGCCTTGGAGCTTGCATGAGCATTCGTTATCAGCTCATTGTGGCATTAATAAAACGCTTGAGAAATTACGTCGATATTGTTTTGGCTAATTTGGTTGCAGACGTAAAAGCATTTGTGAACAGCTGCGAGGCGTGAATAAATGCACTAAGCATCCGAACCGTACGTGTAAGACCGCCCCTCGGAAAATCTGGAGAAACCGATCGGTTCTTCCCAAAATTATACATTGATTATTTGGGGCCCTATCTTGAAGTCAATCGGGAAACATTGGCATCTTTATTGTACTTGATCCCGTTGTAATTCCATTTCTAAAACCTGTAAAGGAATTTATTTCTGAAGCAATTCTACCCTTTTTTGAAAACGAGTTGTTTCATTGTTTCGGAGTGCCAGAAGTGGTGGTGTTCGACAACGAGTGTATTCAAATCAAACCAATTTAATTGCTGCCAAAAATTAGGTCAAACATGCCGTACCAAATACATCACCAAAAAATGCAGCCATAAGAGCCTACACTTTCTGCCCCAGATCTATTATGAATTGGTACTCTGTAATATGTTGTGCTCTTCGATCCCCTCAATACATTCTGCAGTAAAATCCAGTCCCGAAACGCGGTTGGTAAACAAATAATTACGGTGGTTCTACGTACAAGTTGTTGAGGACTTGCTGGAAGACAGAACGGTTAGAAACAGAGGACTTCTTTGGTTGCCTTACCTGTGGTCAACATGATCGAAATGGGAAAAGAACTTAACTTATGGCACCAGATATCTTTTGTTGTTGGGCAAGAGGTGTTTCGCCGCAATTTTCAACAGGGTAATTTTTAGCATAAGGATTCCATTAAATTGGCCCCCAATTTTGTCAAAGCTCATGTAAAACATGATAGACTCAGCGGTTGTTATTATGAGCTGGAGAGCCACCACGCCAAAATAAGAACAGTAACTTGGGTTTCCCCAAGCTGGTATCACCCTTTTGGTCTTCCAGCAGTATGTTTTTGGTTGGGGGGGGTTGTTGGTAGGGTTATGGCAAAAAAATTTTTGCGCGGAATATTAGAATTAGCCTAAAAGCAGGCCGAGTTTTCTGTGTGGCAGAAATGACTAGCGGTTGTTCACCCCTAACACCGATCAGTTGTTCACGGGGGAGAAAGGGGCTAACAGAGTCAAGAGTAAGATGGTGACTTACTTCTACCGCTGTTATATAGTTTTGTGGTCGGTGTAGTAGTTTGGCAATTCTTTCCCAATTTGGTTGTGAACAAGGCAGACGTGCAACATAGTAAAAAGTATTCTTTTCCCGTGCTTACGCTTTGCCAATAAAAATTGAAAGTATTTGTACTCGCGTGTGCCAGCTTACACTAAAAGCACCAGCCAGCCAATTCGAGAAAAATTAAACAACCATATTTGCGCCAGATCCGTAGGGTTTGGCGCTTATTTGAGGGCCCAATTTCGAGCCATCGCCAAATTGCAAATTGGAAGGGAAGTTCTTGCGCTGAGATTAGTACTTTTCAAGGGGAAAGTGCATTCGCTAGCCTGATCACCATCTAACCTAGCGAACAGGTGGTTTTTCTCGTTGGCCTTAGAGCAACTTCCTTTTTTATTAAGAGAGTAAGTGGTGGCTCTCTACGCCATGCTCTCGAGCTACGCAGCCAATAAGGAAAAGGAGAGAAAAATTTTGCCTTGGCCTAGCAGTGAGCACACAATCAGTGCACGTGAGCAGGCCGATCGCGTGACTTCAACGTCAAGCCGTTTTTTCAACCCAACCCCGGAAAACTCAGTACTGCGCTCGAAAATTCTCAAAAAATTCGGGGAAATCGCACGCCAAAGAAAGCCGAAGCAGAAGGTGCTGCCAAATTTCCTCATTGGCCCGCCTCGTCAAGCGAACAGGGGGCCGATTCATATTGTTAGTTGCGTATTGTGGTTGGTGTGTTCTCTTTGACCGATCGTTTCCTCAACAGGGTGAAATTTGCTCATCAAGCTAAAATCATATAGGGTGAAAATAATATCTGAAGTGGGTACAAAAGGAAGACCGTAATTTGCATTATTTTCCGCTATTTAGTTTCTCCTTTTTCTTTTAAATTTTTTTTTTTTTTCTTGTGAGCTAACCGTTGTACTGGATGTTCCACTTCTCTGCTCCCCGAAAATAAAGAACAGAGATGGAAGAATATTGGATGAAAAAATGAAGAAGAGAAGAGAAAAGAAGTGAGAAAAAAGTGAAAAAAAGTGAGAAGAGAAAGTGAAAGGAATATCCAACTGCAGGTTCAAATGTGCCCCAATGTTATTTTTTTAATTTTTTCTTTGGGTGAACAATCGAACAAAAGAGTTATTTTTTCTCTTAAGCAGCGGTATTTTTGCGGCAGCCCACACAACACGAAAGCGCTTTTGGAGTTGGAGCGGACATATGAGTGGGTTGGGTTAATAAAATTAACGTTATCTCTGTTGATTGCGATTTATTTTGGCATGCACCCACCCTCATATCCATAAGAGAAAAGTTAAGAGAAGTCGTTGAATATATTTTGGTGGCCATTTTTAAGCCATGTCTTAAGATCAGCTGTGTATATGCAATAATTTGTATTATTTTGCCATGAGAAGAAGTTTTTTTGGGATCTTGTCTCAAGCAAAAATTTTGGGTTTATTTTTTCATGCCAACCATTTTTAATAGACGATTAATTTCAAATATTGCTTTTGTTTGCCTTAATTTTTTTTTTTCTAATTTTGATTATAAAATTTTTTTTTTATTTTTATTACCTCGCTCTTTTTATAAACTGTTTTAAACATAAAATACAATGCATATAATTAGTTTGGTTTAATGAAGGTAGAAATCACTTTTTGTTTTAAAGGTTTTGAGTTTGGCTAGGTTTTGTAACATGTATAATTTTTGGTTAAGTTTGTTTAGCATTAATAAATGAATGTAAAAAATGAATTTCTGCTAGAGTGTGTGTGAGTTCGGAGCCATGCCGTCTAAAAGGGGGAAAGGTGAGAGTCGTTGACAGCTTTCAGAAGGGGTCACTAAAATAGAATTCCAGGTATGGCAGAATTGGTCAAAGGTAGAATTGTTCGGGCAAATGGGCTGCACATCAAATAAGCGCAGCCTAGTGCAATGATACTAAGGTGTAAAAGAAATGTGCTTTTCTTACTTTTTGTCTCTATTCCTACCATTGCTGTTCCCCAGATATTGTGTACATAAGCACACTTGAGAATTTTTAATAATTAATCAAATAATCTGGCGAGCCCAAATTCACAATAAGATTACTATTGCTTAGACCCTCGCCAAGCCGACGATCCAGAGCCGGGGAGCCAGCGCGTGTCGCGCCAATGGACAACCCTTCTATCTGCTCGAGAGTTTGCATATTGTTCCGTATTGGTGATATGCTACAAATCCTTTAATTTAAACTGGAACTGAAGCAGCAGCTGCAAAGTCAAAGGCACATTTCAAATGTCGAAAGCAAATAGAGAGAAGAGATGGTGGAGGGGAGTGGAAGGGACAGGGGGAAAGCGAAAGCCAGCTTACCGTAGTGCATGTGTGATCTGGAGAACTCTGAGAAATAAGGCCAAGCAAATTGCTGACTGCGCCCAGAATTGAAAACTTAACAAAGTAAAAATAATAAAACCAAAAGGGTTTCGACTAACGTGTGATAGGAAGGGGTTATTTTTACTCTCCTTTTTGTATCAGCATTGGTCATGCAATGGTTACGTTAAGCTCAACGCACAGCCCTTTACTTGGGAATCTAAGTTCAGTGTACGATGCAATAGGCGACTGATGGTTACATTTAACCATAGCACTCTTGCTTTTCTTGTCAGGTTTTGACCCAAATGACTACTTGAAACACAAATTCGTTAATACAAGGCAAAGAGATCAGATTTTTCATTTTAAATTTTCAATTCAACATGAAAAGCAAAGTCTACTAGTGATAGCTAGATAACTTATACTATGTGGTGTGGTGCATGCCTTCAGCTGCCACCAGTAAGCATACCCCTAGCATTCCCTAACCAAACAAAATTTACCATCCTGGGCCCTTGGCCAACTCTCCTCTCTGGAACTGCTGCGCAACTTTAAATAAAGAGCAGCAGCAAAAACACGATATCATCAAAAGAGATATAATTTGTATTGCTCCATTTGCAGGTCGGCGGTTCGGCTTTTACAATAACGTGCCTCTCCGCCACTTCAAAGCCACCCTTTAAGCCATGTCAGTCTTGCATATGGGATACCACTCCCCGCTCTCTCTCTCTCGCTGGGGTTTGCCGCAGTTAGCTTCAATTCAGTCGCATTTTTTGGGAATTTTGTTTTCCTTCTTTTACGGCAAGGTTGCGCCTCCGACCCATAAATATCCGTTGGTTAGTTCCTGAACCCTTGGCTGTATTTCCTTTTTGGTGGCTTTTTTTCGTATTAACATTAAATTAAATCGTTAAATGCTTGTTAAAAACTTCGACTTGGCTCTGCCGGGAGAGTGTATCTGCTGCGCCCTCTGCATTGGCATTGTGGCGTATCTGTCTTTGAACCGTTTCACGGTAACTCATGACGTATGATTTATATCTGCGCTTGTTTTTGTAGTTTTTGGCACAGGTTGCCTTTGAAGCACGTAGTTAAGGCAATGCAGCTACAATGGGCAAAAGTTGCACAGTATTTTTTTATGCGATTCCCTTTGCCTGGGAAGCAATAAATTAAACAGAAGCGAGGTGAAGCTAAAGTTTCGGGATGAATCATCAATGATTGCCGTGTTGGCTGAGGTGAGTGGTACAAGGGATCTCAAGAGTTTAATAATGGGT